>JACXII010000050.1:0-39658 GCA_014737395.1 Bombus waltoni
ACATCATTAAGATTTTATTTCGTTATTTTACGGTATTAACAGTGACCGTTTGTTATCAGAGTTATAATTTTCTCGTTCATAGTACCTTTGATTAATTAAGCACAAAGTAATTTTATAGATGTTTCAATTTGCTGTGCATAAATCACAATTTTTTCGCGATCACCGTTTATATTCAAGAATCTTGCGCAGAAAACGTTGCACGAATGTAATTCGACGTGTGTTGTAAATTAATAGTTCGAATTAAATAAATTAATGGTTTAAATGTTATAATTTAATGGCTTAAATGTTATAAATTAGTAGTTTAAATGCAATGAATTAATGGTAATTTCTTACAAATTAATAACTTAAATGTTGTATATGAATAGTTTAAACTTCATGAACTGATAGCGATAACGAAAACGTTAGAAATTGATAATTTATCTCGTAAAAGTTCTCTTCTTCGACCTAGTGTAGTTGAAACAGAAATGAGCTCGTGCACCGGTTGTCTGTTACTTCTATACCTGTTGGCACACACATGGCAATGTACCGACGATCGACCAAACAGAAACGATTTGCTGATATCTGGTTGTGATATGGTTCTCAAATGTTATAAATTAATGTCTCAAATGTAATAAACTAATGGTAAATTGTTACAAATTAATACTTTAAATGATGTAAATTAATAATTTAAATGTTGTAAATTAATAGTTCGAAGGTTGCAAATTAATAGTAAGTCTCTTATTGAAGTTTTTTATTATGAATACAGACTACAAGAACATCTCTTTTCCCATATACCGTGAGAGAGATTATTTAATTAAATATTTACTTTTGATAAATAGCACGCTGATGAATCTGAAGCGCACGAAAATATATCAGTGTAAAGATTAGTAAGAACCAATGGTCACGATTCATTTGCTTAGATACTTCTAATACTTTTCATGTACAATCACGCTCGGCCGTTAGTAAACGATTTGTTTTATTGCAAACTTATGATAAATTTTCTTCTAGAATGGGAGATTTGTCGAAAAATTCAAACACGTCAGTGTCAGGATAACAGGAGGTTTCGTTACAAATAGCCCTGAAGTATACGCATGTAGGTGAGTATGGGTTTTTCCTCGCGCGAAACCAACATTTTTTAGTTGAGGTGCTGACGTCTCGTTAAATTGGTGGTCCGCTGAAGAAAGTCCTATGTACCGCTTTCCCTGACCTAGAGCAATTTGGCGATATGATGGACAGGGATTGCTGGTAAACGAGGAAATTCCCGATACCGCGACGGTGAGTTTCCCTCGTGATTAGGAGGCCATGTTCAGAGGTAAGTTGAAAATCCGGAAAAGAACTTAGCCTGTGGGATATTCTCCAAGTAATGAGACCCTGCTCATAGCTTGGTTCTATGGATCACCAGCGTTTCTCAATTACATCTACATCTAACTATATCTAACTGACGGATTAAAATACACCTCTTTGCTGCATCTTTTCATTAAAGAATATATAAAGAATATATTGGCAAGTTATGGCATTGATTCTGTATAAATCATCTTCTAATATACCATTCATGATTCGAATCAAAGGCAAATATACGTAAATAATTATGTTGATATAATTATGCGTAGATGACGATGCGTAAATTCGCGAGTACACGTGATTTGCAAATCATAGTATGACGAACATTCAACGTCATCGTCAATGAATCTATGTTCGCTTTATTGCACTACCTATTTTAGTAGAAGAAGCACACCCACCTGACGATAACGGCACGTGTCGGCCCTTCTCTGTCGACAATAGCATAAATATTTAGCCAATCAAGTGGCGATCGCGCATCGTTTGTATGCTATACGTGCGTTGGCACTATGAGCTTATCTGTACATATGTATAAAAGACTACGACAACAACAGTACAAAATCAGAAGGGAACTGAGCGATTACTGCGATACAATGTAGAAATAAATCAGAGATGGTTGCAATTAGTATATTCATGCGAGCTACGTTTTCTGAAATTATCAATGTTAGTAGAATAATACTTTCAGCTCCTACAAACAATTAATATTCTATCCCAAAATATCGAGCATTTTTAACAATACAAGATTGACAGCGTTTGAAAATGATTTTTGTATATGTTGCCGGGAATATGATTCTACAAACTTTTCTCTGTGCGTGTAATCGTCGGCCAGCCTTAGTTTCTATTAGTACTACGGTGAACTCTGTCTGTAGTAATTGTGTGTCCGTTGTGGTGTATGCGCTAGTATTGATTGCCGGCTACCTTGCGGCGCGACGCGGCATTGGACGACCTTTGGGTAGTTCCATCGATCGTTCGGATGAAAGACCCGTGCACTATGCGTAGGTTTGAGATTGTTACCGTGCATATAGACGCAACCGACGCGATAGTCGCTTCCCGACGCGACGGTCTATGTATTTACAGTTTATAGGTATCGGATTACATATGCTCTCTGAGATGCTCTCCGCCGCTGTGAGATGGTCGGTTACGAGTAAGGCTGCTATCGCATTAGCTGCGCCTTTCTATATATTCACATATAGTATAATATATATATGTAGTATATAGTATAATATGTAATGCAATAATGTATAATAGTAGTAATAATCTCTTAATATCTCAAAAACTATAAGCTGGTTAAACTATAGAACGGCTATATCCTCTCCGATTTCGATGGTTTTTTGATACGCTGTAGAAAACAATATTGTGAACAATTTTTTCCAATATATATAACTATCGGTTGGCCATAGCTTCCCAAATGTTCGCAAAGAACTATCAATATCGCTACAGTAAATTTGTGTGCCCGCAATTGTGCGTCCGTAATACAATAGCCTTACTATTAGCAGCGAGCGGCCGGATAGAATGACCTGGTCAAAATCCAATACTTACATATCCCTGTTCACACATCCTACGAGTTTGCTGTAGTTCGGATCCTCGCCATTCTGATTCTTGAGACATAAGATTTCGATCAATGTATAACTTTGTACAAACAATGCATAAATTAATATAAATTAATTTTTTTGGAATTCCATTAAAAATCACGAAATGTTTTAGAAAATGTTCCATGAATATTTCGCGTTAAATATATTTACAAAATCGCAAGTTCCGTGTATAGATATAAATAAATTTCAAACGAAGACTGTTTGTTGACACAAAGCATAAAATGAAAAGGCAGTCAGCAGTAAACGTGTTAACACGCGTGGCCTTGTTCAAAGCAAATTCGTATTGTTATCGAGAAATGAATGATATCGGCGCGACGCGGTGCAACGTCCACATATATGTTTCTGTGTCGGTACAACACCGATATAGGCCACACGATGCGCTCCACTTGCTACATGTCTACCTGTTTATAGCAAGGGGCACCGAGGTCGATGTGAATATTTTGTCGCAACGGATCAGCATAATCGACGCGGTGAAAGACAAGAGAGACGATACGATAGAAATACGATGAGAAACTAAAGTTGAAAATCACTCGCTCAATCACTCGGTAACTCCATTGAATTTTTCTACGCAAAAGGTTTATCATCGATGAAATTTCATTCTCCTCCAGGAAGTTCTCGCATCTTATCCAATTAATTCGATTGTTCGCGCTTTTATTCAAAGCTACCGGGAAGTAGGCCAGTTCAGCTTAAAGATAGCAACCAGATTATCCACTGAAAAAACTTCCGATTTGCCCGAAAATCCGGGACTATCGTATCAGGCGGTCAGGAGAAGATTCGGAATGCCTCTTTAACACGACCGGACTCCTTTTGATTCCCTCGGGATCCTCTGTGGAGGTGGAATACTCTCGTCGAGCAAGGTGGCGACGAATTGCGCGCCCATATCACAGGATAGCAACGTAGACGGAGGTTTTCACTAAATAACTCTGTTTTGTTGACTTGCGTTCCACGATCAAGTCCTTTTATCAAAAATGTACATGTACATGTACATTTGGTGATCATTAGACTACGAGTATTTATGTAGTTTCGTAACTTTATCAAGACAATTAAAAAGGTGAAACCTGGATAGAAAATTGCTTTTCCTATTAAATTATATCTCCTATTATAACGAGTACTTAACCGTAGATATTTTATACAGGAGATATGAAACAATTTCTGCGCGTTCGACGAAAGTAAGTATTAAACGGCAATAAATAAATATCATAGGTAGATGCATTCGTCATAAGTGGAAATATCTTCCGCATAAAACTTTCGTATGAAAAAACGAAGGTCACCTTAAAATCTCGGAAACACACCCACCTAAAGAAGATACGTGTACCCTCCTCCCTCCCTCCCCGCCGCCCCGGAATAGTGCAAGTTTTATTTGAAACATCTTTTTAAATGAGGTACAGCTTGAGAAATAATTGCGTACGAAACTGAAAATGGATATATGTATTTACTGGATGTATACCGGATATATTAAATGGATATGTATATTTTTATAATGGTATATATGTATTTACCTATAGCATACATTTTATGCATCTTTGCATCTTCAAACTTTGCATAAATATATTAAAAATTCGTAGTCTAATGAGCATTAATCGTTGCTCTATAACTAGTATTGATAATTATTTGGAGTGCCGACACGTTCTCGATTTCGATAATTTTTGAATATACCGTAGAAGTCAACACATTTTGAACAACTTTCTCCTATATATGTAACTGCCGGAATCTATTGGTCATCGAGATATTCACAAACAACTGCCGATATCACTGCAGTGAATTATTTATATAGATTTCGTTAAAACTGATCCTCAAATACCGAGTATAACTCGAGTAAACCGTGCGTTTATTTTATCGTTCCGAATCGATTTCCCCAGAGGTGCTTGCCACAAGGCAATCGATGATCCACACACTTTCGTAATTCAGGTACGTGTTTCAAATAAATGGAATTAATTGCCCCGACTACGTCTTTGAGGGAAGAAAAGGAATAGGCGGTAACTTATCAGGAGTCCAGACTTACCGAAGGTATCCCAAGGGAACTGATTGTGAGTGGAAGAGCGCGCAGGCTTCGCAGATTGCGTGAGTTGCTACCCCTGGATAAAAACAGTATAGCAGATAGTGTGTGGGGATGCTTGAAATCAAATGTTGATGAGACTATACGTGTACCAATGCAATGATGAAAGTTCATTTTTAATTAAACTTTTACTATTTTTACTTCTTTTAAATTTTGACTTTGAAGGTCTGTGTTGGAGCCGACACGTTGTAGAAAAACTGGAATTAATTTATCCATTACTACGCGTGGTTGAACTTTTCGCTTAATTTTGTACATCATTCCCTACAGATATACAATATGAATACAAATGAATAGAAATCCGGCCGCGGAATTTGTTCAGTCTTCCGGAATTCTACGAAAAATTCGATCTAAGTGAAAAAATAGAATCATAAAGTGAATAAGTAAAATGATTTTCCTGACTCGCGTTTTGCGATAACGTTCTAATTGCAGTCTTATGCGTTGTACTTATTTATATCAGGTGAGAAAATAACACAACGCTTGAATACTTTGAATTATGCAATATAAAGCTTGTAAAAAATGTATACGTAATTAGTACTGGTGCGGCAAGCGAGAATGACAATGTTACTTACTAAGCGGTTGATAATGATTAATGACATGTGAACGTTTCATGTTGTATAGTACGAAGCACTTGTTCAGATATTTTATTATTTTTTCTGTGCGTTTGTCATACGTTTTCGTGCCAAAGTAACGACTTGATTGCGGATGTTCATGCAAATACACGTCTTTATAAAATTCGAATAGAGGGAAGAAACCTACATGAAAATGCATTTTCTATTCTGCATAATATATACATGCCTTGCATATTCATGTTTAAGAACATGCGCGCTAGCCTATTACGCATATGATGCACATATATAAATATATATACTTATGTGGCATGTTTACTTCACCAAATTGATTCAGTTCGTGATAACTAGATTACGGATATTTATGCATTCGTGTGAAATATAAAGATGTAAAAATTTACAGAGTGCAAATAACGCGGAAAAATATGCAAAATATTAAACTTCGATTCGACTTTTTTTCCATTTGGAATCTACTATATTTTCTCGTATAAATCGATCGTATTAAGCTGCGGACAACTACAGGTCAAATATGATGGTGATATGTCAATTTATAGAATTGGAATATACATAGGTATGTAATAGTACCCTAGCACTTTTTCTAAATGAGACATATAACACATATCCCGGAGAAGTTAAATAGATCACCAAGGAATAGAAACAAGAACTAAAACACTGTTCGTCGGGGGATAACGTAACTCGATCCAACATCAGATATCAGTGCGGCGCAATTCGAAAATTTATCTAGTACACGTGTATCTTCAAATGTTCAAACATGTTCGAATTTTTTTTCTTTGCTCCATTTGCTCGAAAACGAGGTCTGAAGGGGAAAAGTTTTGTTCGACATTTTGTACTTATCTTCGCATGTAGAACAACCTCCTGCTGATCGTCTGCTCATACTTGGTTGGCAATTAGCCAAGTTTACATATATTATAAATTTACAAACTTGATCTTACAACAGGGGAACAAACGCAGTACAAAAAAATTGTACTGCCTATTTTCGATTTGTTTTTTCACATAGAATCATCATATCATGGATTGTACGATAATTAATGGGACACTCTGTATACCTGACAGAATGCAGTCAATATTTTGAACGGCACAGCAATGTAAATTTTTCTTTTTAATATAAATATATCAGGTATCTACGTTCAGCATCTCGAATATAAAGAAAATAAAGAAGATCGAACTTTTATTTTTCATTTTACAAGTAATTGCAAATAAGTTATTTTTCGTTTTCCTCTCGTCCTTGAAATGATTTTTATGTAAAGTTCTTGACTTGATGAGTGTTTGTTTGAAGGAAAGGCTTCTTCCCCCTGCCCCGCCCTCAACAGAAAACGGTTGGTGTTACGTTAATTGGAAAAGCAGCATAAGGATCTCATAACTCCGGAAGCTTATAGACCGCTATGTATAATCGATGTTGGAACAAAGCTATTTGAATACTCTTTATGAAACGGTATATTATTAGATGAAATTGTGACCGGATGTTTTGTTACGAATGAACACGGTTTTTCCAAACGAAGGTCTAGAATGCATGCGTAGTCCGACGTCAATGTAAGTGCAGATATTCAAACTTTCGAGCAGAAGTACTAGTCACCTTTGACGTCCGAAATGCATTTACCGCTCTAAGATGGAATGAGATACTCTCTGAGTCGGAAAGGAGTAATTTCTCTCAATATTTAATGAATTGGAATCTTAAATGAGTACTTAAAGGGATATGCAATCATGTTGGCTTCAAAGAAATGGAAACTTTTTCGAATTATCTAAAGCTCAATGTGTGTAGGATATAACGTGGTTAAAGGATATATTGGAATTCTAAAAGATAGCGAAGTCGTACGAATGAAATCTTTTATCTTCGAGAATGACTAACTTAAGACTTTAAACGTGTTCTTCTCGAAACTATGTTCGTACAATCAACTTGAACTATTTACACATTGTTCTGCGTAACTTTATTTATAATATTGCGTATCCTTTTTTCTATATCTTAATCCGTTAAATGTTACGAATCCTTACGAGTCCTTAACAAGTCGCCGTTTTCTTATTTTTCAAAATCATGGAAAAATTTCACGCTACATCGAAGATAATCTATTTTTGTATACGTTGTATTTTGGAGTGAATTGCTAGGATAAGAAAAATATAATTTTTTCATACTTCCTACTCTCTCTCTCCCTCTCTCTCTCTCTCTCTCCCTCTCTCTCTCTCTCTCTCTCTCTCTCTCCCTCTCTCTCTCTCTCTCCCCCTCTCTCTCTCTCTCCCCCTCTCTCTCTCTCTCTCTCACCCTTGGCGTATGCACGGCGCTCGGAAATCCAACTCACCGGCAGACACCATCGTGTTCACGGCGACTACCATCCCGTTGCAGGCGGTATATTATTTTAGTTGTCTTAGCGCATATATTTAACCGAATAATTTTAATATGAGATATTTCCAACGTTTTAATTTTGGGAACTCGGATTTTCTGGCGGCTTTAAAACTTTGAAGCAACAGCGTACAACAAAGTATGTAATATGTTGCTTGCGGGAACGTCGCGTCGCCTTGCTGACACGCTGGACAGGTGTGACAGGGTGGCTAGCAAGAGAAAAGAAAAGTCATCGCGACGAAAGTTATTTACCGGGCAGTATTTGGACAAAGAATCAAAATCTTTTTGCGACCGTTGCAATCCGAAATATACCGACGATCGACATACGTAAACCGTATCACTATACCTTAGATAAGACATACACATATGTCCTTTATGTATTATGCAATATCCGATATTGGATAAACGATAGTTGGGTATGCGGAATTCAGTGTTGAAGCGATCGCCACTAAGAAAGCATTCGTCGCCTTGTTGTACCGTGTCCATCGGTGTCCTCTCTTACGTTTGGTGTTTGATCCATGTATGTATTTTCTAAATTTCCGCATTTTCGCTAATTGATTTTTCACTATCTCCGATCTTCCGCTACCTAAGGCATAATACCCACATGTACGTTACAAGTTTACTGATATCTCGTGGTTTTATCATCCATTTGTGGGCGTGTCACTACTATTCCAAATAACTTTCTATTCTACCATCAGGTTGTATAAGCAAAAAAAGGTAATTATTCGGATAAGCGGTTATTAATCTACCCCAAGCTACAAGCCATTCGTTTCTCTTTTTTTATTTGTTCAATATTAAAAATGGTTCTCTCTTTCGTCATTGAGATATTAGGTTATTAGAAGTATTTAGGTTTAACCGTACAAACGATATGTGGCCGCTTGCTCCAGGATTAAGCGTAATCATAACCTAAATTTAATTACAGTATTTCACGAATATCTCGGAAACTATGGCTGACCGACGGTGACATATACCAGAAGAAATTGTTCAAAGTATGTCGGCTATGACAACATGTTTCGAGATCATCGAGATCATCGTTGAGGTGTACCACTTTCTGAATAATTACCGAAAAAAATATTTATTGCGCTACCACTTATCAAAGAAAAGTAGATTTAAGGGTGTAAGAACCGAAGCCTCTTGGCGTCCGAAAGGACAAATGAGGTATCGACAACTAAATAAAATAAATAGAATAAAGAAAATATATCCTTCGAGATAAATTAGCGTGGAAAAAAGTAATACGATCGATCGAAGGTTCGATTATTATTAATTAGGTTCAAGAATAATGAATGCTTAAACAACAGTTGAATGCATATGTTTATGAATTATGCAGATGATATTCAATTGTTCGTTGTGACGCAAGGCTTTATTCGCGTTTCCTTCTAGACCCGTTCTAAGCCGGAATTAAACTAGTTCTACTTTTTAAACTAATATAGGTGGATAATATTTTTGTCGAGAACAGATTTGAAGGAGAAATAATTTCGGAGAAAGGATAAACTAAGTACCAACCGTGACACCCGTGTATGCGCGTGAAAATCGTACATTCGGGGAGGTTTCGAAATATTTTTCCGAAATATAGACCATTAGTTTAAAGTATTTGTAATTTGTAGATTGGTTTTCTGACAATTTTTGTAAAATTCTTAGAATACGTTATCTAGTGTATTATCCGTACGTGATTCGATTTTTAAAAGTCCCAGCTTTATGGAAATGGTGATATTTAGCCTTGAAAGTAGGAAATTTTAACAGGCAATCCCTGTACTAAACGGCTGCATGGGCGATTTTTCGATTAATTGCAGGAAAACGATTCTTATAAAATTTAACATTACAGATCGATAAAGGAAATTGAAGGTGTATAAAATGGATGTCAGGCATATTATTTTCGGAGGGATGAAATCAGAATCGATCGCGACGGTGTTCTCGATACTCTTAAGCATGTCGCTATATATCATGTATTTGATTGCTCCTTACTCTACGACGAATATTCCTACAAAATCACTAATGCCGTCTTACGATTTCATAGTCGTGGGCGGTGGTTCTGCAGGTATGTTTTTTCGTGATATCGATACAAAGTTCCGTCATAGATCTGATAAAAATGTGACAAATACAAGCGTATCTGTGTGTTTGCGTGCGCGGAATAGCGCATTGCTACTCATACGATCAACCGACGCAAAAGTCTAACAAATCACACACCTCGATCTTTTACCAATGCAGATTTCGTTCGACCACTCCGTCTGTTCTGTAGTATTATTAATGTTATATGAAAGTTATACGTTGTTGTATGTATTAACAACGAAACTTTTACTTAATTCCTTCACACGGTGAAACTACGGAAAAGCTACCTACCTATTCGCCGATTTCGATGATTTTTGAATATGAAATATGGAAAACTCGCCGTTTCGAACAACTTTTGGCAGGGCAAGTAGCTTTTCTGCAGTTTCGTATTTCATGAATATTTGACGTTTATTTTGCGACCATTTTTTTAAGTTAATCGCTAATTCCGCTTCGTAATTTCTCAACAAATTTCCTCTCTTTTTCGATGTTTTGAAGTTAAACTATAAATTTTTGATTTAAAAGATATTTGCAACGTTTAGTTTATGTTTAAGGAGATGTTAAGTCTTCTTACGTACGTTGTATAGTGTGCTGTCAATTTACGTGATCACAGGAGCCGTGGTCGCGAGTCGCTTATCCGAGGTAGAAGATTGGAACGTACTCCTCCTGGAAGCAGGTGGCGATGGAAATGCTCTATATGATATTCCTCTTCTTGCCGCCAATCTGCAGCTCGCCGAAATCGATTGGAAATACAGGGTGGAGCCCAATGGAAATTTCTGTCGGGGTAAATAATATCTAATACACAATACCTCGTTATACACAATAACGATAAGTATTTAATTAATGCTGAAAAACAATGCTGCGTCCCCTAATCATCCACATCTAACGCTTTATTTTTTACGTTGGGAAAAGTAAATTAAAGGTGGAGGAGATACAAGAGAGCACGTCGCGCTCGCAAAGGATTATAAAATGCGATCAATGGCGACGCGAATAAATAAAGCAATTAAATAAGTGGAACTTTCTAGAGACATTGGCACATCGCATCGTCATCTTCCAATCCTAACGAATACTAACGCTAGGACTAACAAACGCGTCAAGATGACGGATCTAAGTTTTTCTTTTTTACAATTACTAAAAACATGCAGGTATTTTTGGCAAAATTAATACTGATATTTATCTAAATAGATAGCTATATGAATGTATGGATCTATTTATCTTCGTTAATATCAAAGTCGAGAATTGAATCTATCGTTGAACTCAAAAGAATATTGACACGAATGAATGACCGATCAACATCGGTATCGGGTTACGAATACTTTGCTTCGCTTTACCGTGCCTTAAATTATGCCCACAGCGATGAAGGAGGGTCGTTGCTTCTGGCCACGTGGCAAGGTGATCGGAGGCAGCAGCGCGATAAACTACATGCTCTACGTTCGTGGTAATAGAAAAGATTACGACGTCTGGGAACAATTGGGCAATACGGGATGGTCCTACGAGAATGTCCTGGGTTATTTCAAAAAATCGGAAGACAATCAAAATCATTTCTACGCTGAGACACCGTACCATTCGACCGGGGGTTACCTAACTGTCCAAGAATCACCATGGCACACTCCTCTGGCCGATGCGTTCATTCAAGCTGGCCAGGAAATGGGTTACGAGAATAGAGACATTAACGGAGAACGACACACTGGCTTTATGATTCCTCAGGGGACCGTTAAACATGGAAGCCGGTGCTCCACGGCGAAGGCCTTCCTGCGGCCGGCCAGGAATCGCAAGAATTTACACGTCGCTATGGAGGCGCATGTTACGAAAATTTTAATAGAGCCGTCGTCGAAGAGGATTTACGGCGTAGAGTTCGTTAGAGATGGAGAAACGTTGCGGGTTCGTGCCGACAAGGAAGTGATCGTTTCCGGAGGAGCTATCAATAGTCCACAGTTGCTGATGTTGTCGGGAATAGGACCCAAAGAACACCTATCGGAACACGGCATACCAGTGATTCAGGATTTAAAAGTAGGTCATAATCTTCAAGATCATATAGTTGCGGGGGGCATTACGTTCTTGGTGAATGAAGAAATTGCACTGATGGAGAGTAGGTTGTACGATATTCGCAATGTCCTGGAGTACGTAATATTCGGAGACGGTCCTTTGACCGGTTTAGGGGGTGTCGAAGGATTAGCTTTCGTTAATACTAAATATGCGAATACTTCCGACGATTTTCCAGATATACAACTGCATTTTTCGGCAGGGGGGACCAACTCCGACAACGGTAGGCATATTAGAAAGGCTCACGGGCTGACCAAAGAATTCTATGACGCCGTATACGGTGAGCTTAACGATAAAGACGTGTGGGGCGTGCTTCCTACGCTTTTAAGGCCGAAAAGCAAAGGAGTTATCAAACTTCGAAGCAACAATCCTTTCGATCATCCATTGATTTATCCGAACCACTTTGAAAAACCGGAAGATATGGCGACATTGATCGAAGGAGTTAAGTTTACGTTTGAGATGAGTAAAACTGCTTCATTCAGACGTTACGGGAGCGAAATGAATCCAAAACCATTTCCTGGTTGCAAGCACGTTCCGATGTATAGCGATCCATACTGGGAGTGCATGATCAGATTCTATTCCATGACTCTATATCATCCCGTGGGTACTTGCAAGATGGGGCCTAGTTCGGACCCAAAAGCTGTGGTAGATCCTCAGCTTCGAGTTTACGGAGTTAGCGGACTTCGAGTCATAGACGGCTCGATTATGCCGAACATAGTTAGCGGTAATACCAACGCGCCGATTATCATGATCGCGGAGAAGGGTTCCGATATGGTAAAAGCGGAATGGTTGAAGGGACGAACTTCGAAATGAATGGATGTTTTTGTAAATTAATTCAAAGCCAATGCTAGTAATATATTACGTAATAGAAACTTATAATTTCAAACTCAAAATAAATTTTCGTTATGTTTTACGTATAGCGGAGTACGAGTCGGGACATATAGTCATGTTTTGTTGAATGAACATCAAGTAATGTAAATGTTAACAGCCAGTTTACACGACGCAGTTTTTTGACCGATTCGATAATGCGACCTCCAGCAAGAGAAGACACAGGATCGTAATGTAACCATTGCGTTAAGGCTTAGCACGGTACACGGCTTCTACAATTAAAATCAGTCGGAATAGTGCACACGACGTGACACACGGAACAGAGATACGTTGAGCAGAGAAGATTGAACAAAACGGTTTCGATTTACTCGTTCGCGACTTCTGTCGGTGTTCTTTGAACTGGAATCAATTTGATCAACGGTTCGTTGCAACGTCCAAGAAATCCAACGCACCATCGCGAATAGAGTCGGGGCGAAACGGCGTGGTACGCACAGACAAACGCGGATATAAAGACATATGAATTCTATCTAACAGATATGCGTAGGTCTCAATATTTTCAATAACTTTTTCCTATATACGTAACTGTCGGTCGGCCATAGTTTCCGAGATATCTGCAAAACGCTATCGATATCACAACGATGATGAATTCTGCCTGCAATCGTGCGTTCGCAACAGCGTACGCGTTAATATTGGTTACCGGCTGCCTTACGGCGGACAATGATCGATAACGACAATGATCCAACCGAAGCCTAGTTCCTATCTTTTGTCCATACAGTATGTATAAATGAGAATTCGCCAAAGCTTGGGTAAGGCTGAAACGCCTGAAACGCCTGAAACGCCTGAAACGCCTGAAACGTCTGCCTTCTGGGCTTCGTCAGACTCGGCTGTGGGAAGAGAAAGCGTCGACACTTGAGGCTGCCATAAATCAGGCTCAACGTTTTGCGACTGCATTGCCTAATATATTCGAGTATACTTTGCACGATCGTCGACGATGTGGGCGAACTTCGATGTGAAACTACGCGAGTTCGGCATTTCCGATCTACAAAACGGATGTTGTAAACGTGACTAACTTTAACCCGTTTGTAGTATTTTTTTTATAGAAACGTTTATTTGTTGAATAATTTTCGACACCGAAAAAATTGTCTGGGCCATCGAAATATATGTGAACTAGAAACAATTACGAGCATAATATATGTATTCTATCCGAAATCATTGTTTCAATCGACTGTTTGAGAATAAACTTATAAGTATGTGCATATTCGGTGGCGGAATGCAGAAACATTTTAAAATTTATATTTTAATATCTCTAACTGATACTATAGCTTGAGTAATTCAGTTCGAAATAATTGTACATCTAATAATATTATCAAAATGTGATAATATTGATATTTTTATCACCCTTTATTTTATTTACTTTTATTACTCTAATCTAGTTTATTACTCTTGATCGCCTTGTATCACACTGCCTCTTGATCCGCTACTGTGCGTACATTTCCTTTACGACTATACGATGTTCTGTTTTATAGTCACTCTGTTTGTAATTTTATATTACAATTTGGTTTCAATCCCGATCATCGCAATATATATATATATATATATATATATATATATATATATATATATATATATATATATATAGGCACACATAATCTTGTTCCATGCTTTACCAATCGGTAACGCTGACAATAATACAGAAGTGCATCGCTAGATGTCATTAAGAACACTTCCAGCGTTCTCACATGTTGACATAAAATTGTAAAATATAACCTACACGTATAATATTTAGTAGATTTTCATGAAATGTATTCCTTTTTTGTTCTATGAGTTATTTCATTACTTATTTTATCATATTATTGGGACAACGAATAACATTGAAGCAAGCTAATCCAAGTGTCAAATTATTAACGTGTCGGAATAACCTATAAACGCCTTTTGTGTGACTCAATTTCTGTAAGAAAATGCTAGCTCCGTGTCAAGATATCGTTGAAGATATAGAAGATTTGATATCGTCGCAAGATATTACACCAAAGGAACGATATAGTACAAGGAAAAATGTTACTGTTCGTTCTAAACGTAAACAAGTAACTGAAGATGTACCAGAACCTCCGATTTTCAATAGTATTGTGCCAGGGGCACAGACAATTTATACAAAGACATGGGGTTGTACTCATAATAATTCTGACAGTGAATATATGGCGGGTCAACTTGCTGCTTATGGTTACAAATTAACAGAAAATAAATATGAAGCAGATCTGTGGCTCTTAAACTCTTGTACAGTAAAAAGTCCAGCAGAGGATCATTTCAGGAATGAAATCGAAGCCGGAAGAAAAATGGGGAAACATGTTGTAGTTGCCGGGTATGGAAACTTTTTTGCACCTAATGATCGTAGTACTTTTTACCATATTGCAAGATTTATTTATTTTGATATATCTTGTATCAATATAATTTTTCACAATTCTGACTACTTATTACATATGTATATATTATATATATATATATATATATATATATATAATATAGGATATATTAAATATCTCATAATTGTGCAATAATTCTGTACTTGAGCAAATCTACATTTGGAAAAGGAAAAAGGATTTTCTCTTTATCCAAGTATGTATTTCTTCTCAAGTTAGTTTGCTTCATTTTATGTTCAGATCTACTAGTTACTAATTAAACAATTCAGCATTGCTACACATTTCATTGAACAAAATTCTCTTCAAGCAAAAATTATATTCAACTATTTAATAAAATTCTTAGTATCCTCCTTCTATAGCGGTAAATAATAATTCTTAATCGATAAATGATATGAATTAAGTTCACATAATGCGATATAAAATATGATTAATTGAAACTGATAATTGAAATGTAATATATTTCGTAAAATAAATTACATTTCATGTAAATATATATTACAACATAAAAGCAAATTCGAGGATTTACATTATTCTAGCAGATTAGTCTGGTAGTTTCTTTCTTATCCATTTGTCTAAATTGCGTTCTTAAAACTAAAAATTTGAAATATATCGCTTGTACTTAATGCTGCTTAATCTATTTTTATGAACTGCTGTAAATCGCTATGAAAATATAAAAAACAAAGATTATTTTATTATATTAGCATCGATAAGATTAAAGATATTTTATCCATAATTCCCTTACACATGCAAGAAACTGAGAAAAGTTCAACGACTTCTTTACTTATATACATGTAATATTTTTGAAAGAATCGTGTTCTGTATAACTTAATTTATTCATTTCTCAGACCTTTTATTACAAATAACCGTAGTTAACGTTCAATTGGTTCGAGTATGTTAAAATTAATGTAATATTTAAAAGTAAATCCGCATAGCTTAGGTAATGAAATTTCAGGTAAATTAAAAGCATCGTCAGCCTGTTCTTTTCCTCAAATTCCACCGTCCTCTGTAATCAAAAATACAAGAAATCCATATGGTATTTCATACACCAAATCTAACAATTCAATTATTGCTTAGTTGCATATTCGTTGATCATTTGCAGTTAACTATGATTAATATTTTAATTTCGTACGATTTAGTTTTACTAGCTTTAGTTTTATTAGATTTAGTTTTATCAACTATAGTTAATAATGTTATTATTAACAGTTACAATCAAAGATATATGTATATCTTTTATTTATGTATTATCCTTCGGTACTTTTCTTTAGAAACTAAACTTAAATTCAGTTTAAAGGCTGAAAAGAACAAATAGTAAAAAAAAGATTGGTTTCAGATGCGTACCACAAGGTGCCCCGAAGTCTTCTTTCTTACAAGGATTAAGCATGATCGGCGTGCAACAAATCGATCGAGTGGTGGAGGTAGTCGAAGAAACTCTGAAAGGAAATACCGTTCGGTTCCTACAACAGAAAAAGCAAGCTGGTAAAAAGATCGGCGGCGCCTCTTTAAGTTTGCCTAAGGTTCGTAGGAATCCACTGATCGAAATCATAGCTATAAATACAGGGTGTTTGAATCAATGCACTTACTGCAAGACAAAACATGCGAGAGGCGAACTGGGAAGTTATCCTCCCGATGAAATTGTCGAGCGTGCGATACAGGCGTTCAATGAAGGCGTCTGCGAGTTATGGTTAACCTCTGAAGACACAGGAACTTACGGTAGAGATATTGGCACGAGCTTACCGGAATTACTGTGGACACTCGTGAAAGTGGTGCCGGATGGATGCAGGGTTCGCGTTGGAATGACTAATCCGCCATATATCCTGGAGCATCTGGAGGAGATGAGCAAAATTCTGAGCCATCCAAAAGTCTACAGTTTTCTTCACATTCCGGTGCAATCTGGAAGCGATCAGGTGTTAGCCGATATGAAGCGAGAGTATACCCGTGCCGATTTCGAGCGAGTTGTCAACTTTCTACGAGAACGTGTTCCTGAGTTAACTATAGCGACGGATATCATTTGCGGTTTCCCGACGGAAACAGAACAGGATTTTGAAGAGACGATGAAACTTTGCGAAAAGTACAAGTTCCCGAGCCTGTTCGTCAATCAGTTTTTTCCCAGGCCGGGAACGCCGGCTGCTCGAATGACGAAAATACCTACGCAAGTTGTAAAAAACAGAACCAAAAGGTTATCAGAATTTTTTCAATCTTATTCCCCGTATTTTGGCAGAATAGGACACGTCCAAGATGTGCTAGTGACAGAAGTATCCCATGATAAAAAGCACTACGTCGGACATAATAAATCCTATGAACAGGTTCTACTACCGTTAAAGGAAGAATATTTAGGAAAAATAGTTAGAGTAAAGATCGTAGAAACGACAAAATATTCTATGAAGGGGGAACCAATAACGGAAGGTGCGTCCCCGGCGTTAAAACCATGTTTACCAAAAGGAACTATATCAGTACTAATACCGATGGAAATGAAATTATCCAAGTATAGAATAGGAGTTGCCCTAGCAATTCTTCTAGCAATCATTTTCAGGCTATTATGGAAGTCTTTTATGATTTAGCAAGTCTTTTGTTCTTAAATTCTTTAACAATCTGGAATCTAATATAAGAAAGATTGTTACTATTGATTGCAGGCGGTAATACCAGGCGGTAATACCTCAGGGGCGGACTGGAACTTGGATTTCTACCAAGATGACTGGCCCTCTAATCTTAGTTCATTAGTTGAATTCTATGTAGAGCGGCGTCAAGTCCCACAAATCCCACAAATCCGTACCGGTCCACCGGTAATTTTCTGAAACTCCCCGATGCGATGTGGATCAGTCCGCCTCTAAGTAGCGCTTAAAATTGACTAAAGTTGTGTCGACAAATCTATTCAAGTTTTAGAAAATACGCCAACAAATCCTTGCATTAACAAATGTAAAAAAATTAATAATTAAAATAATCGGTAATCTGTTGAATCTGTTGACTCTGTTGATAAGAAGCTAATACATAAATACTGTTTCTAGTCATTAGTTTCCCAATAATTTATACGGCATAGTAACATTCATACGTTACTACGTTACTATTTACAAATCGACCAAGAGCTCTCCGATGCACTGTACATTTTATTGCGGTTTTCCTACATTTTCCTATGTACATCGTGATTCAACAACACAGTTCGAATCCAATAAATCGAAACAACGAGGCCCTGTGTCATTTTTTAACCTTCTCGTGAATACGTATGTATATCCGGCGTGCAAAAAATAACGCATCGATTCGAAAGATGGAGATACTTTCAACAATTTGTCCGCATAAAGTACACAATATGCACATACGTACGTATATATGTGTATATTATCGTAATTTATTCTTTTTATAAGTTATAAAATTCATATATCGATATATTTGCAATTTACAATATAAAAATATATTCATCATAGACGAACGTACATATTTTTGTTACGAATAATAGAAGCATTTGATATATCCTATTTCATACAATCAGTGAAAAAAAAGATAAATAAATAAATAAATAATATTGTTCAATGATGAATTAATAACAGTATAACAATGATGTGAACAACAATAAACGAATAGGAATATCGCGATATCATCAAATGCAATGCTAATTTTCATCCTTGCAGCAAAATACGAATATATAAATATATAAATATGATTAGATTATAAATTTTATACAATCTATGTATATTTAATAAATTGATTTTTGCAATAACGTATCAGTTATCGATTCTTATCTTATAAGCAGTAAAATAGATTTACGTTATAAAGTTCGATAGAATTTATCTTTAGTATAGCGATATTTTATATAAATACTGCATTTCGTTAAATTTATTTCGTATAATTTTTACAATAAGATTTCACTGATTTTCATCTTTGCATTGTCGAATAGCAACAGTAACAGCTATGGCTCAAACGTACAAGCGGAGGTGTACGGGAATTTAATGAAATTTAAATTAAATTTAATCGCGTTGAAAGGATTAAATTGCCGCTTGATAGGGAAGAACATGTATTTATCGAGGAATATTTCGAGTCGATGTTATATTTTTAAGATAAAAACAGCCGAGTCTGAATTTTCAACGAATTGAGAACGCCTTTGCTGTTGAGCTCCACTTTGTAAAGGGTGTTGTGTTGGAGAAAAATAAAGAAAAGGCAGTAGAACTGTGGTATTTCGAGCGATACCTGAAATATAAATGCTCAACAGTTAAAAAAAGTAGCAACACTGATAAATAATTAATTGACTATATTTGAAGTGACAAAATACAGGAACCGGCCCTGAATGGGCTTACAAAATATTATTAGGACAACCCGAGTATACAAAAATTAATCTTCTAGTCGAACAATGATATCGAATATAATTTAACTTATTCTCGATGCATTCGGAACTATGATAGTAGAAAAGAAAAGGAAGAAAGAGAGTATTGAGCGTTGCCAAGTTGATTTATCCTCGAGAAATCACAAGTATAGGGAAGAAGAAGAAGAAGAGCATAGAGATTATACTTACTAAAACAATATGTTCGCTAAGGAAACATAAACCTCTTAATTTATTGCATTAACAATGCTCTTTTATTTGGTACCGTCCCTCCCGATGCTAACGTTTCGCTTTTTAAAGTACTATATTATTATTACTCGAAAGATATTAACTTATCGTTACTAAACGTAAGTTTAAGCTTATTCTAAAACGAGTTATTATCAAGGTATTTCCTGAGTATTAAAATTCACAGGCAAAACTGTGTAATCCGCTAGAAACGAGATAAAAAAAGAGATATTTGTAAAAGTCCTTTTCGTTAAATTCAAAGTTGGGATTTCCAAACAGCGTTACAACTATCAGATTACTCTGGTCTTTTCGCATAAGATATGAATTTCCGCTGTTTTATGCACAACCTTATGCACAGCGACAGACTTAATTTAAAAACCAAGGCTTTCACGACATATTCCTATTGAAATCTCTAGAGCATAATCATTTTACTGCCTCTGCGTATCTATAACATATTAATAATGTCTTGTAACGTTTTAATATATCATCATATACATAAATGTGAACAAAAAGGACGTTAACATAACTCTTTTGACAAATACAATTTACTGTTGCTCCTTCTAGCCTATTTCGTTAGATCATTCTCTTTAAATTGACACATTAGTGAAATATTATGAAAAAATAATCTCTTTTATCTTTCGTACTATGTATATGTAAAGTGTAATGAACGATTTTTTAATATTAGGAGCTAGCACTTTAAATATTTTGGATCCTGGTAACGTTTAAACATACAACAGGACTGACCCAAAGATACAAATCAAATATTTGCGCGCGTATACAGTAACGAAAATTGGTAAATAAGAGAGCAGATGTTTGACCTCTTGAAGGATGATTAAATCGAAAATCTTTTCTCATCAGTTTCGTATTTGCATATGAGAATCATTTCGATTAACCGTAATTCATTTCTCGATATTTCCTACAAACTCGAGTTTTTAGGATTTTAATGTACTTGGCACATTTCTACTTTATTCGGCACGAGATTTCGCATACCTTTTATTCACATCGATCCTCCAAAAAGTAATATGTATAGTATAGTATAAATTAAATTAAGATTAACGACTGTATGATTTGATCGTTGTTTAACACTGATACGAAATAACGCAAAAGTTAATGCGAAAAGAATAATGTAAAATTTATACACTATTTTTTTCTTTATTCGCAATACAGATTGGGCAAATCGCTTAATCGCTAATCTTAGTTTAATTATACACGCAAACACACGCGCGTGCGCGCACGATATGATGTTGTATATATATATAAATATATATATATATATATATATAAAACATCAATGATATCACTAAGATGATATATATATATATATATATATATATATATATATATAATTTTAGAGGCACTGTTTGCACAACTCTAACTATAAGTAAGAATATACTATGCTTCAGAAGGCCACATTTTATACATACATCGCACAACGATCGCTTTTCTCTGAGCCCTTATCGAACATGTAACTTTAAATTTACATATGCTACAAATGTTAGATATTTCTCTGGTATCTATACGTAAAATAGTAACCCCGCAGCCTCGTTCGCGAAAATTTTGGCATCCTTCTAGCTCAAACGCGCTGAATTTTTTACATCTTGTATCTTTTACCAATCGATTTCTACGGCTTTCGAGGCGACAGTACGCAAAATATTATGTAAATAATTATAAAATAGCATTTCCATTGCTCGACTTAGAACAACTTACTAACAATATGTACAACACATTCGAGCTTTTGATTAAGTCTTTGAGCGTATCAACGATCATCTAAAGATTAAAGACACTATGTACACTGGAATGGTATTGTCCCATATCACAGAAATGTCGTGCGTGCTCGCTGTACCCATGCTGTTTTCCGATGATCCGTCCTTATCTTTATTTAAGTTTTTATTTTAGCAAAGGAAATTACGATCAAGTAATTAAACAACTGTTCGTGCTAAATTATACTAGTACAATGTGGTAAAAGAAAACTGAAGGAGTAGTTCAAGAGACGATACTTATGCCGTAAATTATTGAAAAAGTATTTAAAAAATAACGGTGTGCCCTGCCTCCCTACTGGATAATTTCTCAATTTTTTATGCAATGTCTTTTCATATGCTTGTCTTTCCATTTTTATATTCCTTATTACATTAATATATCATCTACGACAGTGTAATTTACTGATGATCCTTCTTATGTACTATATATACGTATGTATCTCAACATCGTATCTCAATCTCATTAAAAATGCAGATATTCGTATCGAACAATACACGTGCCTTTATATCGATTTATATCGAAACAGCAGTGGTTCAAAGAATCAGAACCAAGTCATTACAGCATCCAAAAATATCCGAAGGCATATAGCGTGGATTGGAAAAATTCAACGCATAAAATGCGTCTACAAGTGCTTCATTAGGGAATGATACAAAATGATAAAAAATGATAAAGATTTGTCGCGCGTTAAATAGGATCGTCCGTCGATCAAGTCTCTCGTAGTTTGTTCCGCGGATAATAAACAATTAAATTTTTATACTTCCTTAACAAAATATCTGATCTCTCAAGTATACTATGCCAAGTTGGCCCCAATCTTGTAAAACAGTTCAACATCCGTGAAACAGCACTGCTACTTTACCGAAGGAATTTAATCGAGCAATTGGAATAGAAACGACACGTACAACATGAAATGAATTTAAAACGATAATACGACAAGCGATGATAAAATTTGTCTAAAATTGTGTGAATAGTCGATGAAATTTAAATTCCTTTGAGGAACGTAACAAGTCGTCTGTGTGATAATTAAAAACTATTTACCACGAAGAATAAAAATATTTAAGTTCGGATGATTACTAATCGAGGTTGATAAAATTTTTAATAAATTAGCTACACAGGCTTTGCTAATTAAAATAAAAGTTATGATATTTTGGCACACCGCTAAATTTCGAAATTCACGGCATAACTTTCTATATATACATATTTGTTCTTATAATAAATAGAGAACATTTACATACATAGACAAAACGATACGGGACTAAATGCGTATATGAAAATAACGAAACACAGGATCATTTTACGACATTTCATAGAAATTATTTGGATTTTTAGTTAAAGAGTCATACTATAATAAACCTTTCTTTTTCTGTTTACAAAATAGAGATTTCGTGATCGATATCGCAATGCTCGTTTTATTAGTGATAAACTTAAAATACAATTTCATTTGGTTAACGTTAAGATCATTTAAAGATTTGACGACACGATACGACATATGGAATCGGATACGATTAGACGAAATCTTCGTACATATCGGTATCAATTTCGCTAAAACATTTTCTGTTCTTTATTCTTTTTGACGGCCAATTGATCGTATAGAGAATAAATAAAATAGAGGAAATATCTTATTATAAATTATATATACATACATATATGTCATGGGTTTTCACAGAGATATCAGAGTAAAAGAAATGTTCGTTTCTTTTATCGGAAGAGAGCAATTAAAAGCGAAATTTGTGTATCGATCACGAAATTCAACCGAATACAAATATATTACTATGCGCTGGTTATTTACATGCAGTCTTTCGCGATCCAGCATACACCGGTACAAAAATAACGTTCGAACGAACAAAGAGAAGGGAACAAAAATATTAAATAAAATAAACTGATGTTTGATTCGAACATTAAAACGGACGTACAAAAAATCGATATGGCGTACTAGAACACTACGAACAATGTAAAAAATAAAGTATGGCTTCCAAGAAGGGTGAAGAAAGACAGAGGGTAGCATCGATCTCGTATTATCTTTATGACGTGAAGCGGCCCTCTGTTTTCTCTTCCGCATAAACGTTAATAATAATCGTATATATATATATATATATATAAAAAAGAGAGAGAAAACGACATACGTTATGGCAATTCTTATGGCGTAAATTACATAATGGCACAAAAGTGTATCCTCGTTTTTTGTACCGGTTCGAATGTTGAAACCTTGAGCGCAATATTGACGAAAACTTCATTTAGAAAGAGATTGTACCCGCTGGAACCGAAGGATATCAAACCTGAGATTCTAACAGTCGGAGTCAATTCCGATCGGTACAATTTTGCGTCACAAGAAGAATCATACATACTGCATATACATGCACATATATGTTGCAGGTTTATCGGTTGGAGCGGGAATCGATATTGTCATCGGTCTGTCTCACTCGCTCGATATTTACATTGACTCTATTCGCAACAGAGAGAATAAAAAAAAGCCGGTTACTTGGTGATTACTTGTCTGCGTATGTACGCGAATTTACGTTAGTACGGACTGAAAGAGACCCGACGACACAGCGCGCCGTTTGATCGCCCGCCCGCGCGCTCAAACATGATTGAGTAGTTTAGTCGACTAGCAGGTAAAGCCGAATTTACACTGTTTCACTGCGGATAATCGCTGCAAACAAAACGAAGATAAAAGCGATGTTTCTTTTTCTTTTTTTCTTTTCTCTTTTTTTTCAAGAACCATCCTTAGCGATCATCCACAATGAAACGGTACTAGTTCGGCTTTACTTGCTAGCTGACTGTAAACTGCTGGTCGTGTCTGAAACAACCTTGAACTTTTGTTTAAAAAATTCGATGGATTGTAGGCCAATACCATTAATATAAAAATAATACTTTCAAGCTGGTTTAATGGTAGCAGTTCTTTGTCACGCGATCATAGTGTTGAACGCTGTTATCGAGATGTAAAAACGAGGATGTTTACACAGATACCGTAAATTACAATCGATAAAGGATCAAAGGTAACTTTGCATCATCGAGAAGTTTTCGTCGTTACCGCTCCTTTTTATCCCCCGATACTTGACTTACACAACTTGTTATCTTACTATCCTTATAGCTACATACATACTTCAATAATACTTTTTGAGCGACCCTTTTTACGAGTCATGGCAATCCTTTTTTGACCTCGTATTTTATAAGACTAGCAGCAATACGTACACACGCGAGACAAAACATTTCCTTGTTCTCTTTGGAGAGAGAATCGCATCTTAGGAGGAGAGTAAGCGATAAGAGAGAAAGAACGTGCGCATCGAGGGATTACGATTCGTCGAACAGTAAGGTAAGACGGGATTGAATTGCACAAGATACGTTTTACTAAAAATTAGTCAACAATTTCCGACCGCTATATATCGCTTTGCAAGTTAGCGTTAGGGAGAAAATTAAAAAAAAAAGCTAGGAACGCTTTTCTTTCTGCCTGACGAACGTGTTTAAATGTTTTCAATTTATCTCATAACGTTACTACTAAGATAAAAACATTGACAAACATCGAGAGACGGACAAATAATTTAATCAATTGAGACGCCTGTTGAGTCTTTTCGTGGACAACGCGTTTTACTCTTTTAACGGATTATTGTTCGCGATAAAAACATAAAAACATCGAGATATTTGGTCAAGGTATTAAAATTAAAATAACCCCGCCGCCTTTCATCGAGTCGGTGAATATTTAAAAACGAGACACGAACAAATTCAGTTTCATTTTTTCGCGCGTTGACATTCCGGCAACATTTAGCGGCAACGTTTCATTTTATTACAATTCAGCGGTTGGCCGCATCCTCCTTTCGGCGATCTACTTTAATTGGCGTTCTTACCTTGATTCGGTTATATTCTTTTTGTTAGCGACGCGTTGGATTGGATGTTAGCGATGCGTCACGAATGAAACTCTGCAGACTACGGCGAAGGGGGCACAGAAAATGCACAACCAATTAATCAATAAGGCGATTCGTAGAAAAGTCAAAAGCTGGTATATACGCGTTGTAAAGAAGGTACGCTACGATATGCCGACTGTTACCGTGTCACGAGAGAGCGTTCGCGTAATAGAAAAAATCGGTCGGGCGAAAAGAGTGCAACTTGGTTTCTAACCAACCGTCTTCCCTTTACTGGCTTCATTAAGTCGCGACACACGATGCTTTTGACCGAGTAAAAAGTGGTCGACGCGAAGCGTCGGCTCATGCCCTTAAAAGTTTTACGACTCGGTTCTTATATTCTTTTCTCGTATGTATTTTCTTCTTTCTCTCTTTCTCTATTTCTTATCCGTATTGTTAATCGGCGATCCACGGTCCCGTCTCTGTTCTCCGCCTCATCAAGCAAACATCCAGGGAAACGAATCTCCTCTTCGACTCAATTATGTAATTTAAGAGCCACGTAAAAGTCCAGTTAATCGCGCGGCAGCTAAAACTCAATCGCATCGCGAATTTATGATTCTTGAAAAGGCGATATTCAATTTGCTGGGTTTGAATTTAACAACTTCG
Source organism: Bombus waltoni (assembly GCA_014737395.1). Classification (NCBI taxonomy): domain Eukaryota; kingdom Metazoa; phylum Arthropoda; class Insecta; order Hymenoptera; family Apidae; genus Bombus; species Bombus waltoni. The sequence continues at coordinate 26,001 of JACXII010000050.1, forward strand.
TGAGACCGTGTTTTAAAATTTCATAGACTTCCCACTAACTCACCGCGGAATCAATAACCATCCAAAAGGCGTATCTTATGTGGCTTTTATGTCGATGGACTGTTTAGTAACCGAGAGTTCGTTAGCTCTTGCTCTCTCCTCCATTTGCTTGCCTGATTAAACGAATATCGCAAGTGGTTCGGAAGCGAGAAAAGTTAAACAATGGGAATGATTCGAATCGCCATCACCCTGATTTATAACAATAAAGTGTAGCGATTATTTCTCCTCTGTGTGTGTGTGTGTGTGTGTTTGTTTGTTTGTTTGAGTGCGTGTGTGTGTTTGAGTGCGTGTGTGTATTTTATATATATATATATATGTATATGTAAGTTCATAATATACTATCATTGATATCCCATCTTTTTTTTCGATTCACAAATCGCAAGTTTCAAGTCTCTTTAAAATTTCGCAAAATACGGGTAATTTCACAAGTTTTGAACGTACCGTTTGATCGATCATTTCTTTCGGTTGCGAACCACTTAGATTTTTAAAATACTACGTGTCACAGCAGTTAAATAATCCCCAAGTATAATATTGCTCACAATCCTCGACACGCGCGCGCTCGCACTGTGCAACAAGATTATAATTTAATTTTCGTCGAAAGATGCGTTATGATTTCTTTTTCTTTTTTTTTCTATGAAATCCATCTGATAAGACACTCCCGACGATCAACAACGTTTTCCAACGAAAGCGCTCATAATCTCCTGAGGTTCCGTTTACTCTGTCTCGAGCCAATGATCAGCCGCCGTTTATTCCTCTTGGTCGGTGTGGCTAATAGCGGTGTTTTACAAGGACCAGTGTGTGGCCTCGATGAACAGAAGGTGCAAAATTCCATGGAGCAACTTTGCCTCGAACATGTTCCCACGTTTTTCTCGCCGTCCACGTGACAAGGAAATGAACACCTCGGGCAAGGTAACAAATGTTCCCAGGGTGCGAGTGTACGACTAGCCTGTTAACAGTGATATAACAATAATTATTGAAATTATTCTTAATTTATAATCATATCTTTATATTAATTTACAATTATAAATATCGGGTTTTTCTTATATGTACGTTTGCATATTCTTATTCCATATGTAGGTATAGTCGATAATTCAATTCTTCGTGAGTATTTCTCTCTCTCTCTCTCTCTCTCTCTCTCTCTCTCTCTCTCTAATTTATTATCGATGTACATCAATACGTAGAATAACGTAGTAAATTTTTAACAATTTTTTGCAACGTATGTATATCATGTATATCATGTATATAAAACAAAAGGGCGCGCAGTACACATCAAGTATGAAAAATCTTCTAGAGGCAATACATTACTACAATACATTACACTGGTAAAGATAGAAATAATATGAAGTATATTATGTAATATTAAGAAACATTACGTGTTATTTGGAAATTATAAAATAGAAAATGTAGGTCTACGTACAAATGTACATGATACACATGTGTATTTTCTGTAGGTAAGGTTCGTGTTATAAATAAAGATAAGAACACGGATGGTAACACACATAGATTACCAAAGAACTATGAAAGTAGTAGATTCATACTTTATCGACAGTGGTCGGTAGAGTAATGACAAGACGCTAAGAGTAAGTATTTTCAAATTACATCCTTTTCATAGCAAATATGTATATACGTGTCAAAGGGTAATTTCAACTTATCAAATAACTTATTTAGAACGAAAACTACGTTGTCGAACGTAGGAATGTTGTCAACGTTAAAATTCTCCTCACAAAATGCCGTTATATAAGAAAATATTTATAGAAAACTGTATTAATGCGTTCAACGAACAAAACACGATGATATTAAACAAACGTTGAACACCTAGTTTTCGTTAACCAAAGAAACCTTTCTCGATTTTAACGAAATATATTGATAGAAAGTGGTAAAAATTCGGTAGCGATAGCCACTTTCCTTCGTTTCAATATTCTAGTATCGCTTGACTTTAAAAGCTGTACAAAATTCTTTATTTTCATTTGATACCAAAACGTGTTAAAAGAAATAATATAAATAATAACAAAGAAAGTATGCTAATTCACCTAGCATGGTACAAACAAATTTCACGCAATTTCAATAAAAATAGGCTAGCACTGTGACGAATGAAAAATATATTTTCATCGTTACTTATTGTTGTTAAAACAAGAAAAAAAATACAAATAAAAGTGGTTAATGGCCCAAGTGTGAAAAAGATCCATTAGTCTCGCCCTATATGTATTATCTCAAGTGTCTCTTATCTAGTTTTAGATAATGCAGTTGGTATTTCCTATTTACTTAATTGCCAAAAATGTAAAGTAATTAGAGGAAAAGACAGAGCTGTCAGGTTCTAGTTCCTTTCATCTGGAACACTAATTAATCGGAATAGTTACGTCAGATTGCACCTGTTCGCGTCAGGATGACATATTGCAATAACGCAAAGTGAAAGGAGTGCTGAGCTGTATCCTAACACGAAGACAACAAGAAGATTCACTTACATGTGTGCATTTTCACAAGCTATCACAGCTCGAAGGAGAGCAACAATATCTAAACTTCAACATGCGAACTAAACAAGTACATCAACGACTCTACTTTTATAGGAAATTTCGATAAAGATCCTTAATTTGCATCATTTTCTCACTCGCTTACAACAGCTTTCTCCTTTAGATGAATTTTACGATTCTTTGCCTCTTTCTTCAACAAAAGCTTCTACTATAATTTTTTGGTATAAATATAGAAATAATAAAGAGGGGAGAACTGATATTTACGGAAAGAAGACCGAGTACTTAAAATTATCCTTATAATAATACTTATAATTATATAGAACGGAAAGGTTAAGATTACGAATAATCTGCTATTTGATACATCGAAGTATCAAACTTAATCGAAAAATCATAACGATCACAAAACTTATGAACGATTAAAAAAAACAAGTAGAAAAGCAATGACATTTTTACGAGCAAGGAGCCATTCATGATAAACGAGCGCATGGATTGCATGCGTTTACAATTCAGCATAGCGTCACGTCACGAACACAACAAACAGCGTTGTCAAAGCGAGCTACCGAGCATCTGTCGTGCATTGCTAATTAGCGCGGCAGAAAATGCGTGAGAAAATTTAAGTAATCGAGTATGCAAGAACAAAATCGAAGATTATCAAACGAACGTCTTATGTTCCCTTCTGTTCGATGCAACGAACAATAAAACATCGCGCGTTTTCAACTAACGATAAATGTGAGCTGTACTATTCGAATGTCCCTGCCTAGCAACCGAGCGGATTCCGAGCAGTCTGGACGAATCCAAAACTACGTAACATCAAAACGGTGGCGCTAGAATTTCTGGCGGGAAAGGAGTGGACCTCGCAAGTTAGGACACAGATCACCATATGTAAGTATGTATGCGATGTTATCTCCTCCTTATTTCGTTACCAGACCAAAAGCTCCCATACACATGGATGAATTATATTACAATCAATGAATCGTTTACTTTTCTAACCATATTTTATTTGTAACTTACAAATAATTCCTACGATATCTTATTTATAGATTATAAATTGAGAAATTTTCGAAAAACAACATTTTCAAAATTTTGTGACAATATTATATAAAAATACCAACGATACCAAAATTTCAATAAATCGTTTGTATTGCTTAATTAAGTACAGGTGTATTGTTACACATGTTATACAATAATCTAGATTTCAATTTCTTTGATTAGATTTCTAATTCAAACATCTCTATATGCAAAATGTAATATATAATACTCAAAACTTTTTGTTATTTCATTTCATAGCGTTAACTGTTTAGTTAATAATTTATTATTTTCTCAATAATTTATTGAGAAAATTATTAAAAAGTTATCGAGATGTGAAATTTAAAATATAAAATTATTTTTAGAATGAGAATAATAAACTACGATTATATCGTTTTATATATGCACGTTACTATACTAGTATCGGATCATTTTATTGATAATAATTATTACTCGTCAAGTTTTATTCGGTTCAGGGAGAATGATTATTTAACTTTTTCTCTTCGTAAGTAAATGAAGAATTTAGATCCACGTGTAAGATCGCACAAAAATCTACAAAGTACGTATATTCTTTTTATCGAAAGTCTACATTTAACAGAAACGTTCTTTTTGAATGTGTATCGTGAAGAAACTGTTGGTCGACGACGCCATTGTAAAATATGGGAGAAACTAATTGGAGGAAACGGTTTCTACGGAAAGGATCGTACGAGTTTAAAATTTGAAAGCGTGGTAATATTTTCTTCCATCACAGGCGGGCGGTAGAAGAAACGTCTACTGGCTGTGGCAGTCGGATTCGAAATGTAGAAAATGACGGTAGGGTTTCTCTACGCTCTACACTCTACACTCTACCAAAAGCCCTTTCCTCACAATATAGCAGCCAGCTGGCGCAACAATGTGTGGTGTGTATCTACGAAAAGTGATGTCGTAACGTAACGGACCCTAAATATCCCCCAGTGTAGACCGTACGCGCACTTCCTGCAACCCAAACGAAGTAAACTTCTCTGAGAGCAACGGCGTAGACTCTTGCAGAATGTAGGGAATGATCACAGCGGTACGGTATACAGCTCTGTATATTTAATTACACAAAATTCAGCGTACTCCTACATATGTATGTAGAACGTGACAATTATCAGGAATATAAATGAAGATCGTGCGAGACAAATACGATTAGTCCATCTTTCTTCATTTTCGAACTCTTGTGTCACTTCGTGATAAAAACGAAGTATTTTTATATGAAACAATGAAAGGAGGGAATAACCTCGTATAATCATACATTCGAATTTCTTTTTCTCCTTTTAAAAATAGGCGATAAATTTACGATGTGCTTTAATATTAATCTACAAATAACTAACATTAATATGTATCTATAGGTTATAACTAATAACTGTATCGACAATTGTTAAGCGGATGTCAAGAGGATGACAGAAATATATACATATTTAATCATATGGACAGTTATTCTTTTGTAAAGTGCGGAAAATCTGATATCACGCTTTTTCTTACTTGTAGGCTTTGACTATAAAAAATATATATTTCTGAGCAATATATGTGTGTATATATATATACGCGCGCGTTTGTGTAATATACAATACAAAAGGGAGGGATAAAAGTATTTATTCAAAGTTGAACTAAAAGGAGAAATATTATCTATTACACTATTAAATATATTCAGGTCTATGTAACTGTATATTATACACAAACATTGACGGTAATAAAAACTATACAGAAACAAATGTTAATCTGCAGGTGCATGTAACGTCGAAAGAACGTGTTAAGGAAATTTCGAAAAAAGACTGGGAACGTATAAAACCAAACTTTGTCGAAAACTTACTAGGCAGTTATTCGTCAAAAAGGAAAGCCCATGAAATATTAACTGTAATACGAACAGTAATTAATTAATAGCACTGTATGAATATATACATAGATATATATATATTGCAACGAACGATTGATAAAATAAATTGAAATAAAATACTTATTATTTCACTATCAGAAGATTAATCATACACGTGTACAATATGTAGTAACTCCGTTATAATGGGCAGATTCGACTACGCACTTTTTTTTATACACATGAAGGAAGCAAAATAAAATAGCAACTCATTTTATATGTAAGAGTATGCACATACTCTTTTTATTATACGCTTAATTCTGTGAATAACTGTACCTCGCAACACAGAAATTTGCAAAAAATTGTTCAAAAAACACAAAGCACTTATAAAAATGAAGGATCTACAAAGCAATTAACATTCTGGGTCACAATAATATGATTGTTAACGTGAAAGTTGCCAGGATTGTAGCATGATTTCTGTAGTAGGAAAGAACATTACAAGTTCAGAAAAAGTGAATAAATGTACGTACATAATTACCTAAATTCGGGCGGTAAGGAATGTTTAACGTTTGAATGAATCGCTATCGATTCACACATACATATAACATCAAATAATTTCACATGTTGCACAATGTGGTAAATAATAAGTTAGATATCAACGAGAAACTCGATTTCCTATTTTTATGTATAGAATTATTTTACTGATGTTGATTAATGCCTTAAAGTCTACATCCGTTTTCATAATAATATCTCTTCGCAAATACCATAAATACAAAAGGATTGTTCGTGTTTTTCTAGAAAAATGGTTCCCGATTCAATTTTATGAACGCTGATATAACGAAGTAATAAAAAACATGTTTTATTTCAATGTACTTTCTTAAAATTTAGCCAACTCTTAGGAAGTTAATTCTCGAATTTCTATGCTTCGATCTTACTATCCTATTATTTTAGCAAATAAAGGGGATTTTTAATGTTCTAAGAAGATGTTCAACGTGTTTTATCACATTTTGCCCAAAGGGGAGATATCTTTTAACGTTAGAAATATATAAATAATTGAATCGAAAGTGAAAAAACGTGGCAGACCTAACAACTGTTGCTACAATCCTAATACATTCTGATACTTAACCGTTAGAATATTTGAAATATAACGTTGAAATGTTCTAATATATCGGTGTAAACTTCTCGAAGAGAGATAAATCTTGTCAGCGAGAACAGTTGTACATAACGACCGACCGAACCGAAAAATCTTCGTTCTACCACGTAGATAGCCATGGAAAAAAAGGGCATGTGGGAATAGACCCACACAATGTTACACAGTACCGCCCTAAAACTTCATGGAACGAAGATAAAAAATTCTTGACTACGCAGGCATCGCGCCGCGCCGCGCCGCGCCAGCACAATGTTGAAACGAAGATCAAGCATGTCATTGTATTCGATCACAACTGTTTGTGTTAGTTTTTCTTCGAAGATCATGATGTATCGAATATATTCTTGCGACTAGGGCTATACTGCCCCTTCAACTTCCCAGCGATAAAGTAGCTAACAAAGTACAGTAAGAGCAATAGAAGGTTCAACAGAATGTAGTGATACAACGTAGGACAGTAGAAAAAATTCTGGATGCAGCGAACGACAAATTCTACGCTTCCGGAATAAAGATCGTCACGAATGACTATGACGAACAAATTTTTCTCTATGCTATTTCTAACGTTTACATTGTTTTTCATTATAAAATTAGATACGCGTTATTACTATTGAATCGTATTAAATTTAAAGAAAATTAGTTTTCGTATTTAATTTCTTTAATTTCGATATTGTCAAGTAAAACTATATATATATATATACACATATATATGCGTAGAATGATAAAATAATTAACAAAATAAAATAAAAAACGCGATATGAATCTCATTTAAAAGTTAACAAGTTATCTCTTCATGTTGAATAATAAAAAAAATCTAAATACACCGAATAACTTAAAACCTCTCATATAAGAGTTTATTATATAAATAAATACGATGAAAATTTTAAGAAAATTTTAGTGAAGCCTTTAAAAAGTGTGGAAGCATCACGTTTTACGCCTACCAAATTTGTTACGGGTTTCTATCGTGTTGTAACATGCTAAACGTTCCATATTTTTAATTCATTGTTTCCAACATTTTACACCAGATACGTTATATATAATCTAAGAAATTATTAAAATTTCTTGTTCCTCTTACGAAAATTATTCAAATTTTACATTTTGACGTTTTGTTAGTTTAGCCTTGGATATTTGTAAAACAGAGCAGATATATGGAAAATTGAATAGAACAGTCGGTAATTAAATAACTAATACGCTAATGTCTCAGTGGTCTCCATTTGGTCGTTGACTGCGATAATTAATTAGTCATGAGATAATTTCAAGCGTTGCGTTAAACCGTTTAAGACCGGAACCTTTATATCTTGATAAATTCTACAAATATTAAATGAAATTGACGGTACTTTCACACTCCAAACAATAATAGTGTGACACATTTTTCAATAAAATTAGCTATGCTATACTATTACCACTGTTAATTTGCAAACCATTTAATTGAAAATGTTGAAATAGATTCGATAAGAGAAACAAGATAATATTTTGAAATTTTTTTAACAATTTTGTATAAGAATAACAAATGTTTTATCGAGTTCTCCTTCTTAAATCAGAAAGCATTCATCGAATTAAATAAAAAATTATTTTGCACTTGTAATAGTTAAGCGAAATAATAACATGTACGTATACGATAGCCCACGCATACGTACGTACATACATACATGCATATACAATACAACGAATATATACGTACATGCAAAGCTAAAGTGTTAAATTCATTTTCAGTCACTATCGCTTTACAATGGGATGTTATTTTTTTATGATGAAAATAATATTTTTAAAGTATCTGAATTACTAACGTGTAATATGTACACTGTGAAACAGCAAATTATTAATTGTCCTGCTTTCAATTTCATTAGTCATTTCACCCGGCCCCCCCACCGCCGCTCCCTCCCTTTTGATTCTGTTATCGCTTCGCTATCAATTTCTAAAGAATCGCAGAATCGATTATTAATAGAGATGTCAAGATAAAATCTCAAAAATTGTAGCGTTAATGTAGGAGAACGAATGAAAAATGTAAGAATAGATGTTTCGGATAGGCAAGCAAGTAGTAGTTTTGATAAACGAGGCCAATTCTTATGCTAATAGTTCTGTCGCGAATGTGGTCGAAAAATCTTAAACAAATTAATAATATATGATCAACGGTGTAGTTTTATTTTAAACATTTATCGATCAAACAGTTACGTATTTTTTTAGCAAAATAAAGTTTTGAAAAGTATTAGTTTGCTTCTGATTTTATTATGAACAAAAATTATGAAATATTTATAATTTCTCCGGAAAATTTTGTTATATTTCTAACGTCTATATTATATTACTCAAATACGATGTATTGTTATTAGTATTTATTGTATCTTTTACGTTGCTATTTCTATATTAGGTATACATTTCGCGCACGTGTAGCTATAATTGTAGCAAATTTAATTTTTGAATGTAACACGTACTACTGTAAAATTTACAATATAGTTATTGCAGCGCACCATCGTTTGAATCCACGGTGAATCCACGGTGAATCCACAGTAATAATAACTATTTTCTCAGTTCGACGTGTCGCACCGATACCCATGATAACTAGGATTTCAACTGGTTTTAGAGGAGACCTCGGTAATCATCAAAAAAATTCTTTTTCGATGAATTTAGAAACCTACTACCTGCAGATTGGCATAACCGGGACTTTCAAAATTTCAAACCACTTATCTCAGTTTTTTCGCCTATCACGTTGAATTAAGGTGTATATACCGGTAATTCAATATCCCCGTTAAACGTGCTAGGAGCGTATCGAGTTTCGGGCTCTGATTCGGTCATCAAATTAGATCTCGGTTCAGTTAATCCTATCAACCAGCACGCAGCTTTCCTCGTTTACGGTTGTCCAGGATTCTGCCTTCTCTTCGTCACCTACTGTCCTTAAATTCGAACAAATCACGATCTTTATCTCACCCTTGGCGCTACCGTTCCGAATTTCGTACCAACAGAAACAATTTTCGTCGTCTGTTTGAGATTCAAGATTAATATATGAATATTTGAGTATTTGAACACTTTCTATAAAAACTAATTTAGCGTGCGTAGTGATTTTATTTGAAGTGCAATCTTTCTCCGCACTACAAAGTTAATATTGGTTAAATGGTTAAAAAATGATACGAATTATATTTTGTTATATTTAACAAGGCTTAAATTCCGTCAACAGCGAATTAATGATAATACCATGTGTTAAGCATACTAATTCAAATATCCACCAACAAAAAATAGAACCTCGATATTTATATTTTTTCATTAAATATCGCAGCAAATACCGTACTTTGAGTATTTTATATATTTTTCTGTATTATATATCTTATGCATTCTGTGCATTTTAGTATCTTTAAATATCCCATAAATGTCTATCAACGTTAATATCACAAGTAATTATAAAACATATGTATGTATATACCAAATTTGATAGAATTTTAGCAAAGAGTTACATTTACTCTTGCGTTATATTTAAATCCCTTTACAATAGACAATATTACAAGCAGAAACTGGATCGTTATCTGATGTAACTTGTTAGTCAATTATCGTTTCACATTTAATCGTTTAATTTAATGCAGTAAAATTCCAGATACACTTTTCAAATCGATATCGTATACCAACGTAACTACTTACTTCGGTAAATTCTGATGAATCGTGTTTCAGAGAACATGAACACTGTTCGCGTTGTGATTACATTTTTTAATTAATATTGGGGTAATCGAATTAACATCCGAATATTGAACGAAGCGTTCAAAAATTGATTCAAAAGGTAAATTAATGTATTAAATCAGCCTTCTCTTAGTCATCGGGGAAAGGAAATGCAGCGGAGAAGGTATTAAATCTGCAATGCAAACACCTTCGATAACTTAAGACTTGACTTAACTTAAAGGTATAGCTGCCTTCGGATATAGGTACCGCCTACCAGATGTTTCCTGGGACCTTCGGAAGAATACTTTTTCCCATTGAAAAAAAAAAAAAAAAAATACTGAGACCCTCGATCTTTGTGTGATTACATTTCTCAACAATTTTGACAAATATTAAATTATTTCAAGAAAGGTATTATGTGTCGTGTGATTAGTTCCTTTATAGGTTGACGCGTAGACGTCATAAAAGACGAATTTATTTTTCCGACTGAAATCATATATTTTTCCTAGTAAACTCGTTAATCAATTTAGCTTGACATTTTTTGTAAAACATTACTAAGCCACTTACGCCAAAAGATCATTAGTTTAAGAGATATTCCAATTAAAGGTTGGGTTAGAATGTACGTTAGTGACATAGCTGCAGCAAGTTATGTTTTCTCGAATGCTATACATATATGTACGTAGTAAGTATACGACGATATTATGTTCTAGCAAATAATACTGTAATCTTCATCTACGAATGAACTTTTGTAAAATAATTCTTGAAAAAAGATTCAACGTTGTATGCCCTGACCGATATAATTTTCATTAGAATTGTAATTGTTGAAATGTAAATGTAATAATGTTTATAAATTTTCAGACAGATTGCTGATGTTTAGTACAGTAGTGGTACTTGATATATTGTAGGTAGGTATACTTAATAGATCTAATTATCTTCATTGAAACTAATATTCAATGAATGTAGCCAAATTTCTACTTCTCGTTCTGCGTCTCTTTCTTTAAACATGTACTTTTTTCATAATAACTTTGTATTTTAACTTTTTATACTGATCGAAAGTTTCTAGTAGAATATGTAGGCGGTACATGTGCGTTCTACCGGTCTTTCGATGGCAAAAAGGCGGCTTGTTATGTCTCATTACCCCTGAAAATAATCGGCAATAGACATACAATACAGGTACCTTGACCTCGTCCTTCACAGTATGTGCTTTACTGCCGCTCCGCCACTCTCTCTCTCTCTCTCTCTCTCTCTCTCTCTCTCTCTCTCTCTTTCATCGTTTATAATTAGTTAATCGATTCATCTAGATACCGAAGGCGTCAAGGTCGCTCAAAGGAACGTTCAATGTCAATGAGTGATAATCGTTTAACAACGAGCCTTCAAATAGAACGTCAACGTGCATATACATATACGTGTAACATTCCAAATAACGTTAAAGAATTTACAAATTCGCGGAGTATCATCATTAGGTCTTGGATCGCTATTATAATTTTGCTCAATTTTTAAAGAAGGCGACAATATTGATCGCCCTAAAAAAGGTATATGTTATACCTAATACGTACAGTTTCTTTTAAATTTTTTACGTTTTCTAAATTGTATTACAAGTGTTTGTTATGTATACGATAGTTATTACGACTATACGATATAAGGTAAGGATTATTATTAATCACGTATCTTATGTAAGCAAAAATTGTACTAAGCTTTAGATCTCACTACTAAAATAAACACCAATAGTAATAGCAATATAATAGTAATTATTATTATTAATAATCACAATTTTGACTAATAGGTACGAAAAGTAATTTGAAAGTCGTATAAAAAATTTGATGCATACGATAAACGTTAAAAAAGGAATTGAGTCGGAAATGAGTTGCGTATATTACGATATCCGATTTGTGATTTCTCCAAACGTCTGCATATTTTTACTGTCCTTAGACTTAGAAACATTAATAAACTTCTTATGCTAAATTAAAGCAGATTCTTTAATTTGAAATTTCGTAAATCAGCGTTCAAAAAGAAAATTAAAACCCCATCAGTTTAATGAAAAACAGATTAATAGACGGATTACCTATCAATCCTAATGAATTATACATACATACGTTCTGATTTCAGCCGAAAGTGACAGACGAAATTTAAGAGATTGTCTCGAGGTCGCGTTGAGCGGGTCATTCGAAACAGGCGCGCGCTTAGTAACCAAACAAGCTGTATCCATTCAGTGTACGTAGTTCTCACACACAATCGCCTCCTACCTTTTTCCCTATAGTGATCAATTAAATATTTCCACGTATTCAGCATTTAACGCCAGTTAAGTATTTTTAATACTTTTAAATTTCGTAAATTTTTCAATATTTTCTTATACGTACATATAGATAAAGATAAAGGATTAATTGTAAAAGCGAAAGAATTATTCAAAATTAACTAAATAATAACCTTTTCCAGAAATAAAAGGTACGCATTAAAAATTTTAATGCCTGATCATAATGATTCATTAAGACAGTGTTCATATTTTATGTTGCGTTAGCTATCACGACTATCGTAGACTATCGTAGACTATTGTAAACTATCGTAGACTATTGTAGACTATCGTAGACTATCGTGTAGAACGAAAACTTTACGAAACATTTTTGGAAATTAACACATTCTGCTGCATATTTTGACAGGATTAGACAAGAGTCATTTTAGAGACGAGTCTTCTTCAAACAGGTAACGAAATGTTAAATCTGGCAAATTGAATATTAAATGTAGCGATCGAAGAAAAAGATTCGTAAACTAAGCGAACGAACAAACGGCGTTTCTCAACGAGACAACAAAAGATCGAACAAAATCTTACTATCGTTTATCTGTTTTGTTCATCATCAAACAAGAAGTTACATGCGTTACAGGTCTACGAAATTATGCTCGAAGAAACATAGCGCCGAAAAGGCTAAAACAGTTATCCAATAAATCGCAAAAGATCAGTAAGAGAAACAACATAGTTATATATTACATAATAAGATTATAACCTTATGAAAATAGATTGCCCTTTCTAATTGTTTTTAAATTTCACTTTCTACAGAACCCAATAGAAATTTTCATTTTTACATATTTTACGTATTTATCGAAGTAATAGAATATTGTACTAGAATATAAATATCTGCCTGAAATTAGAACTTTTTCTATTTGAAACGATAAGCGATAGTTGAAACGTGATTGTTCGAAGAGAAATATGAAGCGGGTCATTGGAAGAAATAAAGATTGACGCAGTCGGTAATGCGATCTACTTTGGTTCTTCGTCGAATGCACGATTTCTATCAGGCAAAAGAAGAATTTTTTCAGGCCAATCGAAGCCGTGTCCGACCGTAAGGACGGATATCTCGGGTTCCGGGACAAAAAGGTTCAAGGTACACCACTACCGTGAACAGGTATACACACCCGTCGATGACTTTGTATGTGCAGGTAGAAATGTACGTGCGAGAGTTCAAAAGAGATCCAAATGTTCGCTCTTTGAGAATGAAGGATAAAAAAATTTTTAAGAACTGCCGTG
>JACXII010000050.1:39749-377249 GCA_014737395.1 Bombus waltoni
TAAGGCGCTTACGAAAACATGTACACGCGTTGTATGTGGAAAAGCTCATTTTCTGACGGCGTCTCGTATCCTTATTATCATTTACTCTATTCGATGGAGAAAAGCTAGTTGCGTGAAACACTCGTGTTAAACAAACAGGAAATGAATTACGATACAAAACAGATGATAAAATTTCACTTGTTTGCAAAGACTGAAAATTGAAGAGAAAATTTTGTGATATTTCCGACTCTTGCAAAACAAGCGTTCATCGTCTCAATTATCGTCAGTGCGATATTATGATTTAAAGATATTCGTGTATTAATCAATTTTTTAACATGTTAATACGTGTACAGAATTTCAATTAGCGATTTGCTTTGTAATGAATTTCTATCTACCTCGTAACATTATACTTGTCTCGCCTATTAATTTTTTAAATTACACATACATAAATACATTTCCCGCAGACGCACAAACTATGTTTTCATCGCAAAAATTTTATGAACGTTGTAATTGTAATGGTAAAATTTTCCACCTTTCAATCTTTAATTTCCATATTTGTTCCTACAAAGGAAATAATAGAGAGAAAAGGAAAAATTTAGTTGGACAATATGCAAATTCTAGTTAGTAGTGAAGCAGAATTCAAGCTTGGTTGTATGCATATGGTACGTGTTCGAAAGCACGACGAGAAACTAAAGTTGGAAGAATATCGGTGGGTGAAGGGTTCTCCAGAGAGATTCGCGCCAAAAGTTGGCGGCTTGTATTTTCAGACGCGAGTTTGCGTGCGGGTTAAGAGGGTTTTGCGCACGCAAACATGCAGGAGCGGCGTGTATATGCATGGGCCCGGGATCGTTTGGTCGAAGTGGGCCAGATGCCCTCCGGCAACGCACGTCAGATGTATCATTATCTCGGCCTCACTGTTGCTATGCAATTAGAGTCCGTTAATCGGGATCCCCACCATGTGACGCCAACGCGCCTTTCGTGACGCCAGTCAGAGGGTGGGGAGAAAGAGAAGCCTCAAGGATGAACAGAGATAGGAGAACGGAAAAGGAAACACGTTTGAAGAAAGAGGACAGAGAAACGTCTACGGAGAAAGAAAAAGAGACCAAGGCAGACGTAGAAAGGGATAGCAACCGCGATCAGACCAGAGACGAAGACGGCAACAACAACAATAACAACGCAGCACGTGGACGTGAGAGCGCGAAAGTTCTGCCTTCGACTTTGCTCTTTCCTCCTCCTTCCTCCTCTTTCCTCCTCTTTCCTCTTCTCCTTTTTCCTCGAAGCTTGCGCAGTTTTCTTTTTTCGGGGGCGTTCCTTATTTTGTCCCTACGGACTCTGTGCCCTCTAGACTGTAACGAAGAAGAAATTTTTCGCACACAGGAACAATTGTTCCGCGGGCGATTTCAACCTTAATGGCCATTTCTTTCTGTTACTCTGTTTTCGTTTCCAAACCAATTTCCTAGAGGTCCGCCGCAAAATGATTTACACACACACACACACACACACAATATGTATGATATATATCATACATATCACATATGATGGCAGCGCTATTTGACTTTTCGTAATAGGTTCAATTAGTCAAATGTCTCATATCGCTTTCATTTAGAAACTCAATTTTCGATACAAGTTACGTTTATAATTTTGATCGATGTAAATATAACCGTACAAGGTAAAAGATTTTTCTCCTTCTACCAAATGAAAGCGTTTGTCATTAAACTTTGTCACGTTCCTTTTTTGTACGTGTGCTGTGCCTCCTCCTACCTTTGCTATACAAAGGCTAAGGCAGACTGCCAATGAGACATTTCTTTACCATTCATTAAGATCTGCTTGGCCTTGAAGAGATTTCAAGGAAGACGCGTGCGCAAACGCGCGGGAAAACCATGAAACCATACCGGCTCCTTCATTCAGGCTACGAGACCTCAAACATTTCTATCTTTTCTCAAGTAAATTTTGCTATTTAGCATAAACCACGTATAAATATTTATATCATTATAAATAAAAAACATTTTGCGTGCGTGTGAAATGTCTTATTCCAGTACGTAATACGTAATACCACTAGGTAGTTATATAAAAAGGAAATTTGCTGTTTCAGACATTATTAATTTTAGTATCTGGCATAGCTTTGAAAACATCTAAAAATGTGTACTTGTGACAGATTATAGAATAGAATCTTTCAAATGTCTAATAAAGGTCTGGTATACATACGTATGTATATTGTACGTAGAGCGTTACTGTTTAGCTACTAGTTACAATTTTTAACTTTAAATATTTTGGTTATGATGAACCAATTGCAATTGTAGCTTTAAAAAGTATATAAGATGCAAACATTTAAAAAAATTGTTCAATCCTCGGAAACATTAATTTGTAAACTTTTCATATCGATAGAAGCAAAAAATATGATCTTGGTAAGACGTCTTTTAAGACAGTTTCGAATACAGAAATTCACAGTAATTAATTCACCGATTACTTGATTAGCTGTGGCTTTCGAAATTATCGATGAAACGGCGCGCATTCATACGCGCATCGTCATCATTTTCCTAGAATTCCAACTAGTCCTGCTAGCATCAAAGTTTGCGCGTATCTTTTCTTTTTAATAACACATCGTGGCAATCAATCTCTGCGTCATTTCCAAAAAAAGGCAAATCTAAAATTCGTCACCAATATTATTATTATTATTATTTTATTATTATTATTATTATTGTTATTGTTATTGTTATTATTATTGGTGTTGTTGTTGTTGTTATTGTCATTATTATTATACACAATAATATGATCACGCAGATCAATGCAAATTCACATAATTTCTTCACGAAAAATATTCATAACGTATCCAGGTTTTTTATTTCATTGCGAAAGCTTGTTCACTTACATATAATTTTCGTTCTCACAATTGTTATAATAAACAAGTCATCTAGTACCTCTTAATTATGCAAACGCATTGTAGGTACCATCGATAATACACGTATGTATCTACATACAGACTAGACTTTGTCCAATTAAATTTGTTTCCTTACATTATGACAATATGCCTTCTGCTTATGACAATAAAATATTTTAAACTTTTTGAATTTCCAGTCTTTATATACATTTCGTTTATCTACTATCGAAGAAGTTTCGAGGAATTTACAAGATTCGTATTTAAATCCTACTTGTATAACTGTGAAATTAACCGAACGAATCGATCTGAAAACAGAATTAGCCAATTTTACTCAAAGTCAACCATATAATGAGTTGTATCATCGAACAGTTTATTATGTTCGTTAAAAAACAAAACAAAAAAAAATCACACGCACTGAAATTAACTTTATTTTAATGTCAAGACCACAAGCATTATATGGCCATAACGCATTATACACCATGTTTCGTGTCAAACAATAAGTATAGATTATTATACGATATAACATCATTTGCTTTTGTTATTCAATACGAGCGTGTTTGTATGTGCGTGTGTGCGTTGTGTGTGCGCGTGTTGTGTTCAATGTACGTTTGACATATACGCGTAATATGTTTAAGAGAACTGCAAGCCAGGTACGAAGATGTATTATTTAAATTATCACTTTTCAAATATTTTACCGTAATAATGTCCATCGAATCCTATTAAAGATCCGAAATTACAACACAGAAGCAAGAATAAAAGAGATTACTGAAAACATTTAGTATCTGAGAAGAGAAACGTGCTAAAAATAATTATCGAATAAGGAATGGAAAGGTCGAGCGAAGCGAGCTAACCAGCAGAGAGTGGAGAATGTGCCGAATGTACGCAGTTAGCAATCGATCGAGCGATCGGCAAGATTCAGGATGCAGGATGATATCTTGTCGGATGACGTGACCTGCTCAAGGCCACCGTACGTCCTGCGCAAAACAGAGACCGTTCGTGGTAGAAAGGTGTCTCTGACAGTGTCAAAAAATCATTGCTAGCCAGGGCCACGAGTCTATTACACATACATTATTCAACGCAATCACGAAAAAGTCTCGTTGCGAATTCAGCACGATGCACCGTAACCGCGTAGCAACAGGGGCCCGGCAACAGGACCTGTCTCAGTCTCTCTCTTTCAGTCAGCGTCCGCATCGTTCTAACTTTTGGTAATATCAATCTTGTCCTCTCCTTTTATTTCTCACTGTCTCTCTTATCCCTGAGCGAGCACGTTCGTCGCTTTCTCGTTGCTCGTTAACAACGCGGCCGCGACAGGGAGAACTCGGTGCCACCGACGCGACGCGACGCCAGCGACGCGGTTCTTTTCTGTACCTCCTTTTCGGCAACCCAGAGAGACCGCCGAACCAAAGGGCAGTGCGCTGCCTAACGGAATGTTTTGCTATGGTCAACGAACTCTCGATAAAGAAGAATGCAGCTCTGCGATTCGGAGCAATTTTCAATAATGTGTTCCATGGCGTAAATACGTAAGAGAAACATCGTCGTAGCAGCAGCGAATATCCGTGAACGGATCGGATCGGATCGGATCGGATCGGATCGGATCGGATCGGATCGGATCGGATCACGTGCGAATAGCGTTATTATTGAAAAATTGAACAGAATGAAAGTACGCTGGATGCAACGACAATCGACAGCTATAATTACGTAGATTACGGGTTTTTATGCGTTTACGCATAACGCATTCTATGGCGAAATGTACAAAAGACAAAAGATCTATATAGTACTACTTGTAATAATATTTAATTTCAAAAGGTCTACTATTTATCCTACTTTTTTTTTTATCATTTTTACAATAATATGAATTTGCACAAATATCCACGGTGCAGCATTAACGCTAACAGTAAATTAAGTTTCGTCAATACAAATGTCGTATAGGTGTGATTTCGCGGTGAAAACATCTCATCTATTCCGACGTGAATCGTGGGTACGCGATATTAATTCTTTACTATTTATTTTATTATTATTATTTCCTACTATTTTCTCAGAACTAGTTTTGCGAGCGTAGTTATCCAAGCGTAAGCAATTCAATGCACAAGGTGTAAATGAAATATAAATGACAGTAATATAAAGTAACGTAAATGAAGTATAAATTACAGTATACGTGAAAACTGGTTTCTACGACCCGTTCAAAATCGAAGCGGTGCTGAATGCAGGATTGCATTTAGTTTGGACGAACATTGTTGCAATTAAACGTATTTGTACGCATGTAGCGTATCGAATTTCTTCGGTCACGTTACGTTTCATAACGTTCTTCTCGATAAGAATGTTACGCCTGATACGATACATGACTGATAGTAGCATTTAGCATTCAGTATTAGAACTATATTCAAATATATATTTGGCTTATAATTGGGGCTTGAAATCTATTTTTAGCAATATCCTGCAACTATCAGCGAAATCGTTTTCTCGTTATCCATTAGTTTTGCAAACACAACGTCTAATATTCGTTAACGTCTAATAAACGTTCTCGATTTGTAACAGCGTGACAGCGTGTCTTCTCTAATATATATTATTATTATTATACATAAACCAATTGTATACATATTATCATTTAATAAACATATATTATTATACATACATACACACATGTAAAATGTTGCTCTCTTAAATGTAGATTCTATCAAATCTTATCGTGTAATTCTATTTTACAATAAAGACAAAGATTGACAAAGTTTACACCTCGCTATAAAATTCATTATAGGTGTGCACAGCGGATGTGCCTGAGCCGTTAGGCTCTATGTACTACGTATGAACGGAGATTATAGGCATACATTCATTGACACCGTTCCGTGTCTGATACAAACCAAACAACTTTCTTCTATTAAAGGAAAATTCGGTAATTATCAGTTTGTTTGTTGCTCTAGTATAGTAATGATTGGACTCTGCTATAAATTTTGCTTTCAACGCGCGGCTACGTCGCATAATCGTCATCGAAAGTGTTTATTTTGAGAGGAAACGAGTGGAATGGAAATGTCGCATCGAGCAAAAGGTACAGGTACGGGCCGGACATTCTTGTTGAACGTAAAGGAGAGTGGCGAAACCCTGACACGAAAACAGCTTATCGGTAATGATCTTTTCGCGCATTCCGTGGAATATTTAACGAACATTAGCACATTTCGTCCGAAAAAATCACCTTCCACGCACATGCACGAATCTTACTCGACTTAATTAAGATTAAAATTGAAATTTCAATTTGGAGTCGAATTTTGGAAATTTTGGAAAATTTGGAATAATCGTAGAAATAGAAATACGTACTTGACGTTAACATCAAGCAAAGGTACCGGTACGCGGCAAGAGGTTGTCGAATAAGGTTGAAAATGTTACTGTCAAACTGGATTCATCGATACTATTGACCGTACACGATGGTCTCTAGGTTTGGTTCATATCGATCACTTACGAATATGTACACAGCTTTGACGCTTTCACGAGTCTATAGTTGGACACACGTATGTAGATACGAATATAGATACAAACATTAGAAACTCGAATCGTGTTGTATATTTGAGGTGTTACATTTTTTTCTTAGAAACGTTTGCAAACATAACGTTTATGTTTCCACAGGTCTAACGTTGGCACGTCCGTTAGAAATCTCTCTCTTCCGGTCACTTAATATTCAATGGCAATTAGCAAAATTTGAAGCTGGAGTCTTGCCTGTTCAACTTTAACGTTCGTGTTAGCAATACTCCCCCAGGAAACATCAGATTGCAAGTAAGTAAGTAAGTAAATAGGTAAGCAAGCAAGTTAAAAATATTAATTCTATTTGATTAAACGAAACTGTATATTTAACAAATTGAATAAACAGGGGTTAAATTTTTCAGTCAAATTTCCAACAAGTTTAAATAATTTAAGAAAAAAATGAATTACCTTCCCTATTGAAGATAATGTGTTTAAACATTGGGTATAATAAATTAAATGTCGTTGAAATTTGATTCAACTGATTTTTACATAGAACGAGTACTACTTTCTTATTTTGATATATCTTTAACAGGCAATTTTTAATATTGTATCATTTATGTTGACGATTGATTGTTATCTAACTTTTGTTCGCAATATGTATATTTCTGCCAGATCTTGGAAGGTGTATGGAAAAAACACGGTGATCGTTGCCACGAGTAATTACACGTCGTTACGTTTGAAGATATTTATGCCTTTTATTCTTGTTTAATCTTAATTACAGGTCGAAAAATATCTATACCATTCGCGGATAATTAAAGTCCGTAATAAACATAAAAATGAAGTGCTTTGAGCAGCGAACGTGTTTGGGAACAAAGCAGTAAAAATTTTGAAACGATCGTTCCCGAAACGATCGACTAGTTCTCGGTACGCGATGGGTCTCTCGCCTCTCGCCTGACTGACTTTTGTCGCCTGTCGCTTGTCCGAACGAAGAAATACGAATAGAACATGGCATTAACAGGAGAATACGTGCTCCTCGGTATGAAACAACCGGTAAATCCATACCTACCATAAGCAACCTTTTACGACGGTAAATTGCTAATCCATAAACTTCGAACGACACTCGCAGAAAGCCTGACAAGGACAAGCAAAAGGGCCGCGTAGAAGAAGAATTTACAACGTCTGTGCCGCGCGTCCTACCTTACTGCCGTAATAGGTTTTATCTAAATTAACGTGACGCTGCAGGGTTGGGGAGCGTTCCTTTCGAATTTTATCCTTAATCCTCGAAGGGTTTATTCCTATTAATTTATCGTTTATCGTTTATCGTTTATCGTTTATCGTTTGTCGCGTACACCGTAACCAATTGTTCTAAATCGTTCAATCTTACGTTCAAGTTTAAATGTCATTTCATTTGCTAGATACAATACCTCGATTTTCCTAATCTTTAGTGGAAAATTTAGTGGGAGAAGTCACATTATTAATACCTACTTGCTCTTGCAACCGACATTGTGCAGTAACCTCTAGATTTCCATAAAAAGTAGGTATTTAACGACGCATCTTTGCTAGTAAAGCCAGTTTAATGATATTAAATTTCTCTAATATATATACGTATATTAATTTCACTGATTTCGCATAGCAAACTATTACGGATAAGGATAGAATATGCCGGTTTAGCCGGAATTAACGGCTCTGTCTATCTGTGCTACGTGCTTGTGTTCCGCGCTGTTGTGCACTTTCGCCCTTTGTCCCACGAGTAAATCTCCAAAGTCTAGACCTTGACGCAAGCTATGGTCTTTCGAACCTGACACCGAAGGAACACCCACCTTAACTTTATCTCTACCTCATTATCGGATCGTCGTTAGCCGTGAACTCTGCCCTCGTACCTGTTAGCAGATCGGGCCACCTTCGCTTTCATTACCTACAACGAAGTAAAAGATCCGGCCTGTTTTCTAAGATAACGCTAATCGTGTTATTTTCTAAATACAAGTACAAAGTAATTTTCCATCTCTTCGTTGCTCGAAATGTTGGCCTTTGCGTGTTTTGCGTGAAATTCGTTAACAATGCGCTACAGGTGCGATTTTCAATTCATATGCCGCGACAAAAGCATGCAACAACTGACTACGACGTATGTCCGTGTCTAGTCAAAGGCAATCACTCGCCTTTTTTTCCCTTAGATCGTCAAATAAAAACGACAATGCCGTCCAATGCGAATGCCTTGTTTCGAACCTAACCCAAATACAATATAACTTTTGCAGAAGGAAAATATAGAATTTTAGTAATTATCGTAGTTTATGTTTACCAGCGATCTACACCATGCAAAGTATACCGGTTACGTTATACTTTTTCATCGACTACTTTTCACCAATCACCCTTTTGTATCAAGCGTAGATTCTGTATTAAAATCCAGGATCTACAAATACGTGCTTTAGAAGCATCGAATCGTACATTTAGATACATAATTCGCATAGTTTCTCAACTATCATTTCGATAATATGGATTAATTTATCACATATATGCAATCTCTAATGAAATCATGCAACTCAAGTTGTACATTTTACACCTGTATGTATGTAGGTAGGTAGGTAGGTAGGTAGGTAGGTAGGTAGGTAGGTAGGTAGGTAGGCAGGTAGGTAGGTAGGGATAGGTAGGTAGGTAGGTAGATAGATAAGTATTCTTCTGTAAAAGTAAGTCAGAAATTAAATTTGTAATTTTTTTTTTTCTTTTTGTGTGTATCGTGATTTTATATGTTATACTTTTATCCTGACATACCACACCTATCATTTTGATCTATGACGTATAAATTATCTTGACACGCATATATTACGATATTATATTATATTATATTATACTAAAACTTTCATCCTTGCACTGCATCGTCTCCGAAAAACCATGTCTAAGAAATAAATTGTTCAAATTCGGTGTTTCATTCCGTATGAATTTATACCGTTAATCGAATCCAAGTGCTAAAGTGTGCGCTTTGTTTATATGAATCTCGATCAGCAACAGTTCTCCATTCTATACACGCGTACCGCATGCATCTTGCTTAAACGAGTTAGTAAATCTTGTTGTGCATACAACGTGCATTATCTTGTTAGTCTAGCGTAATCAATCGGATGAGAATGGAGGGGAGATCCGTTGACCGAGTTACCTACGTGCACCAAGACCTAGACGTTACATTGAGAAAACAGGCAATGAATGAACGAACCAACGAACCAACGAACCAACAAACCGGATGTCGATGGTGGTGCGCGCAGGTAAAAGTTGCCGAGCACTGAACGCGATTAAACTCAGCCGGTTTTATCTACCACTAGCACCGGCTCTAAGTAGCTATGCGGTACAAGTATCGGTGGTATCGGTACTGTATCTATCCACCCGATACCTCTCAATTACAACTATTAACTAGAGTCGTTGTTTTCTTTAATGAAGTTGCAAAGGTACCTGCGAAGATAATACCGCGCTACCATCTGGTACTGGAGGACGGGACCGGTTTCAAACATTTCATTTACAATCGTTTTACTTATTTTTCCGTTACGACAGAATCATATCGTTGTAACGTCATTGTGATATCGATCTTTGTTGCGCGCGTATAATATATACAAGGTGATCCGTAATTCATGGTACAAAAGGGATCAGAGAGAGATTCTATGGTCCGAAAAGAAAATTCCGCGGGTGGGGGACTTTGTCTTTGAGAAAATCAAGTTTGACAATTTCTGAAATTTCAAGTTAGGCAAGAATAGGTAATTAATTAATAGGAGGTTGTTGCGCACACGTGTGAAGATAAGTGAAAAATGTAGAATAAAATTTACACGTATAGGGTTAACTTCTTTTTGGCCAACATATTCAAATTGCCCCTTGTACCTTCTCCGAAGCAAGGTGGTCTTGAACGATAAAATTGTATCTTTTCATCTTTCTACTTGATCCACTTGAATCAGAAATACAAAGAGTCTTCGGAATAAGGAGATAACTGGTTTTCGAAGCTTTTCCGAAGCTTTCCCTTCTGAATTACACTGTTCAAAAGTGACACGACGACGAAATCTGCGACGAATATTCCGCAGTTTTTACCTTCGTCTAAAACGACGATTTTTATTGAAACTCGATCGATCGTCACTGAGAATTCTACGTAAAGCTCCGGTTCGTTCGTTTCAATGTTTTTAAGGAAACTGTATTAAAAATCGTATCGCTACGTGTGCGAAAGATAAAATATAATTAGACGAAGCTTACAAAATACGAGAACGATAGATCACTCGTACGAAATATACTGCACGAAGCATCGTGTACATCGCGATACGACTCGATTGCAACGTCCATTTGAGAATTTCTAACACGCATCGAGCTAAGCCTCGACGACCTTGAGCGTCTTCATACCGCGCAAGGACGTTCATTGATCGATAAAACCAGACGAGTCTCTGTATCTCGCTTTATTACCGGCCTACTGTTTACACGCGTACGATTTCTTTTACGGTTAGTACACACTGCCAACAGTTTTTTAACACAATTTCGATCGAATAATCTCCCTTTCTAACTTTGCTTTTCCCTTTTACAGCACTATTTACGTACAGGGTGTCCAGAAATGATATGCCACTAGCGTGACTACCAACCGTAGCGTGATTTTACGTTCTCGGTTTGGTTTGCTGGAGATCGATACGGAAAACTTGCCGCGCAATTGACCTTCATCTTGATGATCGATATTCCATCACATTCTGCTCGTCGCGAGGACGCAGCCGCAATCTCTTGAGAAACGTTCAAGTGTTAAACTTTAGTTGCACTGGTTCTTGCGTTAACGTTATTTACAGGATATTCATATTTCGCGGCCAAATAGAAAAGATTATTCCTTAATCCGAGGGAGAGATCACTTCCTAGTACGGGAAATAACTCCGGTCCTAGGTAGGACGAAGCCAACTAACTTGGTTGCTTCAAAATATCGGCAAATTATTTTCTACTATTTTCTGCTATTTTCTACTATTTTCTGCTATTTTCTGCTATTTTCTGCTATTTTCTGCTATTTTCTATTATTTTCTATTATTTTCTATTATTTTCTATTATTTTCTATTATTTTCTATTATTTTTCATTAATTTCTATTAATTTACGGGGAAATCTTGCTAGCGAGCGGTTAAATGACGTCGAAGCGGCCACGATATGGTATTATAATTGAAAAATATACGTACGTACTGTACGTATATTTTTATAAATTCGCTATTCCGAGAATTTAGATAAATTCTTTGTCGGGTAATAGAAATCATCAAATTGGAGAAATTGAAAAGAAAGGAAGAGAATTGTTTCTAACGAGAGCAACAGTTCCTTTTGTTGTATCTTTGATTCCGGGGATGAAACCGGGGATTCTAATTTCATTTGCCTGGATGTATTTTAATCTGTCTCGTATCTCATTGGTAGGCAGCCGAGTACTCTTGTAAGGACAAGGGGAAACAATTCGTGAAACACAAGCATGAACTCGTACACGACTATTATAATCGAAATGGTGTCCTGTCGCTTTATAATTATCCAGTGGCGAAGCGCGCCGTAATACTTTTATAGGGTCTCGATTCGTGAAGCGAATAACTTAACTACTTTAACGGCCGGTTCAATATATCGCAGTTCATTCACGTTCGTTAATCGCATTAAACATACGTAAGATATTACGGTTAATTTTGCGCTACAAATGTATAAATGGTAAATCAACAAAGGAACAAGAAAAAGACGAAACTGTGTACATGTTACGGGAACAGAATTTAACATCAAATTTTGAATGTTCTTTCTTACACGCGGCAAAACGCCTACAGATTGTTTCGGAGAGCAAATAGAAAAGCATTTGGCAAGTTTCGAATGATCAAGTTCGAGAAAAGAGACAAGGACTTTGACAAAATATCAATTGCGTTACTATCGATAAAAATGCGATCGTTTAGAAAGAGAATGTGAAAAAGTCATTTTGTAAAATATGATTATAAAATTGTAACATTAGTATAGAACCAAGTGGAATTAAATCAAATTAGGAGGATGAACAAAATCTCACAATTCTAAATTGCTTTTCATTTCGATAGACAAGTTCAAAGTTTCATGAGAATGAACTCGCGCGATGTCGCGACTCCTAACAAAATTTCATCGTTTAATTCTCTGTCTTATTGTTAGTCCAATAACGTGTAATTAACGGGTGATGTAACGCGTAAATACATTGTACGTTTCGATCATTTGTCTGAAAATTGGCCGACGGTATGTTCAAATGTGAAACTTGATTCATCGATGTAATGAAATATTCTTGCTCGAATCAATCACGATATAAAGCTCCTTTATCTCACCTGTATGATACATAGGAGCTACATACATACGTATATACATACATACATACATATATACATACATACATACATACATACATACATACATACGTACGTACGTACGTAGATATGTTTGAGGAACTCGAGAACAAACAACTTTTCCAAAATGTTTCATTGTAAATTTGATCGAAAAATCGTGCCACGACTTATTTTAACTGTTGCAGATTTATTGATCGCTTTTATCGTCAATTTTATCGTGTCGTCGTAATAATAAAATAATAATACAGAATTTCACCGCTATTCGTCAACGCCTGATCTTTACTTGCGACTTTGTAATTAAATTAAATCAAAGACAAACGAGTATCCACTTGTACTTCTGATCGGCAGTACACATGTATCTGTATATTAAAAACTATACGAATTAAATCAAAGATGTAAATAATATAAGAGCGGTGAAAGCAAAAAATAGAAACGCGGCTCTCTTTTCCGTTTCTCCGCGTTTCAAGTTCCTGACAAAAACAGATTTAAATAGGTATAGTACGAGATCGTGCTACTGAATTAATCAAAAACTGTAACGGAAAACGAGGCAACAACACCGTTGCAACGGTGCATCCACTACACATCGGTTTACCGAAGCGGAGAAGTCAAGGACGTTCAAAGCACATTCTATCCTACACACGGAGTTGTTTGCCGCGTGTTGTCTAGGTCGTGCAAGACCGAAGGCGTAGAGGAGGAGTTTGGAATCCGAGAGACGCGAATAGCTGACCGTAGCTCGTGAGAAATCGGTTTATAGACTCACGGATATCCGCTGGAACGTTAATCGCTCTTACGGAGAAGATATACCCTTTCCGATAAAACCGGTCGTGCAATAGCATCACTTTCCATCAAGCAGGCTTTAAATGTTCAATTGTAGGTATTTGCCTATTCCTGCAGCATAAAAGGCCATTCTTCTGTTACACATATCCAAGAAACATGCGAAATTTATTAAGTTCAAGGTATCGATCAAGGTACTCGTGTCACGTGAAAAAATTCAAGAAAATTTCCTGGTGTAAATGACACAAAAAAGTTGCGTTCAAGGATAACGACCGGAATCCAAGTGAAACGTGTTTTGTACGTATCGCTACAAATATATGTACATGTTAACGCGTAAAATCATTTTAAAGTATTGCGATGTAAATGACATTTTCGGTTAAAGGGTCAAAGTGTTTTTTAACAGCGTGTCAGTAAAATGACGTTAAAAGAAAAGGCAGAAAATATTTTTCGATAGAATTTAAATTTCTTCGCGATGCAAGTTCGCATAATGAACTTTCACTTCTGGAAACGTGCCTTTTTATAGAACCTTTCGTCAGCATAGAAATACGCATACGAGTACTAGGCGCGCTTAATTTTTTAAAACGAACGTCAGCCTATTACACGCATTAATCCTATTTACAAATTTTTAACGTTATTTACTATAATTACATTGTTCGTAATGAAACATGTTATTCTCCATCTTTATACATATATACGTCAACTTAAATATCTATTCTCGAATAATGTAAAATAGTAAAATTAGCACGCGCACACACACACACACGCGCGCGCGCACACACACACGCGCGCACACACATACACACATATTATTGTATTCTGACATATCTATAGATTTTTACTAATTGAATAACATATAACATTCTCCAATTTTCATTTTGTTGTAAATACATCTACACATTAATTATACTCTGTTTGCGTTTCTTGGTGACGATTAACAACGATTTCGTTTTTTTTCCTCCTCGCTCTCGCTCTCGCTCGCTCTCTCTCTCTCTCTCTCTCTCTCTCTCTCTCTGCGACGATCCTTTCATCTCGGACCCGCGGAAAGCGACCTGTTGCCAAGGGAAGGCTTAAAAGTAAACAACGTTACGTCATCAGGGTCCCTGGTGTCTAGCTTGGTCGGTCGGTGTGCGAACTCTCAAACTCAAAGCTTCTGTCTGTTTTTTTCTATCTCTATCTCTCTATCGCCAGGATCAAAAGCTTGCTCTTTAGTGACATATATATGTCGTATATGTGTAGTATATATATATATATATATTGCATACACGGAGTCGCGCGCTCAGCTCAATATGTTACAGTTGAGGATAGTGCCCCTTTTGTAACATGAAAAATGTTGCACGCAATAAACCATACGCTACATACATATGCATATTTCTTGGATCATTATAATCGCATACTCGATACGTATCGTTTTATTCTTTTCGCCTCTGTATAATTTAACAGATAAACCTGTGAAAAGCTATTTCCTAAATTTTCATTCAAGACTATTCACCTGTTTAAACGACAACATATTCGATAATGTTTTATGATATAGCTACGTAAATGTTTGAAACGGAACAATTAATTTAACAACCATTAACTATTATTTGAAAAATAAATGACTCGTTTACAATAAATTTAAGAGATATATATTAGGAAATCTGGACGTATAAAGTATGTATATAGCAAATATATCCAAATTTTCGATAAGAAACTTCGACAATCGTCATTAAATGCTAAATTATAACATATATATAACATAAAGAGAGAAATTGAAAAAGAAATTGTCAGCGAGTTGATCATCGAAAAGCGTGCGATTTCAGTGCTCCCAATCTTGTGTACCTATGTACTTATACATATAGGAGACCACACATTGGCAACCGATAACTGAGTGATAGAAGGAAGAGAGAAAGAGAGGGGGGAGGGAGAGGGAGAGGGAGAGAGAGTGAGAGAGAGAGAGAGAGAGAGAGGGGCATGGGGGAGAAGCTTGGGGAGAGAATGAGAGGTAGTAAAAAAAGTGGCCGAGCAGCCAACGAACACGGCCAAGTACGCGGCTCCTTCCCCGGAGGGTCGCACTGGTTATTCGGCCTGCGAATAATAATCATAGCGGTCGCCCTCCTGGTCGTTTCGGTTTCCTCCTCTCTTTCCCTCGCGCGGATCACCCTGTCGTCCGCTGCATAGCAACAAGGACCGTTCTCTCTTTCGCTCTTGAGGCTTGCCGGAGGCCCGTCCATACACGAGGCTGGAGAGGACGGAAAGCATGCCAGCCAAACAGAGAGGTGATAGAGGGAGGAGGACGAGACACTCCGAACCGAGGGAGTGAGAGGATACGAGCAAGCATCTGAAGAGGATAGAAATATAAACGGACGCAGAAAGAACGGCTGACAGAATCTCTTTCGGAGGAAAAGGATACGGGCAAGGAAAGAGAGGATAAGAGAGGATAAGAGAGGATAAAGAAACAGAGGAACAAGAGCGCTACGTATGTACGTACATGTGCTTACAAAGGACTCCGTAGAGAAAACCAGGAAAAACTGCGAAAAAGATGAACGTGACAAATGACCAAGGAAATAAGCTACGAAACGAGGAAGTCAACGGGAATACGTGTCGATGCTGGCCTGCTTTGATCAAAGAGTACGAAAATATAGACGGAGAGTAGGGAATTACAACGATTAGGCATTGAAATGATCGTTAAACACGTTTGGAGAGTAAAGTGCACAAAACGAAAGAAATATATGTAAATATGCACAATTGTGTTTATACTGCAAATTATGTTAATATTGTAATTTTGAAATAACATTAGAGTTCATTTATTAAATAATAAGACTAAATAAGATTTAAGATCTCTTAAATTTTTTATTAATTATCGTTAAAACTGAAACGCAATATTAATTTAGCAAATATATCAAAGCGTTTATTTTTAATAATAAATCTTGAATAAGTCGATCAGAAGCAATAAGATAGAGGAAGAGCGAACAGATTTATAAAACTGTAGTGACGACCGTTATTAGCTTGTTGTCCTTAAAAAAGTGCAAGTTTGGAATTCGCGAAAACAAACGTATGCTATGCAAGGAGAACGGGGGTGGGGCGGGGAATCAATTAAGAGAACAACGGCTTAGACGCGTGCAAATATAATTTTCGGGATACAAAAGGGAAAGAAGAAGTCACTGCAACTCGTCAATGGAGAGGAGAGAAGATTGGTAAAGGATACGTGCTAGAGTTGTAATAATATTAATACGTGAAATAGCACAACAGAGCTGATATTACATTTTCATTAGGCAGTATGAAAGCACGCATCGTGCATCGTTACACGCGTATCTGTGCAACTATTACAATTATCTTATTACAATATATTGTATATATTTCTAATTAAAATACTAGAAAGTGTGGAATGTTTAGATAATCAAACCGATCTTAATCAAACCGATTAAGATTCACTATTTACCAGCTCATTACGAAACCGAAGTTATAAAAATTAAAGAAACTTAATTCCTAAGTTGTCTATCTAAAATTAACATTTTGGATAATTAAGACAATTATTGTACAATCCAACTTAGTTGGAAGTTCTGACGATCTTTTTTGTTTACGTGCCTGTCTACGTTCCTCGATAAATTTCTCAAAGAGGAGGAAACTCGACGATTTCTTCCATAACCTAACTCTCGCTTTTCTCCTGTTAGGAATCGAAGGGTTAACAAGAAAGGCATGAATCAAGGTTCTTGGCTGGTCCAGGATGCAAAGGGTTCCTAGGACCATATGACTCAGCAATCATATGGTTAGTGACGTCAGAGACCAGGAAAATGATCGAACTAGTAAAAGCAACGACCGATAGAACAACACAGTGCACGGTATATGTCGTATATATAGCGTATTATAGTGTATTATAGTGTATTATAGTGATCCGGATGCTAATCCATTCGTGCGTGCTAAATCGTACCAGTTTCTTCCATGTACTAGGTCAGACAGCTATAGATGTTCTCACACGAGTCTTTCGTTTTCTTAGAATAGAAACGTGAAAATTTCGAACGACGCGCGAAGCGTCCAAGATGTTGCGTACTGATAACGGTATCAAATCACAGAGATAATAACGATTGTCTATGATATGTCATTCAGATTCTTGAAAATAGAAATTTGTATTTCCCTTTTAATATGCTTTGCCCAGTGATTATTGGGTTTGATTATTTCACATTTCCAATTACCGTTTGATATCGCTGTTTGTACAATAATAAAACGAGATATGTTTCCGATACACATATCTGCAATAATGTACATGTACGTGTACTGCAAACAAATATATCGTTTATCAAAGCAGTTTATCAAACAATTTGTTATAGCAGAAATAATTGATCTATGTTGTGTCTTGGTTAGAGAGTAAAAGATAGTACCAGTAAAAGATAGAATAAATATCCTTTGCACGATGAATTTTAAGACAGCAGAAATTTCCTCCAACCTGTAAGTTTACGTTTGTATCGACAAATTTTGAAATTGAAAACCTTAAAAAAGATAAAATATCTTTTTTTCCTGTTCTATCTCGAAAGGGTAAAGAGTCACACCTTTTAACGTAATTGTTCCTACCGCGGAAAGATAATCTGACTATCTCTCGTTATCTCAGGTCCACATATCTATCATCTCAGCTTCTAATATCATTAGCTAATGTGGTTATCGCTTTTTTAATATTTGTAGTTACATGGTAGATGCGGTTGATATTATTTATCAAGAACACACAACGTATAATACGGACGAACGAAGCACGAATGAAGTTATTTTTTGAACATTTAGAGATAAGAGACATAATACAATCTATCGATTCGACTGAAATAACTACACATACCGAGGAAGCAAGCTCCATTATACCTTATCGAACAGTAAATATCGTAATTCTGTATAATCTTCAAATTAACTCAAATACATAATAGAAAACGAGGCGTATTATCTATTGATATTTGGTGTTTCTATCCTCTTGCGAATAAGCAAGCGTAGTGTCGGTTTCATCTTAAATTGATTCGTCATCTGCAAGGCACTTCCGCTATTTACCGCGCAGATATGTATGCGTACGCACGTGTGCGTCGAGCAAAACGAAACGCACCAGGCATTCTGCATTGTTGAAATCCATCCAGGGAATTGTATACAGTAAACCTATGGTGTACAGGTTATAACACAATCTATAGTAGCAAAACCTTGAATAACATAATTTACACGGAATTTCCTTGCTGGCTATTTCGTTAAATCCCTTAATCTGGAATTGAAATTTTTTATTTAGATATTTGTATAAATTAATGTAAACATTATTGTCATTTACTGTTTTAGACGCAACACGAACGTATACTATACAATAGATATATCGAATAATGAGATTTTTATAATAACCATCCATTTTAAACCGATTAAGAACCTCTTCTCCGTAAGACCGCGTATGGATATAAAAAAAGTATGTACTTTGCGATACATTTACATACCTCGTTGAATCTTTAACTAAAATATATATATTGATTTGAATATTATCATTGACCATTTAAGATGTAATAAACGTCATAACGTAAGACGAATAGATGTGGCTCTATATCTATTTTTTTACGATGACGATCAATCCTAAACAAAAGAAAAATATGTCGGATAGTTTCTCCAGAAGCCTGCATATATGCAGAGGCGAGGAACAGGCGAGTGACGATGCAAAAGAAGAGAGGAAGAGAGGAAGAGAAGAAGAGAAGAAGAGAGGAAGAGAGAAAGAGAAAACGGTGGACAAAAACATTTTCTGAACACAGCTGCAAGCTGCCGCTCTCCACCAGCGAGGTTTATCATTCTAAGTAGGGGAGGTTTCTCTCTTTATGTTCTCTTTCATGCTCTGTTCTTTATTATCTCTCTCGCATCCTGTTGAGCCTCTCTTACCACCACCACTTTAATCCTCGGTCGGACTGTCTCTATTAGACACAACAAAAACAGTAAAAATTGAACGATTCGCTGTTGAATGATAAGCGCATCGATATGATATACTTTGTCCCACGAGTGACATTATTTACGAATAATAATTTTGAATTGTCATCGCGAACATAAAAGCTCTTCTACTTAAAGATCTACTTCTTTATCTCCGATCTATTTCTATATTAAATTTAAAAGAAACTTTGCAGATTTCATACTGCATCTGTCACTTGTGAAACTTGCTTGGCTTAACAGTCAGCAAGAATTCTTGAATTCTCCAAGTCCATGCGATCGAAAATTGATCGAAAATTGATCGAAAATTGATCGAAAATTGATCGAAAATTGATCACTGGGACTGGTCTGATAAAATATAAACTATGAATTTATTCGTCGAAATTTATTTTGGCCCCCTTTTGAAACAATCCCCTCCCGCTACAATACGCTTGCGCCAACGTTTCCACCAATCCCCGAACCACTTTTTATAGATTGGAGATATAGTCTTTAGAACGCGTAGCATATTCTCTTCAATCGCAATCTATCGACTCAAAACGAAGGGGTCCACGAAGCGATAATTTTAGCCGGAGAAATGAGAAAAGGTCACACGGAGCCGTATCGACCGATGAATACGGAGCTTGAGGAATGGTATTCGTCGAATCTTTAGCCAAAAAGTCACGAAGCCCAACGGGATATGTCAGGGGACATGTGAACTAGAAAGCATTATCACGGTGCGAAAACAAAGTCGCGTTTCAAAATCGATTAGCAGGAACCAAATTATATTCCAATACGTTTGCCATTATCTTGAATTGCCAGTCGTCGATCATCGAGTTCCAACTTCATTCTGTTCTTCGTTCTAACTTACTTCATTCTGTTCTTCGTTCTAACTTGCTTCATTCAGTCATTGACTTCATTCAAGCGTTCGTTGCTCACCTCTCGTCGCAATGGATAGTCTTCCAGATCGATCCTTATCTTGGACGCGTTCTCCGTTTTCTTCAAACATATTCCACCATTCGAAAATACTTGTGTTCGCGACATGCTCTCATCACCTGCAGAAACACTTCCGCAACGTTTCTGCGGTTTCTCTACACCATAAATTTCGTTCCAAAGGCAAAATTTGACGCAGAGTCTTTGCTCGACAAAATCGAGCAGGTCAGAAATCGCCAAAAGCAGCTTCTTAAATTACAAGACCAGAGGTTGCGCGTAAACGAACGATGACAATAGCATGAAATTTTCCACGGTGTTAGAAAAATAAGAAAGAAAGATTCTTGGAGATGGATAAAGCGAGCTACTAAAATGAATTAGTTCTAGTACATTTTGATCATATTATAGAAAGTTAGCAGACGAGGGAGAAGAAAAGTAGTTTAAAACGATCAAAAGAAAGAGACACAATCTAGAAAACCAGCCTTTTGTTGCAGATTCTGCAAATTCTACTTAAGAGATACGAAATGATCTTAACATCACCACATTTCACGCGAGAAAACGATAAAAAGATATCTGCACGTTCTTTGTTCCATCGTCGACTATTTCACGGTTCTTCGTCAATCGATAGCTGTCGATAAATACCTTGTATATGCTGAAGACAATGTCCTCGATTTAAAACTTGCCACTAATGTTCTACGTTCTGACTTGGAAAAAAAAAAAAGAAAATAACCCAAATAATAACCCAACGTTACGATTGTTAAGCAATTTCTAACATTCTGAAATTTTGATTATATCTTGAAAAAATATCTGCATACAATTTTCTCATTAACTAATTCATAAATATACAAAGTATGTACTGTTCAAGTAGGCATAAAAGACACATCGAAGCCAATCAATCTCTCTACAATCATGTCGCTTAAGTAACGAGCAGATGCAAAATAACAAAATATATGCATAATCGTACGTGTAATTGGTTACGTGAAATTTATTTGAATGGAATGGAATGGAATATAGTGCAGCTGCATTTCTCTTTCTCTTTCGTTCCCTCGCAGCATATTGGATTACTATCTTTCGTCAGACACTGTCGCGTCGCCGGGGTTTCAAAAGCAAACCCATAGGGATAGGGGCAGCTGTCGTACCGTACATTCCTGCGTCCCTATCTTCTCCCCGCCCCGCCCCGCTCTTTCACCCCCGAGTGCTTACAGCTTACAGCCCAATACTTTTCTCTGTCTTTCATTCTCGAATCGTTATTGATTTTCCTTCTCTTCTCTCAAATTCTCTCGAACGCTGTCAAGAATAACGAATGGCGAGAGAAACTACGAAGAAAAATCTACGAGGAAAGCCGTACTCGGATATTCAACCATCGGTCTCTATCGCTATTTTAACCCTGGAACCGACTACGATAAACTTTGATTTTTTTTCCATATCATCGACTGCGTTTTATCGACTGCTTTTAATAAACGGATCCTTTATATATATATATATCCCTTATATATATATATATATATATATATATATATATTTACGATATTTGTATAAAAATACATTGCAGCTGTTGCAGAGCATTCTAAATTGGCTTGTAAAATGACTTAGTTTAATTCATATTTAACATGTACGCACGGCATCGAACTGGGCATGGTTCTATATAAATGGAAATAATTATCGCACAAATTATTCAAACGGTCAATTGTATTTGTAATTGTTCAAGCAATCGATTATCAATTTCAATTTACGATAAAATATGATTTCGTCCTATCAAAATGACGCTTCAAACTCTACAGAGAATTACTTTAGCGTTATTCGTTTGTTTAAAAAATTAAATATTTCGAGATAGATGTTTGCTTGATTTCTTCTCGTTTGATGTTATAATTTGATCGTTTGGTATTAAAATTTACATGTATCAAGTAGTAGTGTGTTTAGCAAACGTAGCCAGTGCGAAACATAGAATAAATATTAGTTGCGGTGTAACGCAGCGCAGAAACTTTGCGAAAGGATGTTTGCAGAAATGCGCGGTAAATTTATAAGCGTTCGCTTTATGTGGAATTATCCTGACGTTGCAGTTGATACTATCTGTTCACAGAAGGATTAAAGGGTTCCAGCAGTAACGTACACGATCTCTCTCTGCTTGTTACTGCGCAAGATAAAATCCTCAGAGATTAGAGCAGGGACTCAATTCGTATCTCCGCCGGAAGTTGTCGACCCTTGGGCCAGGCTGTGTCTCTCGTTATGATCTTTTCTCGCTTTTCCCATTGCCTCGGTTGCATAATGTTGATATACGCTATTTACTTTCTTCGAACCATTAAACCGCACGATTAATTCGATAAGCGGTACCAGACATACAGTACAGATACACGGTAACGCTTAAGATATAACGTCGTTACCAAGTCGTTTATTCGCAATGAAGAATACTGGATTCTATTTAGCCATTAAATCATACCTTCGCTTGCAACCATATTAATGTTATTGATCCACGTAATTATAAATATACCCTCTGATCGAGGAATTTTTTATTTGATTCGCAATTTCGCAATTCCGTAATGTAGTCAAATTCGCTATCCTTACGAAGATCGTTGATTAACGTGTATCGATGCGTATATTAGTTTGCGAAACAAGAATTCATAATTAATCGAATATAAGCTATGAAAATAAACGAATGAAATTTGCGTATATACGTATTCAATTTTCATTGATATTCATTATTAAAACTAAAACTGTAAAATGTAAAATGTAAAATGTAAAATGTAAAATGTAAAATTGTAATGTCAACAAAAATTTCCTAAACTTAATCGAACCTAAGATACCACCCACGAACTTTGACATTATATATTTTGCGAAAAGAAGAGAGAAGAAAGAAAAGAGAGACGAACGTGGTTCGTTCGACGAGAACGAAGATGGCGAATGAATTATAGAAATGCCGGAAGGATGGACACAACTGTGTCGTTGGTCTCGATTAAAGAAGCGAGGGTGCCGCAGGTGATACTGGAAGGAGAAAGGTCGTGGTTGACCAAGGCGACGTGAACGAGGAGAATACCTGGTGCCGGCCGGAAAAGACATAACTGATGCGAATCGCGAGCCACGTGGAGCACGCATGCAACTGGTATGTAAGCGTACCTATCCTATCTTCCCTTCATCAACCCGTTATCGCTAACCCAAAATTGGTAAATATTGTCGTACACAAATTTGGCTTTATTTAATATTGGGCGTTTTTATATGATTTAGAATTAAAGAAAGCAAGAAACATAAGAAATATAAAACATTGTTTAACTTAACTATTACTTTTTGAACATAATTACGGAATGTACAAGATAAATATTAAATTAGTCAATGCGACGGATTTTTGTCTAAACAATATCTGTGCATACGTATCGAAAAGGTGGTGAAATAACGAATAAAAGACAAAGTCTTTGTTCATTCGTTGAAATTTCTTCGGTTTTCTTCCATCCGATATCGGGATGAATTAGAAAACGCAGCATTTTATTGCACAAATGAAAAGACGGGTTAAGTGTTGCTAGAAATTAGTATTCTTAAATATACTAGTATGAATAAATTTGAAGAATAATTTAGATGCTTGAAAATTAAAAGTTCCATAAATTTGAATGGGTAGAAGGCTTCTCTGGATCGTTCCTTGTATCTAATATGCACAACAATGTACTACCTGAATGTGACACGATGTACGTGAATAGCGATGTTTCTACACATACTAATCACACAGGGTTTCTAAATGCGTATATGCTAGGAATTACAGCTGTAAAAGTCTGACAGTTTATCAGCGAACGGTGTGATTTCAAATGGAATATCGTCACGATAGCATCCATTTACGACGTCTTTACACACGCCATTGCGTTTTACGAATGAATATATTATTTAAGGACAGTGTTTCTATAGTTTTTCAATACAAGAGTATTACAATATAATTATAATATAAGAGCTATCGATATCATTAGGTAGTGGATAATACGAAGGTTTTAATTTTCATTTAAATTGAATACCTTAAACAATCAGTTTTTGTTACGTTCTGCAAACTAATAATATTCCACGATACTTTGCTCAGAACGATTTACCACCTTCTATGTTTGTTAGAAAGATCGAAGAATTTAAAATGAATAATTTCGCAAGATACAACTTATTCGAAGCGATATATTTATTTATTTGCTTTGCTAAATCCCCATAAAATTCTAAAGTATTTCTCGCACAGAGCAATCTTGTATTTCAGATTTTTCTCCGTTTTAAGGGACTGGCGCGCGCACTCGTTCACGCAGACATTCGGCGCTCGTATACCGAAAGTATAGGAGAAACCGTCCGAAAATTGAGTCGTGAAAAATCAACATGGAAGACAAGAGAAGGTTCACGTTCTGCGCATGCGTGACCTGCTGCTATAAACGTCTCGGACATTCGTCCTCTGTCTGTCTCGCAAGAACGTGAACTTTGCCGTCTTTCATTTTGATTTGTCGAAACACGATTCGATTTTCGCACAGTTTTCCCCAACAAATGTCGAGACGACTTATTTCTATGATCGTGGTATCCTTGCAACCATGCCCCATCTCTCAGATTTTCAGCAAAATCGAACTGCAGAGAAAGTCTGACGATGAGAGTAGCGATGCAACTATGCAGCAAGAAAAGAAAGAAACGTTTAATATTTTCGTTAATTAATCGAAAGGCCCTATCGAATACATCGTGTAATGTCTATGATATAATTATT
This sequence comes from Bombus waltoni, assembly GCA_014737395.1. Classification (NCBI taxonomy): domain Eukaryota; kingdom Metazoa; phylum Arthropoda; class Insecta; order Hymenoptera; family Apidae; genus Bombus; species Bombus waltoni. The sequence continues at coordinate 64,640 of JACXII010000050.1, forward strand.
CGTTAATAATTGCGCGCATGGATTATCTTATAAATAGACTATTATTCGGTGTACTAAAATGTAATAAAGTATGTAAGCAAAATATATTTTTATACGTACCTACATTTGATGGAAATTATAAGGTTTATACACGATTAAAGGAATATATAGGTATGTAATATATAGATAAAAATGAAATTCCAACACTAACAGTTGCAAAGCAATGAAAAAAAGGCAGGAACGGTCAAAACGGATGCGTATATAGATTTTTATGCGTTAATAAAATCTACTACAGATGTAAATAGTATTAGAAATGAAATCGAGTTTGAGACGATTCATTTGCTTGGACGAATCTCCCAAGAGGTGTAGCATCTGTACATTTTAAGTATTCCACAGTGGTTACGAGTGCTACACGATCCTTTTAAAGTTTACTAGCTGTGCGTATTCGTGTAAATTCAGGAAACGAGAGAGAGAGGATGTTCCTTTCGTGTATGTATATTCGCATATCTTTACACTGTATATATATATATATATATATATATATATATATATATATATATATATATATATATATATATATATATATATATATATATATATTTTGTGATATATATATATATATATATATATATATATATATATATATATCACAAAACCTAGAAAGATTTGTGCATTGCGGTATGCGTGTGTGTGTGTCTTATTTTGTTTAATCTTTAATCATCGGCAATTACATATAGTCACAGCAGCAATGCACAAAGGTATTGCCATACGATAGTTTTCTAGTTAAATCCTGTATAACTTTGCAAAAAAGTAACTCATTTAATATCACTTTGTAAAATGTCTTTTAAAAGGTGAAAGCAGTTATACCGTATCAATTTCGAATTTTAAAATTATCCTATAAAATCTTTATTCCAAATAATTGTTACAAAGAAGCGAAATTTCTGTTTTGCTTGCTTGCAATTTCTCCGTCTCGTATCAATTTTACAATAATCATAGTCCTATTTATTTGTATTCATACTGGTGCTTAACAGTAATGAATACAAATAAACATTACATTCTCGAAAGTTATATCTCGCAGATTCGTACGGTGTATCGAGAAATTCAAGGAAACGTAGCGCGTGCCAATATTGTTATTTATCGCTATAGTTTCTTTAGCTTGAAAACGTTTTAACGCGACGATAACAATGTCAAACGACAGATCGCAATGCAGCAGAAAAGAAAATAATTTTAGACACTGGTTAAAACATGGAAGCGGCATGTAACGTACTTTTAAAATCAATTTTCGTTCTTGTTTGATAAATCGTTCTTCAAGATACTACGATTCTATTTACGAAACATTTACAAAAGAAAATTAAAAGCTTAAATTCCTCGAACAAATGGTTATATTACAAGTGTAAAGCTTCGCTGACTAACTCGGCTTGCTTATTTAAACGCCTGCAGAATTACAATTTATCACTGGCAGGTGCCGTCTTGTCATATTTTTTCAACGTGATTATGCCGCAGACACCGAGACATCTGTCATCTCGATTTAAGAATTGCCGCAAGTTTTATAAACCGTCTACTACGTCTTTCAATCATTTTGCTAACAATCGTCTCGCATCAATTTGTACCGTCACAACGTTTTCTTCCAATATCAGGAGATGGTTAATAGATGGAAATGGAAAATCGATGGATGTACGTTAGGGACGATTAAAAAGAATAAATCGTATTATTAAGCAAGGAAGATTTTTGCAATAAGAAAATTGATATAAACGAACGAAATTAGATATCTATTTAGAAAACTATTCGTAACTACTATGACTTTTACCATTTTCTCACGAAACACACGCCTGTGCGCAGTTTTAAATATTAAAAGCAACCGGCTTCTTGGCCGAAACTAAACATTAACTAATTCAAAAACAGAACCGCTTAAGAGTTTTCTTCATAGAATTTCTACAGTATGCACCGACTACAGTTAATTTGCTTTTAATCTGCAGAATGTTGGTTTATAATATTATAAATATTCTATATATATATATATATATAGAATGTTATAAATTTGACACGATCTTGGTTACTAATTTTCATCCGTTAACGGTCCAGGGTTGTTCAAATTTTATTTGAACGTTGTAACATAGCTAAGATACATCGATTACATACATAAGATACATTGCAAAGATACAAGACGAAGCGTGTTTCTAGTACGAATGATCGGAAAACAGTTTTTCCTGGAGAAACTTTCTATAAAATAAACTTCTCGTACGCGAGTCGTGGTTTTCAAATAACCGAGTGATAAATTGGAAAACGAAGATTTCCAGTTTACAGAGCGACCAGTTGCCTGCATGCGCAAAACTTTTCAAATACTTTTTATCAAATACTTTTTTTAAACTTGTAGCATCTTTATAAACTTTTTGCCGCATGGGTTTGCGTCAGTGAACCGAAAGCAATCAACTGCAGGTGCCTCCCCATGCAATTTACTGCATTTATCGAGCTCCAGACGCGTTCTTTCTTTTTCTTTCTTTTTTCTTTTTTTCCCCCGAAATTTGTTCTCGGAAACCCGAAACCACAAGAGAGAGGTCGGCGCCCTATAATTGCTGCTTGCACCAAATTGCAACTCAGATGTGAAGCTGATAAAACGTTATTTTGCCTTCGGCATTGCTTTAACGTTAACTATCTTCCTGGTTGGATTGCAAACGGCGGATCCGTCATGCATAAAAAGTTAGAATACGAATATTCGTAAAATTGGAATTTATCGTGTACGAAGAAAATGTGTACAGATAAGAGGGTTAACTGCAATTACCTTATTTTAATTACATCGAAACCTAGAAAAAAGAGCAACTAAACGCAAGAAGAACACTATCCCCTGGTTAGCCCCCTAGTTGAAACGACCGATCTACTCTATCTAGCGTTTCTTCATTTTTCTTTTACTAACTAAGTGAAGTTCTGCTTTGTAGAGATACAGAAACGACCCGATTTATTTCTCCCAATTGCTGCTCAATCAGCCGTACTACTTTATAATGCCGCATACAGTGTACATGTTATCATCTGTCAATAACAAGTCAGATAATCCTAGATTTGAATGCACATTGCATATATCCTATCGTGCATTTTATTATAGCGGCTCTCGTACAATAGTTACGTAATCGTAAGACGCTGTCTTTGCCACTCGTTATTTTCTTAAAAAAAATTTTCTTTCGCTTTCACTTCTGACAGCGACACAAGATACGAACACACCCAGGCGAGCATATTATCGAAATATTACATATAAACATTTTGAGATTTCGTAGTCGCTGTAACGAGAAACGATTCGCGATGATATTGGTAAAATTGAAAACGGATCCGAAAGTATAGGTACGCAGCGAAGATACACAATATTTATTAGAAGCATACACTGTGCTGTACATATGTATATTAATTTATCAGTAACTGTATGCTGGCGATAAACATCGTGTAACTTCTATATACATATGGACGGATATTTTTGGATTTCAATGTTCAAATTTCATTACTATAATCGCGATGTATACCCCTCCCTCCCTATCGCATCGGTTCTTAACTGTTCTAATTCCATGGAAAAAAAGAAAAAAGTAACGAACCAACACGTTCTTCGTTTCTTTCGGGTCCCAATTCCACACGATAATATCCAACTTGATATAAACTCTAAACTCAGGTTCCTCCGTTTACGAACTAGAAACGGTTAAGAACTAGAGCGCGCCGATATTCGTCGTCGACATTCTTCGATAAACGTTGGGATACTTTCGCGAGCCACCGCAGGTAGAGACAGATGTCTTAAAATTTTCGGCAACGAGTTATAGCGCGAACTCCTTTAACGGAAATCCGTATTGGAAAGCAGCAAAGGGGGTAGATTCGAAACAAGCGTGCAGTCGATAGCTCCCGCACGCGATTTAACGCGTTTATCGAGGTATTGAGGCATTCCTCGTCTTTTTGCGCGGCTCTCGCTCCGCGAATCGTGGGACCAGAGAGCTCGCTCGTTGCTGCTGCTCGTTATACGCATACCGGCAGCAGCACCAACAGCAGCAGCACCAACACCACCAACAGCAGCAGCACCAACACCACCAACAGCAGCAGCAGCAGCAGCAGCAGTAACAACAGCAGCCGCCCTGTGCGCAGCCCTGCGTCACCCCTTAACGCTCAAACTCTACTACATTCTACATTCTGCGTACACACATACGTATACGCGCCACGCGCGCCAACACCGAGAAACCTGCTCGAAAGAACAGAGACCGAGATCACAATGCCGATAACGATCGATCTTTCGACCACACGACTGCCGACCATGGACCATTCAATGGATCCTTTTTTTTTTTACTCACCTTTTAATTGGGAGATTTCGCAAAAACGACAACGTTCCCCGACGATTTGACATTTTACAATTATTTCTCGTTAGTTTCTGTTAGTTGATTCTTAACGCGTGGACTTACAGCGATTACATGGTTTACCGATTTCGTTTGACATTTTGTATGTGAACGAATTTTTCTCGAAACACGTAAACATCTCCAACAATTGCAAACTCTATTAATCAAGTCAACTTTGTCCATGCAAGCTCAGATACGTATTATTCGATTGAAATTAAGATGACTCTGACGGCAAATACTATCGGGTCGTAAAGTCGTCGTAAAGTTGTCGTAAAGAATTGGCTCGCGACGACATAGTTTCCAAGTTTACATTATCCAAATGTATGGAAAATATCATATTTGACGCTACTAATTACTCGTCGTTTTATTTCAAGGTGATAGAGGAAATAAAAATTCAAAATAAAAATTTTGATGTTGATAAACGAACGTACAAAATTGTTCACCTCTTGAAATAAAGGTAATAAATTACTTAGTACGATCAGCCGTTTCGTATCGATTCCTACGTTTCTAATCTTTTTTCAAATCAATTTACCTGGTTGCCCAATATGTACGTCGTGTATATACGAGGCGTGCAAAAGTTTCCGGCCAGATAGATTTTTCGCTTTATACTCGAAAAACGGTATTTTAAAGAATTTTCAGCGATATCGAACATCGATGGAACGATGTTTGCGCATCACGTATTGCGCTTTGATACTTAATGAAACGCTTTTCGAACATAAAGTGAAAAATTCATCGCGGCAAGGGTCAGAAACTTTTGCACGCCACTGTGCAACGCTGTACATACGTAGGGTACATAAAGGGTGACATTTTCCCATCGTAGTTGAACAGAGTTACGTGTTATCGAATCGTGAATATACATAGAGTGTAAACTTGTCTGCGGTTTTCAAGGAATACTTTGCGGATTCCGCGAATCCCTTTTAACCGTCTAACGTAACTTATCCCTTCTGTAAACGATAGAAGTTTCATTGGGTTGCAGGAACGGTGCGGCGTGTCGGATGGTGCTTACGTCTCGCTTACAAATGTGTATCCTTCTTGAATTTCATGAATGCATAATTATTTCTTTGTATTACCTCTTCTACTACTAGCAACCAAGGAGGTACGCAAATTTTGTAGGAATTCATTTGTCTGAACTCGGCTCGATGCAATTCACATTACTGACAGGAACAATAATCGAATTAGATACTTTTGCCGAAAACGTATCGACTCTGCGGCTATACACTATCATACTATTTAAAAGTTTCAATTTCTCGCGATAATCTTGCAATTTCTTTTACGCTAACGCCACGTTTGTCCGATCGGGGACGGACGGACGGACGGACACACACACACACACACACACGACGGATAACTTGATCGATCCTACGATCCAAGTTAATTCTCGTATAACTGGATTTGAAATTCGATCGCTACCGATACATATTGGGTATTACGCGAAAAGAATAAGGTAAGATTTGTAAGTATATATAGCAAGGCAGAAATATTCGCGAATAAGCGGCGCGTAGCGTAACTTGGAGCCGGCTGATAAAAGTTTAGCAACATATTCTGTAATATCGGACATCGTGACGACATCGGTTCGCATAAACCGAGTTCCGTCGTACATCTTTCCTCTGTTTTAAGCAATGTTCATCTCTTTGATATATCCAATGGCTACCAGATTAGCAATAGGTCTGTAATTTAATAACAAGCAAGGTAATCAAGTTTCAACTATAGCGCATATTGCGAGTAGAATATAAATGGGAAACGATCGTAAGTCGGAAAATTAAGAATTAAGAGGCTGCGAAGCGAAAATTAAGAATAAAGAAGCTGCGAAAAAGTATCTGTACGCCGTTATATTTATTACTTATTACTTATAGCCGCCGTAGCATTTACGTATACGTCTATTGATCGGTATATTCAAGTATATTAACTTCCGTGTGATTTAGTACTTTCTTACCGGCTATATAAGGTTGATACCCCGTGACAATGGAAACGTAGGAGCTACCAACAGAAACGCTTCATTGAAAAACAAGAACGCGTATAAATACTTTTCATAACCATTATACGCACAAAGATATATATTCCTCGAGTAGAATCGTCCGAAATTCTACAAGATTAGGAGGCTTTCGCGTTGCTCTACTTGAGCAAACATGTCGATAAGTATAAACGTCGATATATCGTACGACAGGGGAAATATCAATTATCTAAATAATGGTAAAATAAGCCAAAGTCCAGTTATTACCTACTATGAAAAATACGTTTAATTTGAGAAAAATGAGGGATATACCTACGTATAACTAAACGCGTAGAATACTTTAGAGAGGAGGATATAACTTGGCGTGTTTAAAACACTTCCTCCTATCGAATAAAACAGAGTGTTCGCTTGCAACAACGAACAAAAGTATTATCAAGCCAATGTCCCCGTTAGTTTTACGCGTAATTGTCGTTAAGTAAATCGAAGAATACTGTCTGGTTGTTTACAAAGTTCATTTTCGGTAGGATAAAGCCGACGTATCGGTTAATTAAACTAATTCGCAAGATCGCGCGTCAACGACGAACGTTAATTAGCACGGCGGTTACGGCACGAGACTGGTCGCGCAATAACGTTTTTAATTGAAACGAAACGTATATCCAAGGATAAATTACAACGGTTGTGCAAAGAATGTTTATTCACCGCCAACGAGTGGTTAATGCGAATGTCCTGTGATCGTAGTAAATAGACGGCGAATATACTTGTAATATAATTTGTATTGTACAAATATTTGTACAAACAAATTCATATCGTTACGGACTCGGCTAAAGAGGCGAGGAGATCTATGCTCGCGGTCAGTTTACGTTTTCTATAAATGCTATAAATGCGCAAAAGCTCGGATGCTCGAAACTCGATCGCGATTTCCATCTTGTTCGATTTCGTGCAAGAAGATCTCTTTCCCTCGTCCGTTGCCAGACCACCACTTTACGCTTCACGAAGCATCGAGAAACACGAAGGATGCACCTGGCCAGGTGCTCGGTACTACTGGGTCAATATGTGCACGTGATAATGCTGCTGCAGCACCGTTGCAGAGCGGCTAAAAATTTCAAAAATATAACCAACGGTTTCAGCCAATTCCCGCAACGTTCCCTTCGCGCTTACGGCTAATGGCTGCAAAAAGTACTCGACGTATTTAGCACGTTCGTTAAAACGCTAACAACTGATTAGCAAAGTACGGATTTTTATGCAAATTCTCGTTTTTCAGAGAATATAATTAAAATAGCAGAACATCGATAGAGAGTTGTTTTATTAACGAACGTTATAGAAAGTACGCGCTACGCTTTGGATATTTTATATATCGCATATCTTGTCGTTGCACTGCGTTCAAAATTCTTCAAATCGTATCGCGCGCCATTTTGTCATCGACACTGTGATCGATTTCGTTCGGGGGCGAAAAGTGAAAAGACGCGGACAAAATCCGTTAGGTCCGGTTAAAACGCGGTGTCATCGATTAAAATTTCAAAGCACCCACCGGAAAAAGAAACTGGATGGAAACTTCCTTGCGACAGGAAACCGGCCGCACCAACTGTTAACTTATACGACCACTCAACGACCCTCGCTAGCTAGTCGTTGCTAATTATGGAACAATTCCTTCCTTCCTTCCTTCCTTCCTTTCTTCCTTCTTTTCTTCCTTTCCCTAGAACTGCGCATTTCGCTCTCGCGCGACTTTGAGGAAACCATTATTTCAAACCGCTGCACTGCTTACTAACCAGAACGGATCAACCGTCGAGCAAGCAATTATTCAAGTTGCGCGTTTTCCTGCAACCAACTATGCAACGTATCTTCGAGGGTGGACAAAGAAGCTCTTGTCCTTTTGAAATCGAAACGAGAGGAAACGAGGGAGAACGAGGGAGAACGAGAGCGAAAGTCGCAACGAGAGTCTTTCAAAACTCTCACGATGGTTCAGTTAAAAAATAACGAATCCTTACGAAAATGAAAGGGGGGGGGGAATAACTCTTAAACCCTCCTCTGCACCTTAAACCATGCACGGATTGATGACAATTTTTTACCGCGGAAAGAAATTTCTATGGTATCCTTCGAGGTTGCCCGAGGTTGAAGCAAACCGAAACGTTACGCGCGCGCGCGCACAGAGAGAGAGAGAGAGAGAGAGAGAGAGAGAGAGGGAGAGAGAGAGGGAGAGAGAGAGGGAGGGAACAACGATTTAACGGTTAGGCGAGATTAATTGATTTTATTGTTTCGCGTCATTTACAAGATTTCAAGAAAAAACTTGAAATTTAATTTGGTAGTCGGTACGTTTAATGTGCCTAAGTAACCTATTACCTCAATCTCTACAGCAACGTCGGATAGAAAATTTTTACGAATCTATCGTGTATGTTATAAGAGACAAGACCGTCGTAATTACGTACGTAGTGTATTGACAAGATTTGAATTTGATTCGTTATGAAACATATAGTAATGACGACAGTTATGATATCGATAAACAGAAAAAATTAATTGCGATAGAAGGCGAAAAGAAAGAAAGAGGAAAAAAAGATAAAGAGAGGATTGGAAAGTATGTTCCAAGTGCGAAAGAAATACATACATACATACATACATACATGCACGCACGCACGCATGCATACATACGTACGTACGTACGTAACTGGAAAATTAAACCGGCAACATTGAAACTCTGCGCGAGTTCTCTGTTAATGTTTGAACGCGTATTCCGAAGAACAGGGGTTGCAAAATTGGCCGACCCATCGATAGTTCGATTTTATATACACGATAGAACGTTCGTTGTCCCAACCAAACAAAACACACGTTGTTCAAAAACAATCGAGTTTCTCAAATTACCGAGTAACTTTGTTTTCACCAAGTGCGTCTAAATATTTCGCAAATATCGGCATTAAATTGGGGGAGAACAAGCTCTTGGATAAGAATGTAAGAATTTCTTTCGATGACCATCCTTATTTTCCAAATTTTCCATCGTGTAATCGGTATGGTACTCCGATAGTCAAGATTTTTTATCGTACAAATATCTTTGCATCGCATCGAACGCCTAACTGACAGAAGCGTTCGAGGAAGCTGTTTACAGGCAAAATTTTTAGGCGACGATTTTCGTGGAACGATCTCGGTTAACCACGGGATGGTTTGGCGTGTCGCATCTCGATGTAACCCTCGTAAAAGACAAAGAAAAGATCAGCTCGGCTCTTTGTTTTAGCATCGAATACCGTAATATATTCGCATTGTTCTCTGCGGCCGGTTTTTGCCCGAGGGCTAACGGCGGCTTGCCCTCCAAAGGCAAAGATTCGTTGCGTCTTTGATGCAGAAGGAGAAGAGTCTCTCCCCTGTGATATATCGGCCGCTCGACTCACTTTATTGGGGGAACATTAAACGACCTCGTGTATATTCGCATGAAAATGTTAACACGCGCTACCCCCAGGAAAGCGCGAATTATATTTATATGCCGGGTTCGCGGCGAGATCGAGATCGAGATCGCTTAGGAAAGGGCCGCGGTAGCGCCAGTTTCGTGTCAATTATGTAAAATAGATTAGGCTCCGATAGATTAACTCGCTATCTCGCGGCTCGAATAAAATAAACGTTGTTTATTTTCTTCCCCTTGCACCTTTCAACCGATATCGAACCTTCGGATATATCTAAGAAATATATATTAAGAAACTGAAAAGACCGCAGTGAAATAGTGAAAATCTGGGGAAATCGCTGACCGCGTGATCACATGCTTTTGAAACGTAAAGCGAGAAAGCGAGAAAGTGAGAAAGCGACAAAGCGAGAAAGCGACAAAGCGACGAATCTATAAAGAAAGATGTTGCATCTTTTTGTATCGTTGCAAAATCGATCGGCCAGCAAATAAAGTTGCAAGATATCGTCTGTAATAAGAGAAATGAAGAATTTTCCGAGTACGAGGAAATCTGGTCTGCGTCGATTCTTTCCTTTGCCATTGTACGTACGTTTGTCGTATATAAATTTGGATCGTAACAGGATATCGACAAGAGATAAATGTTGTAGCATTCGAAACACACTTGCTACGATAGTACGAAAAAGGCAAAGGGAGGTGTTTCACACCGCCAACATTTACTAAATTAAACTGAAGCCGGGACGATGATCGTTCGGCAACATTGTATGAAATTAATTCGCGGAATGCAACGCTAATTCGTTTAATAAAGAGATTGACGAATACGTTTTATTATCGCGATGCGTGCAACAAAAGACCTTCGAGTGCCGCGCATGCCATGCCCAACATCTTTTGTTACTCGCACCGCGATAACAAAGCGGTCGCCTACTCTCCTTAATCTGCTTAATCTGCTACTATCGCGATTTAACGCGAGAAGAAATGCACACCGACGAAAGCCCAAGGTGCAGACGGCATTAACGGCAGGTAGTTGCCGTACTACCATCGCAGCGCAAACACCGGTTACAGAGTAGACGCGTTACCATTAATACGCTTGACCATGAATGAAGGGAAACGAGTTGGCGCGTGGCTTGCTTTCCCCTAGAATCAAATCATCTCGAAGATAATTCAGCAACGAGCAAAAAGAGACCCGATTACGTAACCTGGAAAATCTGTAAACATCCGGCGATCGACGATTACTTGTACGATGTTCGTTCAACGCGTTCCTCGGCTATTGTATACTTAATACGCTACTTATCGAAAAGAGTACTTGTCGTACTCTATTAATTCCATACACTTGGATTAGCGCCAAAGATCGCGCAATTTGCTGCGCCAAAAGCACGTCATCCGTCGCGAGAGGGTGATTTTTCAGCACTGGAATATATCGTATCTACCGTCACGGTTGACGAGCCAGCGGCATTTCAAAGAAGAAATCACAATAAATCAACGTCAAACGGATGATCTCGCCGACGAAACAATTATGTTGGTTAATTCGAATTTGTTCGTTCGCTCATGTGCAAATCACGTCCACGAGATACATACACACGTATATACGTAGGCAAGCTGTACGATTGTTGAATGAAATCCTAGGCTACCGAGTTCCAATTCGTTACTACTGCCTAATTATTCTTCGAAATTCTACTCGTAAAAGTATAACCTCGGACGGCGCAGCAACGACGCAAGAGAGAGAGAGAGAGAGAGAGAGAGAGAGAGAGAGAGATATAAGCAACCTAATTATAGGTTTAGATACGCCTGACGATATTTCATATCGAACATAATATCTCTTCGCCACATTACAACCTTCTCCTTAATCGAGAGCTCATGGAACACGACTGTACGTATGTACGTTGTTATTATTCAATAAAGGCGAAACCATGATCCGATTATAAATATTTTTATTGTCAGCCCGCGAACAATTGCGCCTTACGACAAGCCACGATGTAATTACTACATACGTAGTTATCCTATCCGATCGTAAAGCACGCCAACGCTCGTCGCGAACATCAAAATTAACAACGCGTTAGCTGTTTTATCAAAAACTCTACAAATTAATAAAAGATTAACAAGATGTAATATAAGAATAAGAGAGGTCGAGCAACGAGACAACGCGTAAACGCAATATTATTAGGAAACGTACAATAATTTATGTATTACTTTATTATCAAGGTGTAAAGAACGTACCGAAACATTGTACGCTTTATCCAAACCCTAATACTGTATAGCCTATAAAAACTACACGGATAAGCTTTCTACGAGTTAGAAAAAAGAGAAATAATCTCTTTTATGTACTACAGACCTATGGATAGTTTGATTTTCTCAAAATTTCATAAAATTGTAAGATCCGAATAGAAGAAGCAATAGCGACGAAACGAAATATCGTTATAAACGAATCTTTGAAATTCGAATAACCTACGAATCTTTGAAAATAATCGCAATGTTAAAAAATAGGGTGCAACACGTGAATCGATTGAAGTGAAATGTTGCGTTAAAAGAACGTTGGTCCTTGATAGATTGGTTGATTGTAAATGCCGTTGAATAAATAGACAAAAGGATCGAACGATCGCTGATAGAATCACTTACCACCTTTCTTGTGCGATTCTCTTAGAGACTACATACGCGCAACAATATATGTTTTACACTTTAGTTAATATGTTAACATTAACTATACGATTCATCTTAAGGTATGCAAGTACTTGTTCATTTTAGATAATAATCGCTGTTTCAAGCCGTTAATCTTTCTATCGAAAATTCATCGATTCAAAGACGCAAAGAGCTTGCCCAGCAATATGATATTTCCGCGGCGTTTGACAATTATAAATCGATATTAGCCTGTAAAGTCAATTTCACTGCGTTATGATACACATATATGTGATCACAATGAACAGGATCAACGACAAATTTTTTTGTATCCGCAATCCTTTGATTAAGCCTGTTCGAAATCAACAAGTGCCGGGATGTCTTTTAAGGCTAGTGCGCAATTGCTCCACCCACCCCTAATGGATAATAATCCAAACCCCTCCTCGCCCCCCCCCCTACCAGATTAATTCAAATCGATAAAACAGCAAATTTTTATTAAAATAATACTTCTTCCAGACTCGATATTTAATGATAAGAATACAACAACGAATACTCTGGCGAAAACGAAAAAAGGCTGTGTTACTCGAGCATCTAGAGATACTATGTATGTACACCGTAACAGGGAAGAATATGACTCCGGTTGATGTACAACATATATGTATTTCTTTCTTTACAGGGATCGAATACGATCCCCAGAAAGAAACTTTGTATATCGTTTAAATACGCAACGTTCGCGTTCTAGAAGATGCGTGCACGTCGTATAACCGTATAACGCCGTGGCACTTTTTCTCACGTTCGTGCAAACGGACAAGCAGGTTAACGAACCAGATATTTGACTCAATTTTTCATTTTATTACTTTATATTATTACGTAGCGTTAAATTTATCACGAATTCTCAAATACGATGGAATTTCGTCTAAAAAGAAACAAAGGTAATTTCGTGCAAAATCTAATTTTGCGTATGATCGTACAAAACGAGACAAAATAATTCAAGTTATAATTATATTTATTTACCTTTGCCTATCATTTATTCCGCATTTCATAACGTAATATCATTTAGTAGCATTTCGAATGGAAATGCCGCGTAATTTTATGCTATTCCGTAATGAAAAGTTATTTGCTGATACGTAACCTGACAATATTAATCAAAGAATTCACTTACCTTGACGAAAGAGTGGAACTTTACTTTGCTGGGAGAAACAGGTGGACTGCTAGGTGATAGTTGATTTCCTGGTACTTGGAGAAGATTCTGTACCTCTAGCAAGTATCCTTTCCTGGCGTATCTGCTCCTAGGACTGCTTTGAATATCCCCTTCTATCTTTGATTTTTTGATTAATTTTAGATTTTCCTTAGCATTCTGTCTGAGTATTACGTGGATCAGTCTTCTGGTATTGGCCCTAGAATCGTTTATACAGATTCTCCTCCATGTTTTGGACACCATACTGATTGAACAAAGATCCTGCGGTCCAAGGAACGATAATATCTTAGATACTATCCTCCAATGATTGCTTTTGTCTCCAAGGAGCGCCAATATATCCACTGTTTCTCTTCCTGTATAGTCTGGAGTAGCTCTCACTCTAGACCTATATCTTGAAATTATCGGTGTATACCCACCAGAATGAGGAGTAATAGTCACATAACCACTGTCATCGACACTGTCATGCCAACTGCGATTGCTCGAGTTTATCGTGATGCAAGGTGTCTCGCAGATACTTATGTTTTCCATTTCATCCATCTTCGTGCCTTTCCGGAGGATATATTCCCATTTCTCACTTGTCACTTCAACATGATGTTATTTCAACATGACATTGCACGAAAAGTCTTCAAAACCATGTGACAAATAGCAATTCATCAGGAATGTATCGCCAGAAATATTAATCTTCACTGTGTAAGGATTCGAAGTAAGATTCGCGGCAAACATGCGCACGCGGGCACCGACTCTCCCTCTGCGTGTTCCTGCGCTGCAAGCACTACGAAACTTTGAAGTCTGTTTATCCGTTGTCCCACCGTAGCTCCCTTGGCAATTGCCCGACCAATCGGCTATCCTGACTCATCCCGCCATTCGTTGCCAAGCGCTACCATTGGCTCGAAACTCTTGGCCGCGTTAGTGATGCTGTTACCTCTAGCGGCTGCTGCTAGACTTACTGAATTCTGTTGCTGGGGAGACCTCTTTGATTTCTGATTTCTCTTTCACAGCGCGTGCGCACACAAAAATTCCTTCAATTTTACCAATTATAATATTTTTTCATTTTTTCCACGTCGTTTTTTTTCTTTCCTTTAAGTTAATGCTTATTATAGCAAGACAAGAGAAACCACTTAATCGTTTTTGAATATTATGACCGACTAGAAAATCACTATACGACTCAAGTAATATATCGGATTGTTTCAATTGTGTCCACTAAGCGGAATATACGAGAAATTCTAGTATACATGTAAACGGAAATTATGTTTCATTTTTCTACGTTAACAAAGTTAATTAATATGAAGTAATTAATATGAAATAATCTATTTTAATTTCTAATTAGATATACATGAAACATGTACATATGTACATATATTGGTATGCGTGTTTAATGTAAATGGATCGAGTTACGACACATAACTTGTACACTATATAACTATTGATTCCCATATATGTATAGCAATTTATCGAAAGAAATATATATTTTATTATCGACAATGACATTTTTTTTATATTTTTCTTTTAATTTCAAAGCTTTTAATTTAACTTGTATGTACAATATGTATAGTTTGTTAAAAACTTAATTAATTTCAACTTCTTTTTTCAGTCCTTTATAATTTTACCGTTAATATTATTACTCCCGTATCATACTACCCTACTGCTAACATTTACTTGTCAAACATCTTGTTAAATGTAATATAATATACAAGCATAGTTTCAATTTTCAAAATGAGAAAAGCGTATTTTCTTCGCGCGTACGATCGATATAATATGGGGATTTCTTTAATATGGGGATATTTTTTGAAAGTTTGAAGATTCGTTTAACGTACATACATACGATATTTCATTTGTACAGTACACAGCATATTATATGTATCATGTTAAATATGCACAGGCTTATCGACAACGATACACGTACGAGATTTTATAGATGAAAAAATGTGTGCGTGTGCGTGTACGTGCGCGCGCGCGCGTGTATCGTCATGTATCTATTATATTAGAGCAAAATAAAAACACTATTAATAGACACAATTTGACACAATTGTTTTAGTAATCACGTGTAATCGACTTTATTCTAAATTATTTATACGGAAGACGTTGAGAATTTATTCTTAGTTTGACGAAATCTCAACAACGATTTATCAATGGTACTTTTACGAGCTGTTGAGAAGTATGTTTAACAGTAAATTGTTACGCGAGGCTCGAATCTTATTAATTCCTGCTCCACTTCGTTTGATTTGAATGTATAAAAGTGGCAAGAATACTATCTCGCTATCGTGTCTATTAGTAGGCACAAACGCAGTACTATTATTTCCAGAGATGTCCTGCTTGCTATTAATGCTATTCTGCTATATGCATGAAAAAGACGTAAAAAAAGACTAGTATCAAAATATTTTTACTTACAAGTTGCAAATGTTACGGCTAAAACTAAATAAGAAGGGAGAAAGGAATAGAAAGGATACAAAAATATAATTTCTGTGCCATATTAATGACAGAGTTATTAATCACTTACTAAATTAATAAGATCTTAAAAATGCCCCTTTCCGCGCACAGATATAGCTGCTTAGTTTTTAAAAAATTAGACTCGAAAAAGAATTGACAAACACTATGTCTACCACGCGTCTACCACATCTACCACGCGTCTAACCACATCTACCACTGTAATGAATTAAAAAAAATAGTTAACAAACCCTAGTTAATCAATGTCGTCCAAGTTGTCGAGAAACAAAAAATTGTTAGTTTTCGGAAATTACAGAAAGGTTAACAAGATAAGGGTTAGGAAGGGGGAGAGAGAGAAGAGGAGTGGGGAGCGAGGGGAGAGGGGAGCGAGGGGTGAGGAAGGAAGGGAGAGAGAAAGACGGTCACTTCTCATTCTTTGCGTAGATACTTATGCACAGGCACTAAATGTACAATTGATTGACGAGATAGTCGCTAAACTTCATTGCGAAACGCAAAGTTTTTGATTGAAAATTGGGTACAATGGATTCTAACAAGTCGGAATCGACACCAAAACAAGCTATGGTATACATTTGCGGAGGTATAGTTAAAATAATAAACCTTAATAATAATAATAATAATAATAATAAATCTTAACCTCGCCTTTTATGTCACGTATTTTCAAAATAAACATAAACTTTGTGTAAATATTGCTTTGTCCATCCTTTCGTCGTACAATTTACACAGTGATAAAAGTTTTGATCGAGTAAAGAAACTGAGTAAAAGAAATATCGTACTTGTTAGATCTTCATTTTGTTTAAATAAATGTGTCATTATATCATCTTGATTTAGATGTTAATATTGTATAACAGTAGAAAATTCTTTGAATTTTTTATTTCACGAAACATAAGTTTCTATCAACTTATTAGTATATCTTTGTGTGTTTCATACATAACCTGTATATAAGCTTTTGTTATATATACCAGTTTCTCTTTGAGGTAATTATTATCTTTAATGTAGTAAATCGATGTTTTATGTGTGTTTGTATATATAGAGTGTTTTCAAGTTTCGTTATTCATTGTTGTGAAATTAATATATATAATTTATTCGTTTTTGTAGAATGTCACCATGATAATGAAATACGCCCAAGAGATCCAATTCGATGTCGAGAATGTGGGTATAGGATCATGTACAAAAAACGGACTAAAAGACGTATCCTTTTACAATTAAAGAAATACACGTTAGATATTATTAAATGTTACTAACACTGACTATAACATGCACTTGTGCAGTATTGTTTGATACATATTATTACTATAAAAGATTTTAATAGTAATTATTCATTGTATTCACGAATACTTTCTACACTCGTTGTTAGTACATATAAACATAATATAAGCAAGTTATTTATTTTCCTTAATAAATTTCTAGTTGTTGTGTTTGATGCACGATAAGGCACAATCTATCCTTTTGTATAAATATATCCTTATGTATCAGTCGTTATTAAATGTAATGTAATTATTAATAAATTATGTATTTTTGCCTATTAAGCAATTTGCTCTTTTATATGCTTACGCAAATTAATAAATTTCAGAACATCCTTTGGATTACATGCTTTTAAAAAGAAGAAACTGCAACTGTTAATGAGGGTAAAACTGTATACTTAATTATAAGTAAGTAATGTTTATTGCTAATTGTAAATACAAAAATTGGATGCACCTTGTGACTTTTTCATTGTTAAAAGATACTAGTATCTTATAAACTTGCTTTTCCTATGAAACGCTTTTTCGCAACTGTATCTTCTTCAGATTCTTCTACTAGTAGATATTTAAGCATAAGCAACGTGTTACACGTTCTATCACGCTTGTATTTAATATTTCTACTTGAATTGTGTATTTATTTATTATTTAGCTATGGTATATCATAAATGATCTTAAAGAATTATAGTTACGTAAAGCAATACATTATCACGAGTTTTCTTTCTGGAATATATTTCTCCTTTTTGATAAATACATTTCCTAAGCACGCAAATCATAAGAATGTACATAACAATTAACTTATAAAACCAAAGTGTAAACACTCAGATAAAAGTCAACAAGAATGAAAGAATACACAGAAAATATAAAAATATCAAAAGGGGGCTACCAGAGCTGGATAGTCGAAGACCAATTCTCTTTTCATTAACAACCTAGAATATCCTAGAATATGTCAAACGCAAGGGGCATAAAGAAGATAGAGGAGAAGATAGAGCTACTCTTATTTGCAGACGACACGATAATAACAATGGACAATCCAACAGATATGCAAGAGAAGGTAAACGTATTACACGATTGCCGTACAGAAAACAAGTTGGAAGTAAATACTGACAAGAAAAAACTACTAATATGCAGACGAGTCGATAAGAAGAAAGGAACAAGAAATATAACGTACAATAAAATGATAACAGAAGGAACTGAAGAGTACACCTACCTAGGGGCACCATTCGACGAATTCCATTCAGCAGCAAAATGCTTTGTAATAAGAGCAAAAACAGCCATATAGACAATTTTGGAAACCTTAGTTAACTACAAAATCAATAAATAGGAGCCAGCAGAAAAGCTATCTGAGTCAATAGTAAAGGCAACATTAACATATATCGTAGAAATACAGATGAATTAGAAAAGAATGCTGCGTATAATCGGATATGTAGCAGGGTATATAGCAAGAGCAGAAACAGGAAGGATTAGCTTCAAACTAGAAATAATAAAACTAGCATTGAGATACTTGGGCGGGCTATCACAAATTAGGGGGGAAAGTTCCCCCCAAGAGATGCTGGGAAAAATTAAAAAAGCGAAATAAAAGAATCATTGGATCATGTAAGCATGAGGCAACGCAACGCAACAACAAAAACTGTAATAAGACAAATGATAGAAGAAAACCTGCCATCGTGTCAAATATATAATGCAGAAGCAATAGAAAACAGAAACCATATGTTAAATAAACGTCTAACGTACAAAGAGGTTAAGTCAAGCGTATTAAGTAATTGCGAATGCCCAAAAAATGGGAAAGCATCGAGAAAGAAACTCGTGGGAGTTGATGAACTTCATGTACGGGAGTTTGAAACTAAAGGCGCTATACTAGGAAGAGTAGAATCGGGAGTAACAGCAATGGCGAAGAATCAAAGAAACCACAAATCAATAAAACACAATGGTATATTATGATATTGAGATATATTAGAATACTAACTTTACTTTGGCACAATGATATATATAATAAATTAAAAGTAGTTTAAAAGTAGGAAATATATGAAAAGTTGTTCGACATTTATAATGTTCTTTTTAAATAGGATACAAATTATCTATACATACGTATATGTATCTCTTACATCAAATTTTTTTCTTCTACTACAGCATACACTTAATCAAAATACTCGATATTTTTATCAAAAACAATTGTTTCAAAGCTATTGTATTGAGCGTTGTATCGCATTTGTAACAACAAATAACAAAATAATTTATTTAACAAATAACGATAACAATTGATTTCGTATATCGGAATATAAGGACTTTCAAGTTGAAAAGGCTGCGTTTTTGTTGGTTTCTATAAAATTGTTTCTCCATATTCGTGCTAAAAGAAACTTCAAAAATTAAGTTCAAAACCAAACTCGTCTGTAATATCAAGTAATACGATCGACTGAGAAACTTCTCGCTTTGTATCTCCTATTGGACAATCTTTTTTGTGAAGAGCAAGAGAAGCGACCGTACGGCCACAATTTCATCGAAAACGTACTCTCTTTGGCGCGCGCCGGTAGTGCAGGTTGTCACAACTGGATTAACATGAAAGGCATCTAGCGGAGAAACGAGAAACTGATATAAAATGTGTCCCTCTGATTGGTCGAATTTGAATTGTATGAGAAGCGATTGTTGTGCGCGTTCAACGTACTTACAATGTCAACGGCTACGTGATATAGCGTGGTACCATGTGTGTGCATCAAAGAAGTGATTTCTACTTACCATTATGAAAAATTAATGATAGAAATGCATTACACGCGTCATATTGTCGAGTTTATAGTTAAAGTTCGAATGAATTGATATTCGCAACGATACAAGTATTGTTGAATTGGAATAATCTATAGAAAGTCGTGACGAAATATTTTAATTTCTCTCGAACGAGTTCCATATCAATTTGAAGATGACATCGTTATCGTTGCTGGCGAGTCACGATGAAGTGGTTCGATGTATGAATGTACACCTAAACGGAGCTTGTGAAGAAGGTTTGAATTTCATATATTTGCTCCCTACAATGCTTTACTAGATTACAAAAAAATATACATTGAGAAAATACACATACCTAAGCTTTTTATATATAAATGTTTTCCATGCCTCATATTTTTTTTCCATGTTTCTTGTGTTCTTTCCATTCGTGCTATAATTTAACGATGAAATTGCTATTGTAAATATGTACACAGAAAGCAAAGACGACGCAGCTGTTATTTTGTTTCTTTAACGTAGCTTTAAGTTAATTTACTGTGTCATTTAACATTGTTGTACGTGTATGTGAAACCATCTGTAATTCTACCATTAAATAAAAGATACGTCTTATTTTTATATAGAATTTCTAAAGTTTGCTGTAAATCAAGAAGAAATGAGACAGAAATGGTTAGCATCTATACAAGAATGTCAGCGTCTTCACTCAGCTTTAGAGAAATCTCATCAGGAGGCAGCTGACTTAGACAAAAAGTTAAGTCATGCTAGAAGACTTCTAGATGAAGAGAAAAGGAGAAGACGTGCCGTTGAAGAACAACGAAATTCATTGGTAAACATGCATCTCTCTCATAATTCTCAAACACGTGACAATGTATCATCATTACTTGTACATAGGAAAAACAAATTGCTATGGCCAGAGATCTTTTATTTAACGACGGTGGGAGGAATTTAAATGACGAGACCCGTGAAAAGTTACAATTTTTGAATAACACTACGTTAAACGGTCGTCATAGTAATATATATAATACGAAGGATGTACATCAAACTGACAAGTGAGTTTCTATTTATATATAGTGATATTGATTGATACATAGAAAAACATTGATTAAACATCGCTTTTAGATTAAATACTATAGCGGAGCTGGACTCCACTGGCTCTATTTTAAGTGACTTAAGTTGCTTTTCAAAGTCAGAAGATGATTTAGATATTAGTGCAATCATTCAACAAAATCATAAGAAACGTGAATGGAAAGAGCACAGACCAAGCGGTGAATATTCCACGAAAAAGCGACGTAGTATAGTACAAAAAGCTGCAGAATTAACTTCGTCTGATAGAATAGTAGCCACAACTACAGTAGTGATGCCAAAAGATGGTAATATCACTGCATCTTCTGTAATTGAAGCTATACCTGGGGATGAAAACATAGATCCACAAGAAAATTTGCATAATTCGCGCAAAAGACGTAAAAGTGGTGATCGTAGTAAATCAAAATTGAAGCCCGTTGATATGAATGATGTTCAAATGGATACTGCTGTAAGTTATATCATTTGAATTAAGCGCGTCTTTTTTCTTTCTTTTCTCTCTTTCCTTTTTTCGTACTTCTGCAATTTCAGTTGAAATAACGAAGTGAAAATTGTATTACAGCCTTCTGCGCCAAAAGTAGAAGCTCTTACATCAGGATCAGATTCTGAGGGAGTTTTTAAACCTAGTCCAAACATAGGCGGATATACTTTGAACACGAAATCGGCTAGAGGGCATAGCTTCGTAGCGAAGACGGTAATTAAACCGGAAGTTTGTACACCATGTGACAAGAGGTAAAATATTCATAAAGATTCTGTTCGTACAAGTATCATAGAAATACTTATAAATAACATCTTAGGATTCGATTTGGAAAGGTCGCCCTCAAATGTAAAGACTGTAGAGCTACAGCTCATACAGAGTGTAAAGACTTAGTTCCATTACCATGCGTACCTACTGGAAATACACCTACACTACGTGGAACATCAGTAAGCTCTTGAAATTTGCGATATCTTTGTATATGATAAAAAGTGATAACAAACTATTCTTAGGGAACGATAGCAGATTATACACCGATGATCCCGCCAATGGTGCCATCATTAGTTGTTCATTGCATAAACGAAATAGAATTAAGAGGAATGAGCGAACAAGGATTGTACAGGGTAAATGGCGGTTTAGCGGAGGTAAAATGTCTAAAAGAGAAATTCCTTAAAGGCAAAGGTGCCCCGAATCTTTCCGATGTCGATATATCTACCATATGTTCTACTCTGAAAGATTTCCTTAGGTACATTGATTCAAATATTTCGTTTTATACAAGTGAAACAATTTATTTAGTTTCTTTCTTATTCTTAGATCGTTACGAGAGCCGTTAATCACTGTCGGATTATGGGCAGACTTTGTTCGCGCAACTACCATTACTGATAAACAAGATGCTGATGCTGCTTTATACCAAGCAATTTCTGAATTACCTCAACCTAACAGAGATACGCTTGCCTTTTTAATCTTGCACTTACAGAGAGTATCAAGTAGCCCAGAATGTAAAATGCCAATAAGTAATTTAGCTAAAGTTTTCGGGCCTACTTTGGTCGGCTATAGTTGCCAGAAACCATCACCCAATTCTCTTCTTTCCGAGACAAGTAACCAAGTCGCTGTAAGTATTATAATAAAAAGAATTGTAAAGACTAAATAATGCTTGCTTGATTTTTTAAATTTCTTCTTATAGATAGTGGAAAATTTGTTGAAAATTCCTTCAGATTATTGGGCAAATTTCGTTAATCCCGAAAATCTAAACGATGTTGGTACTCATAGAACTGGTGAATTACAACATACACCATCTCAGGAATCTTTACTTAAACGCAGTATTTCCCGTGGCTTCTTTAATACTCCACTTACATCTAGGTTTGCACCTTACTACACTACGTACTTTTAACTTGAAATCGATTACGTGTACGGTACTCATATTCAGATATTGTTACAGTCGGACATTTATGAGGAAAAACAAGAAGTACTTTGCGGCATCTCCCTCTAGAGTAGCTTACTGACAAGAATAGGTATGTATTTAAATTATGCTGACATCGAGATGCAAATAATTTCTAAATAATTATTGACTCCTTGAACATAAATAATATAATATTTGTTCAATGTGCAACATAATTTTTCTACATCTATTAAAAATTTTGTAATATTTTGACATAAAATATACTTTTATGTAGCGTATTGTACGGAATAATACTAGAACATTAGAAATAGAATATTAAAAATAAGTAAAATTAAAATGTCAATAATATATTATGTTAAATGCTCTTTATGATGACTTTGAACGTGTGAAAGTATGTAGTGACGTTAATACGGTCCCAGTATTTCTCTGAATCGAGATCAAAATAGCACTGAGATGAAATGTTATATGTGTAAAATTAAATAAATGTGATATTTTCGTTAATAACAACATTTCTAAAAAATGTTCGGTTCAATAAAAATAGAGACCATTTTATTTCAATATGGCTTCATTTACTTTTCTTCGTAGGTGTGTAAATACACGTATCAGTAACAAAAATTATAAATTTATTACTTATCAGTTTCGCAGAAACAACAGATGCCTTGTGTAAACTGATTGTATGTGAACTTGAAATATATATATATATTTATAAATATATATATATAAAATTACATACATTGCTTTTCAGTTCATTTAAACGGTTCCTTTAAGCATTAAGATTATATCTTTGATCTTGTACATACTAGATGTATGCAAGATACAGTAATAATAATTGTATCACAAGTGCATGTTACATTCGAAACGATTTCTTAACCGTCTAAAACGAAGTACTTATTTTGATGACGACGAAATTAAATTTCTTAAATACTACAATGGATACATAAGCTTGTAAAACAATATTCATGTTAATATAAATTTCATTCGATCCTTTAGATTGTTTTCGTACACGATTTCTCTTTTATCTCCCAGCAATGTTCCCAGAACTGTTTCAATCTATTGTCTCCGTTCGAACAAAAATGCCTAAAATCTTGTATGAGCTTTTTCTGAAACAATTCATCGCCAACTAATGTGGATGATGATTTCCATTTTCGACTAAGCATATGATTCCACGACCAAAGGAAGCCAATCTTGAACAGACGAGAATTCATTTCTCTAACAACTTCTTCCTCAAAGAAACATACAAAGATACCTACCCTCTTATCTTTGTTGTAGTCGTCTTTGTTCTTCCCGCTAACGTGCCTGGTGATGTAAGCTTCATGAGGGCTGGGTTGATCAGAATGAATCGGATATCCCTTTTGCCCTGTGTTTCGTCTCACTATGTTGGTAGTAGTTCGAGGACGTGATCTTGTATTTGTCGTAGATGGGATCAGTATGAATGCATTGCCGGTCATATGAACGTACTGGTGATCGTTTTCAGTACTTTCTATTAGGCACGGAACAAAGCCAAATCTTTGTACAATTGTCTCTTGAAAAAGAAAGAGTCTTTGTGCGTAGGTTTCTTCTCGAAATTCTGGAATCAAGAACCATCGATAAGCACATTGGATTAATCATTGATAACCATTCGTCTTATGTAGCGCTTTAATCGGTGTTGATAACTGAGGGCAAACCTTCGAAAAGATGTCGTTTGTTTGCCATGAGGCACTCTGTATTTAACGGTACAAAAATAGGCCCCCTTAGAGGATCACTTTTCAAAGTGAACGGTAATGCCAGTAGATCGCTTGGGATAGGAACCATTTGAATTCCGCATATTTGAGCCTTACGTTGCCACACAAATATCTTCCGAGATTGAAATCCAAACGTGGTAATTATATTTCGAAATATGAACTCTCGCTTTAGATCACGAAAAATATATACTTACAAGATCAGCGACTATACTACCGGATGATGCAACCCATTGTACCACTAGTTCGTAGGAATGATCCACTTTGTATATAGATTGATATCTTAGATGTCCCCATTCGATTCTATCGCTTCTATTGTTTATGTCTATATCTAGATGAGTATGTTTATACGACGGAACTAAGGGACAAAGTGGTGAATAAATACATGAATTAGGAGAAATAAGAAATGGAAAACACATAAACACGAGAAGGTAATGCTATAACAGTGCCAGAAATATAAAAAACTACCTTGCCATTCTCCATGCTCATCCGCTATGTCGGATATGTCTAACTCGTCTTTAAGAAACGGCGCTACGTTTGATTCATCTACAGTAGTATCGCAGCTAGGTATAGTCATTGGAGATGACATCAGGGGGAATGATCCTGGCGAAGATGGTTCGCACCAGCCTTTGGGTGCCTTTATTTCCACTTCTACCCATTCATTTTCAAAGCTTTGCAAATCACCCAGGGGCGAGAAATAATCGCCAGCTTCAAAATAGGAAAGATTATACGAACAATAAGTAACAAATTAATATATAATTTCCCTTAATGTATAATAATAATTTCCCTTACCTCGTTGATTTTCTTTATCCTGTACTATGTGATACAAATAAAATCCCAGAATGAATGGTTTAGAAAAATCTCCGGATGCATGGCATATGAGATTGTCTTGTATCATACCCTGGACAAAAGTATATCATAATAGTACATAATAGAACCAATAAAACTTCACTGTATACTAACAAGATTGATCTTACATTCATGACATTGATGGCACTCTCCACTGTTACTCCTCCTTCTATGTGGTTATTTAACCATTGCACTGCATCCGCGCTAACAAATGTTTGGCTTGGAAGAGATGGGTGTTGTGTGAGGAATCCGACGCCGTTTTGTGGGTGTTTCATTGCTTCTAGAATTTCGTTATTTGACGCGGTGTTCTTTAACTTTGTCAACTCCATGTTTGTACTGCTAGCAACAAGATTGAAATAATTAATATAGCGTTTTTATGTAAACGATTTACGCGTTATGTTATTTTTAACATTTACTAAACTCGACGTTTATAGTTTACCTGTCTTCGTTAGAATCGAAATGGTCTTGCTGTTGCTCAAGTGAAAGGGGTAACACAGCTTCGCTGGCGGGTGAGATTCGGCCCCTATCCATCACTTTGGAACCTGATCTAACAGAAAGAAGCGAAACCAATCAATCACATAGTGCTTAGATTATCACAATGTCGCACGGCAGAGAAACAGAGCAATAGGAGAAAGTTAAGCAATGTCTAATGTGAGAAGCAACGGAATTTACATCTGCATAATACCGTTTGTTTTATTTTTCAAACGAAAGTATAAGATAGAATGCCTTGTATATAGATAGATTACGTATGTACATACAGAGGATAAGGATAGAACCGGTATATATCTTATTACATAAATGCAAGAGAATCGTTATATTGAGATATAGATGCGCGCATTCGTATCTTGCCATCGGTGGCAAATGGTGGCAAATATTTAAATTTAAAGTTAAATCGAAGAAATTTAAAAGATTAAAACACCAACCTGTTTGGCACGTGGCGAGGAGTGTCGAGGCACGTGCGGGCAGTCGCAGCGGTATTCACTACATGCCTCTCCTGTACAGAGAACCCCGTCACTCCCTCACTCACTACCAACATTTTCTACCATACAGAGTATTTGTACGATTGTAAATCACATTCTTGGAAATTTTCTGCAACATTTTACCATTACCTACGATGAAATAAATGGTACAAATGCTCTGTATCTCGTTTTTGCTAAATGACGAAAGGAAGGATGAAAGCAGCTGAAAAGTATAGAATGGAAAATATGTACAAAGATTGTACTCAAACATTTACAAATACAGCTCTCTTCTATTCTGAGCACACCCTTTCCCAGAAATTTTAATCAAAGGTACCTTCGTGTTCATCACCAGAGTAGAAGCATGTAATATCTTAGAGCAAATAACGCAATATCAATTGAATAGTATGGAATTACTAGACTGGCCTCCTTTATGCTGCATAATAATTGTTTGTACAACACATACACACGAATCTTTACCGTTTTACCAGCATCGTTTTGTAAAACATGCAGATGCGTAGTTTTCTTGTCGGGAATTATGTGCGGTACTGGTTTTTGCGCGTATTCATATAAAAATAAATACTCATACGCGTAAAACTGAAACCGGATGGGCAAAGCTGCACAAATTTTTCTGCGTTTTAATATATATTGAACGAATATAATTTCGATGCCTCATGATTTACCGTATCGATAAATAATATTGAAATACGTATCGAATAAATCAATAAAGACTGGATTTATAATTCCGGCAGTAACAATTCGATTTTGATTGTATCAACAGCAAATATTGTTATTCGCGTCGTATATGAACAATTTAAAGCAGCTGCTATATTTAGCAATTAAACCTATGCAGCATAGAAGCGAACAAGCAAAATGAAAAGGTATCAAACATCAAACTTCAATGGACATTTCGTTGCGAGATGCAATAGGTTGCAAGCTATACTATTACATTTGCCAAAGCAACAATGCCGAAATCATCAATCTAAGCTTATTCAAACCTTGGTCTCGGTTTCTCTGGTAGACGATTGCTTCCGAGTCGCTCCCTGAAGGGAGAGCTGCCGACTAGATTGGTCTGAAAAGCATGATGAAGAGTATGGATAACTGTAAATGTATGAACAAGCTCGTGATCATGAAGTAGTATATCGCCGGTCTGTTTTGCAATGTAATGCACTGTTAACGTCTTATTCAGAGAGCATTATTACATTGACGAAGAGAAAAGAAGATAAATAAAATGTCGGCGTTTTGCATTACACAAAAGCTTGCTAAAAAATCATGTGCGCATTCAAGGCAGATATCAAGCATGATTGCATTGTGTAATACACGTTGTGTAAGCTGTCTGAATGTTCTGACAAATTTGCTATTAGAATCTAACATTACTAAAGAACTGCATGTAACTATAATATACAAAGATTAAAAAAAAAGAACATCAAGAATTCATGGGGGTGTGTGTGTGTGCGTGTGTGTGTTGTGTGTGTCCCCCCCCCCACTTATTGCCAAAGGAGGCATATATTCTGAGATCATATATGGATAGACATGATAATGATTTCATTGACATCTGGATCAGCGTATCGAGGCTACAGGATGCGAGGATATACCTGGTTAGTGAGGACAATCAGGCTCGTGCTGTGCCTGCGTCTGGTCAAGTGAGAGGCAGGATCTCTCTGGGAAACACCACCTAGAGTCGAAGGATTCTGAAACATATCATGCTAAATGCCCCCTCCTAACATTCCACTGAACTATTTCTTTCTATCTACGATTACGTGTAACTGTCTCTCGTGTAACTGTGTAATTTTGACATTGACATCCGCTAGCTATATAATACTAGTAGTTCAGAGATTGTTATTTGAAAATAATTAGTCTGTACGCAACGAACTATCGTCGTATTCGAGTGGGTTATAGCCACCGTAAATGATTTATCGAGTGCCAAATAAGCTTGTGAAAAAATCGTGCTCTCTTTTTAAACTTAAATTAACGCTCATGTTACTGTTTGTTACATCCTGCATATCTAGTATACACCACTGAAAGAAACACGCTGTATAAATTACAATGGCACTGCGTCAAAACTCTTGCAAAACAAAAACTGCGAAATAAAGGAAAACGAAGGAAAATTACGACTCTTGATATTAAACGAACTAATCGATATTCGAAACTAACAAAAAGCACCAAAAATTGCGTTACTTAGGCGTCGTACATCAGGCATGCGACAATCAATTCTCTAGAGTGCAAAAGTACAGCGCAATATGGTAAAAAATAGATCGTTAGTTAAACCAAAGTAACGTAATGTTCTAGTTTAAACGAAAAACAAGAAATAATAGCGAAACGTCTATCCAATTGGATTTTACTCAATGTTCCTCTTTTCAATAATTTCAGTCTATCTAAATAGTTTACGTTTTACATCTTCCGATTCCCATAAACTGAAAAATCGGGCTATGTCGTATTAAAAAAAATTTTATTATATGCAAAAGTTACCCAATTTTTGTTCGGATTCGGGCGGCGTATTTTATTCGGCCACAGCTCGATGAACCGTAAAAATCCATCCAAGAGAGAAACTTGTTCGGAAGTGGTGAGAGGTGTATATATATCACATCTTGATGATCCCTCTAAAAATTTTCGAGTTGCCGAATTGTGCAAAGGAAGTAAAAACACGCGAAATCTCCAGTATTTAAGCGCCTAGAAATTGTCAATGATCTCAGAAAAAATTGTAATAATATACGATAGAAATCTTACCTCTACTAAAGCAAAGTCAGTATGGCCCCTGGTACAAATGTAATGATCCAAATAATTCCAATTGTAATTTTCAAGCTTCTCCGTTGTAAAAGATACCCATGATACTTCATACGTGTCGTGATGTGGCGCGTGAAATCGATAAAGATAATGAATATTGAACGGAGGATAAGGATGCCTGTAATGATACATTCAAATATCTTTTCTATATACTTCTTATTAATTTATAGCGCAATTTCTCACCTTGGCCGATATCTTGTTACTGTTATGCAATTATCGAATAAAGATATTTTGTGAAATATCCTGCCAATGCTTAGCAAATACTCCTCCTTCGGTTCTGATTCTGTTTGCCGTCCCCGCATTACAGAACTTATTGCAGGGACAGCATTACTACCGGGTGTATGGCTTTGATTTTTATTATTTTGCGGTAAAATAATTAATTGGAAACCCTTGATGAAGAGAAGGAAAGAAGAAAAGAACAAAAGGAAAAATAAAAAGGAAACAAACGTAGTTACATAAAATTGCGCACATATGGGAAAAGATCACGTTTGAAGGCATGATTGGCATAATACCTGTGCTAATCGTTGCGATACTAGCTCTTTAAATACTTCGGCGGTTGTTAAAGGTTTTTTATATATTGCTCGTTGTTGAGCAAAATCTGTATTAACGTCGTCAGGCAAGAGATTATAGTCTGACACAACGTAATCGTTTTGTAAACTTCTTTTATCGGGAAAATAATCTGTAGTAATTGGTAAACATGCTGGGATTGTCAATGATTTCCAATCAACACCTACAAAATAAGATGTAAGATATATATGTGAAAAATGCAATTCGCATTTTAGACTGCTTCAAATAAGTAAATAAATGAACTATTTTTAATATACAATGTTAATTTTCGTGACTACGTAAGTACTAAATCTAAGTATTATGCAGCAGTTAATACAAAAATACACAGATATAATATACAGAAGAAATTTTCACAAAATTATTGTACAGCGCAAGTACATATTAAATACTTTATGCACCCCAAACAAAGATAGTGATTATATTAGTATTACAGTGTGTGTTACCGGTATATGAAATCCAAGATGACCATGATTAAGTACTAAAGCATGCAATGCAAGAAGTATTATTCGTAATGTAATTCAACGAATTCTCAAAATAGTTCGTTACAAAGCATAACAAACCAAGTTTGTGAAAATAATATTAAAGGAAACAAACGTATATGCATAATTGAAACAAATATATCACATCAACGATAATTACATAAAAGAAGAAAGTACTTCCATTATTCCCATAAAATTAAACTTCTATACATTATTAGTAAATCGTGTCAATTATCGTATACTACTTGTTACTAGTAATATAAGTAAGTGCGATCTTAAAGCGAGATGATAGAGTGGAAGGATTATAAAGCGGATGAGAGAATGTTTGAAGAATATATGAACTATAAAATAGCAAATCAATCACAGTATATATAGAGGATCGGAAGGAATTAGAATTTTGAACAGTGCAAACCACTTTATGAAACAAGTAGAAATAAGGAATAACAAAAGAATTCTATGTAGGTGTATAAATAATCGTATTGGTGACAAATATTTAATAGATTATTTATAGAAATTATTTTGGAATTAGAATTACTTTTTTTGCAACAGAGGACATACATGCATAGAAGAATCATAAAAACTAGAGCTATGAAGAACAAAAGTTACTACAAATTTTATGCCCTGAAAGAAAAGAAAAGAAAAGAAAAAAAGAAAAAAAAAAGAAAAAAGAGAGAAAAAAAGAAAAAAAAAGAAGAAAGATTGTGTACCATAACCGAGAATCAACCCCCAATAACGTATGGCGCTAACCTATGATTGCTGTTTAATGTGACATCATAGTTGTACATCACACACGCGTCAATGCGTCCAGCGTTGCATCCCAATAAGACGTACCATAGCATGGAAATAAATGTAATAATAATATTATTCATATAAATGATCGATGAGTCTCAAAAATAAATATGAATATGTCCAAGAATGAAAATACTTCTTATGCATGATGATCGTGTGATTGTGTATCAAACTTTCGTTCGTTTCTACTTGAAAAGCGATATATTCTCCTGAAATTTGTATCAACTATTTTCATTCTTCAAGAAAATCATGTTTCAAAATTATATTGATTAATCCTTCTTGGTATTAAGTGTGAATGATAGGAATGAAGTTCTCCGTATGAATTTGTGCATCGGTTGAATAATTTATAATATTACACCTACATTATTTTACTTATGTATGCCTTCTTTATCGTTCTCCTAAAACTGCCAAGAAGCATTATATATCCGCAATTAATTGTCTAATATTTCGTACCATATGAATTAATCGTTTGCTTAATTAAAAATCCTTTCAAAATTCTTTCTTCAAACTGTAAACTCATTTTATAATAATTTGTGGATAATTTGTGAACAATAATATGGCTAATATTGTTATTTGGATATGTTATAAAATATTATTTGCCAGTAGTTATATAGTATATTTATGTTGTAAATCGCTTTGTTAAAATATATGCAAACCTGTTGTAAGTGCCGGCGTCCATTCCTGTTCGCCAGTAGCACCCCATAACAATGTCAAAGACTTATTGCCTGTAGAGGATACCGCATTCCCACTTTTATCAGTACTTGACAGTAAGAGATTTAATCTCTGCGGTTTATTCTTTGTGTCTATGAAAAACATAGTTGCGGTGCTGTACTATATTAATACACGACTTATGTATTTTATATGAAATACTAACGATCTTGAAAATGATTTGAGTTAGGGACGCCGTTATGTTCCATAGGGGAGCCACTTATAGTGGAAGTGGCATCAGATTGTGATTCTGAACACATCTGTGTTGGCACAGCTTGATAATGATGTTGCTGTATAAGAACACCTGTTGGCCCTACGATATTGATTAAATTTAAACGATTATGTAGTTTCTTTTCTTTATTAGTAATTACCTTTAGGAAATATATGTGTCCATCTTCGTCTGTTACTAGTTAATTTAATTGTAACGTGAGATGGATCAAAAGGATTGATAAGTGCCCTACTAGGCCTAATAGTCGTAGGTTGAGATATTGTATTCGTGGGGCTTCCAGCACTACCAACAACCGGCCTAAATGGCGGTGATATTTCTGAATCGGTTAAATCGCTTTTTACTGATATCCTCGATTCTACGTAACATACAATTGTTAAATACGATTATTTCTCGAATTTCTCGATATTTTATTAATACTTATAATTTGTACAAGTGATCTCAATACATACCATTGACTTCCCCATTGGATTCGCTACTAGCTACGTCATCCGTTCTAGAAGGTATCGAGATTGCTGCGCTTCTTGTTGCAGCTGGAGGTGAGTGAGATTCAGGTGGTGGGTGATGTATATCAGGATCTGACATTTTTCTTTTCAGAAGTTTTAGTATATGAGCATTATTATGCGTTTCCATGCTGGCAACGCTTGTCTTTTTAGTTCTTGTCGTAACTCGTTGCAAACTGCTTATAGAAAATTTCAAAGTGGAATCTCTGGCGTTAAAGTTTCAACATTTATAACTTAATGTTGAATTTACCTTGATGTATGGACTGAAGGTAATTGAAAGACTTGTGCATCGTACGCGTCATAGTCAAACAATGTATTGTGTAAACATTCCTTTGCATCTTCTTGTAAAAGCTTGCCTTTACATTGTAATTTTCCAGTTTCTGCCGATTGTTTTGATACTCTCTGAGGAAGCTTTATACGAGGTATAAATGTTGAATAAGGGATTTTTTTATTTGTTGAATAAAAACTGAGATTAATCCAGTGCGGCATGCTATAGTCATCGGGCGCATTAACAGATGTATCTTTATTGTGAAACTATAATTACATCATAAATATTAATATTAATAACGTTATTACTAAGCGCTATATAATATTTTCATAAGCATAAATACCTTTAATAAAGGTACTGCGTGTAATGGTTGTTCTCCGACACACACCAAATCACTACCAACTCCGTTATCAATAATTCTTTGTTTTGTAACGTTTGTCAACTCTCTGTCAACCTCAAAGACACCTACGCCAGGTGTAATTACTACCGATAACTGGCCAGTTCTATCAAAACTACGATCCAGATAATGTTTCTCAAACACTGTAAGCAAACTAAATTAAGCGAAATACTTTGTAATAAATTAAACTATATATATATATATGCGTGTGCGCGTTTAAATATTACCATTTAAAGACATGTTCAGTACTTCTAAAAAATTGCCCTGTGCAGCTGTTGAATTTACTGCTTTCGGTATAGAGACGCCCGATTTTTGATGATATTCTAATACAATTTTTTGATAGTCTGTGAATAGTTTACGTAATTGTACCAACACGTTACTCCAGTCTTCAAATCTTTCATTTTGTACTACCACCCTGTAGAAATCTTCATAAAATCTTCCCCTATAATCATGTTGTAAACATTCACGCATATGATTTGGAAATTCTTCCAGACTGTTAGCATTATAAAATGTTCTTGAGAATAGAACAATTGTTACTTCATGATTACTGCCGTTCTTTTTCCACTTTTGAAATAAATCAGCTAAAAACCCATTAACAGCCTTTTCAAAATATAAGTCACCGTGAATGTCAAAATCCCACATTTCTGAACTCATTTGAATAAAAAGGTATACCATACTGGTCGAAGAACGAAACACAACCTAAAAGATAAATTTTTAAGTAACAATTTTATACATACTTTCTTTTTCCACTATATTCAAACGTAAACCTTGGTATCATTAGTTATAACACCGCAAGCGACTCTGTCACCTTGCGACCACATTTCGTATACTTGACATCTGATACTGCCTCCACAGAATTCAATCTTCTTGTTCATATATACGCAAGTATTGACCTAGTAAATAAATTGATAAAAACCATAAGAGAGCAAATATAATAAGTACAACACAAATACAGATTGAAAAATAAACAATATCTATTCTACCAAGCTATTTTTCAGACGCCACATTTCACTACGACCTAGATACTGGTCCTTGAAGGTAAGTTCAACGGAATCCAAAGCTACATCGTCCGGATTAACAACATTCATATATACGTCGGCAAATGTTCTTAATTGAAACATTGTGGCTACATTGTTTTCCACGCTAATTGTCTCCCTTCCTTGTAAATCTTCTTTGAAGGACGTGACTTGGAGAAGTAGACGGCTAAATTCAACCTCTGGATGATAAATTTCAACAACATCTCCAGTTTTTATACTAGGGTGATCTTTTGGATTGATTATTAAATCTTCTTCACTGAAGGTTTTTTGATGAACTATCAACTTGTACAGCTTCATTTTTAAGTCATTACTTCCTTCATCATAGATCTAACCATAACAATACGATACGTTATATAGAATATCTTTTTCGCATGTATAAATCTAATGTAAAAGATTACATACATTAAGACGAACGAACAACGACTTACTGTCCACTTTCTACTCAGTGTAGAAGATTTCTGCGATATATTTAAAATAAGTATTGCATCCGAAACGTAATATTTAGATAGATATATACATATATATTATCAATGAAACGTTATTAAGATAATGTAAAAATTAATTATAATAAATATTCCAGTGCTGCTGCACACTTTACACATTTACACAAATTCCAAAATCCTTCCTTCCCTCCAGCTTCATCCTCTACTGCTATCGTACGAGGTTTATTCGCATTGTTCTACTTCATTTAAATCTCAAAGAATAATAAACGGTTTACACTGCACAGAGGGGATTAAGAGTTCATATTAAACTCAACGACCATATTTTCAATATGCTTTATTCCTTGGAATTTTGGTAACACGTTTCGTTTCGTACAAGAACGTCACTAACCATTAGTATTTCTCATACGATCGATATTATGGTGGTTTGGTTTATTCATCGGTCGAATATTTACGATTTAGGTTATACATACGGATGTAGAAGTGAGATGGCAAACGAATGACATCACGTGCATATAAATGAATAAAATGATGTATTGTTTCATGGACAAAGAAACAGATTAGTGAGAAAATTAATTAAGTTTTAAACAAATAAACAAATAAAAGAGCAAAGGACGATTGTGGAAAACAAATCTGCTGCACTTTACGGCTAGATTAACCGTAGATAGATGAATTTAAATTGTTCTGTATAAATCAAACAGATTCTTTACCAAATTATTGATATCAAAATATTTCAATATCCCACAGACTTATGTAGGTATTGCTTAAGAGCTGTGATGAATTTGTATACCATATTTCAGGTAATATAATCGTTTAAATATCTAGAAAATGAGTGTAATAACAAAGTAATAAACGCAAAGTGACAATTTACTTGTGATACAACAATTTAGAGGCTGGAAAAATTATGTAATAATCTTCTTGCAAAAGGAATTTCTAGATTCTAGATTCTAGATTATCATATGGTACTAACCATTATCTAACATAGATTTCACCAATTTTGTCCAATAATATGTACTGTACGCAAAATAGGTTCAATAAATGAAAATCACATCTAAGTTAAAGTAAAATTATATCGTGTAAAAAGTTAGCAGAATCTTATCTTATCGAAATCAAATCTTGTAAAAGATATTGAAACGATGGGAATGCAGTTACGCGGTTGCGTCAAAGCGTAGAGAACGTTGAGTCGCCATTACGCAGAGCTGCCATTAAATCGAAAAGTTCCTAAAAAATGCGGCGTCTGCTAGAGCGTTAAGAGTGTTTTGTTAACAGGAAAAAACGTAATTTGATCGAATCTGCCAGAAGATTTAGACTACTGTTTCCACGAAATGGGCGTGTTAAGCTTACCCTCTGATGTTTACGCGATAGCAACCTGTTCCGGTTAAAATGATATCCATTTTATAAATATCAGTCATGTCATTGACGATGCATAACCTATGTGCGATGTTTCTAACGTAAAGTATGTACCTAATTGTCGTCTAAAAATTGAAAATACATTTGATTAAATGATGAGAGATGCGTACCAAGGGCCTGCTATTGTTGCTTATCTGCATAGCAGGAAGCAGCATTATCTTCATTGCTTTCAGCAATCAACGACCTTCCATTCAAACCCTAGTTACAGAGACACACAAGCAATTACGAAACTTCCAAGTAAATATCACTGTAGTATTCTCTGTCGATTGATTGTTGACCGATAGAGTATTAGTAATAATATAACGATTATATGCTGTTAATGTTTTCATATTTTGTAATCTTTCCAGGAAAATTTGAAAGACGTTGAAGAAAAGCGCTTGGTAACGGACTCCAAGTATCTTGCGATGCTTGGCCTCGATGGACAAACAAGCACAACACCTTTTAGTCTTAGATCTCAAAATGTGACTGTTGTCTCTCTGGTCAGGCCTGGAAACGAACAACACGTACACGGCTTTGTGAGAAATATCAGTCACTTTTTGCCAAATAACAGTATTGTCGTATATAGCGTCGGATTAAACGACGATTCTCTGCAAAGTATTAAGACGGCTTGTAATTCTACGAAATGTAATGTGATTCATTTTGATATAAGTCTATTTCCGGCCCATGTCGAAGACGACAGACTACATGTTTATAGACCTCTAGTTATTCAGGTAATCAAATCTTGGTAAATACAAATATATATATATATGTACATGTGTCTAGATATCTTTGGACTTTATCGTACATAGATATTTATATGTGCATATAAAATACGTATGTAAGGTAAGGTAAGGTAAGGTAAGGTAAGGTAAGGTAAGGTAAGGTAAGCTAAGGTAAGGTAAGGTAAGGTAAGGTAAAGCGAGAAATTTTGCAATTCCGTTTCTTTTCGTATGTTGCAGACAGCTTTAAACACATTAGGAAATATACTGTATATGGATTCTAATATGCGTTTGAATTCTTCAGACATTTCAAAGTATCTTTTACCAAAATCTGGGATTTTAAGTTGGCCTACAAGGCACGCGATTAGCTCTTTAACGCACCCAAAGATGTACGAATATTTTCACGTTTCTGCAGAAAGTTTCTTCTTTCTTCCTTTAATAAGGGCATCGCACTTGGTAATTAGAAATGTTAAAGAAATCCGAGAAAAAGTAATGTTGCCGTGGGTTCAATGTGCACTGACAAGAGATTGTATTTGTCCTATCGGTATATATGCTGAGAACAATTTTTTCTACGTATTAAAATGTCGCGTTAAGAGGCGTAGTACGTAAGTAATTGCAATTTATCATTGTAGGAGCTCAATCAGCGGGTTGCCGATTTAATAAGAAACCACAGTATCGGTATTCCGGTTGTCACGCGTACGACGCTTCTGCACTGAATATCGTACTCGGACTGCACTTTAATTTCGACGATACGTACTACGTACATCAAGGACGAGAAACGTACTTCAATAGGGTACAACCAGAGGAGATTACGGAGGAGTATGTTACGATCGCACGACAGAATAACGCGACCGAGTCGAACTCGAGAAATATCATATCAATCGAACGCTAATTTCTCCGATATCACGATTCATATTAAAACATGAATCGAGCGATAGGTCGATTAAGCACAAGTTAATATAAGGATACATAAATAAGTTAAAGAATAAATAAAGAACTTTAGCGAATAAACTATGCGTGTATAGTCATTACTTTTGAAAAATAATTCAGTTTGTGCACTCTGTTTTTGTAAATATTCGCTCATCAGTTTTAATCAGTTTTAATCAGGAGGAAATGGAACGAAATGAAACGAAACGAAACGAAATGAAACGAAATGAAACGAAACGAAATATGTACAGGATTTATAGTTAGAATCGTAACAACCGTACATATCGTAATATATCGCGAAGCATCGAACGTGATCTGTTTTTCTCGATGTTGGTCGATGAGCAGAATTAGCCTACGCGAGTAATCAGGCAAGTTATCGAACGCAAACGCGAACGCGAATGTGAATGCGAAGTGGCGGTGTCGCGAGTCGCTTAACGAAGGGTGTTGCCGATCGAAGGTGGCACCTCCGTCAAGTTCGAGATCGAGCGCGAACGTACTCGTGTGTAGAAATTTCTCGGTAAATTTCAAGTCGAAGCAATATAGTACGTATAGCACGGCAATAGGTCGCTAACAGGGATTCGTTGTTGTTTGTATAAACGAAAAGTGCAACATCGCGTGAAAGATGGACGAATACGAGTACGAGTACACGAGTTGTATCGGGACAGCGAAGGATGATTAGTCGAAAGACGCCACCGGAAGCCAACGATATGTGACGAGTCGTTAAATTTCGACATACCTTTGTCTGTTATATAATAATCTTGATCGCGTATCGCCCGACCAGAATTAAGCACGCTTGACGATGTTTGACAACGACGTTGACAGCTGGTACGATTGTAAAAGAGACGATATCAACGAGATGCGTAGCGTAAAGGACGCTGAGGCCAGAAACGGTGCGCGTCCGATCGGTTCTAGTCGTTGGAAAAATTTGTCGTCCGACGATAGTCAGAGAAGAACCGGAACCTCTCGAAGCAATGGAACGATTCGCTGCGCTACGATTCCTACGAGTTCTAGATCCAGTACGGAAGTTCGATTCATTAATCCGGCAATTTACGCGGAGACGTTGAACGGCGAGGACGCGGAACACGAGATTGAAATTGAAGCGAAGGTCGGTTCTAGAAACGATGCACGTATCGCGGCAGATTGCGGCGATTCCGCCGGAATCAGCGATATGATGTCCACACTGTCCATCGACAATGATCTGGCTGCTTCGTTTATGGATCACGCCGGTGACCAAGGTTCGGCCGAAGAAACGTATCGCTGTTACTCCTTAAATTCACCGACTACATGCGCATCCTTACAATCCGGTATCGTTCGTTCCAAGTCCGTCACCTCGTGTAAGCATCCGAATCGAATCGAGAGACGTTGTAAAATTGCCGATAGAGCGGACAATGGCTACGATGATGTTTGTTCCACTAGGGAAATCGAGCCGACAATGCAGAGGTATCTCGTGTAGTGTCGTAAACGTAGTTATCCTTGTACGAAACACGTTGTACTACTTGTGTATTACTTGTATCTATTACTGTATACTTAATCACGGTAGAGGTAGAAGAACGGTCAAGTTGAAGACCAACGAAATACCATTTCTCGTCAAGTAGGTACGCGTTTAACGGAGAGCGAATCGTGCAAGTTTCTACCTCATCGATATCCGGTATCAGAATGTCGGGCAACAAGCGGAGCGAATCGGACGTTGGCAAAAGGGTGACTTACAGCGAGTGGACGCGAAGAAAGCAAGAAATAGCGCGACGGAGAAAGGAAGAGAAAGACGAGGCTGAACGGCAGAGGCAAATGGAGGGGGAGAGGCTAGCTCGTGAAAAGGAAGAGAGAGAGTGCCGCGAGAGGGAGAATTTCGCAAGGTGGTCCGAGATGAAAAAGAAGGAAGAGGAGAGGAAGAAGGCTGTAGTAGAGAAGGAACTGGAATTGCAGAAGCAACTGAAAGAGGTGGAGGATAAAGCGGCTGTAGCGAAGACTTTGTATCTTCGTCAATGGGCTCGTAAAAAGAAGGAAGAAGAGAGAGGTAAAGTAAAGAGTAAAGAGTAAAGAGGTATGAGGTTTTCCTTCGTCTCGTTCACGACTCGTGCATTTACGATGTTTGTGCAGCATGCCAGAAGAAAGAGGAAATGAAGCGAAAAAAGCACGAAGAAGAAAGGAAAAAGAGATTAGAAGAGAGCACGAAAGCCTACGAAAATTGGCGAAAGATGGCGAGGAACAAACCGAAACCTGCCACGCAAGGGCTTCTGCGTCAGTTGCTTCGTTTCTTTTTCCTTTTCCTTTTCTTTTTCTTTTTTCTCTCATACGCAAAGAAATGTTTTCGAACGGTAGAAATTTAATAATACGACGTTTTCACCTGCTATATCAGCTCATCAAAAAGCCAAGCCAGCGTACGTGAATCCTACGCCGTGGCAGCGAATCGTCGACGATACCGAGGACGTCGAACAGGATGCGTCGAATGTCGGCAGAAGAACGCAAGGTCAGCCGAAGATGAGCGGTAAGAGAAGCGCTGTATCTCGTCAGTGATCAAATCGTGGAACTCGTTGGAACTCGTTGTAATCCGTTGGAACTCGTTGTAACTCGTTGTAACTCGTTGGAACTCGTTGGAACTCGTTGGAACTCGTTGGAACTCGGGGAGGAGGGAGGCTACGTGGTTCGAAGTTTGAAGTTCGAAGAACGATCGAATTAGGAAGAGAAGCGACGGGTGAATTAGAAAGAATATCGTTGAACGTTGATTAATTTTGTATCGCAGACCGTCGTGTATAGTACAGCAATTGCTTTAGAAAAGATATATCGTACGATTAGAACACGATTTCACACGCACCGACGTATAGTAGATATCCCGATAGATAACTTCATTTCCTAGCAGATATTCTTCGATGCAATTCAATTACAATCCTTGCTTTTTTTACAACCTTCGATGTTCGTCCCCTATGATCGACGAATATTAACGTATATGTCAAGTTAATCGCAAACAGCGTTCGTCGACCAATATTTAGATGCGTTAAGACAACGCGAATATATATTGCCTCGATATAATTGAAAGTTGGTAGATTAGTAAGGAAGAAGAAGAAAAAAAAGGAGAAAAAGAAGAAGAAAAAGAAAAATATAAAGAGGAAAAAGGGAAGACGGGAAAAAGAAGGAGAACTTGCGCGAAGGTAATTTAAAGAGACGTATAGGGAAAAAACTGAATATTATTGTTATTTGTATTATTAATACCAAATAATACTGTACTGCGTATCATACGACGTCGTATTTAGATTCGTTGCATGATCGCAACTTTTACACGGGATCAGGTGAGTGCTTTCTATTCGTTCGTCACACGCCAGACGTATTTTGAGAAAAAGAGTCGTTCAGTGACCAGTGAAAAACGACAATTCCAATACATACGCAAGAGGACATTGACGTATGTATGCCGATGTCGATGCCGATGCCGATGCCGATGCCGATGCCGATGCCGATGTCGATGTCGATGCCGATGTCGATGCCGATGCAGATGTCACGCAGCCAACTATTTAAAGGTGTAAGCGAACAATTACGCGGTACGCGCCGTTAGCATCGTCCGATCGATCTACTCGACGAAACTTTCCTCTTCCTCTCGAAGTCTCTCTATGTCCGACTTGTTCATGAAATAGTAGGAGGGTTGCCGCGATTTCTGGAAATTCGAGGCAAGAATCAGTTCCGTTGAATCGTCGATTGGAACGAATCGTCCGTTAGAACGAAGACAGAGATTTCTTACTAAATCTTTGACTATGCGTTTTGCGCCCGCTTTTATAAGAACGTTGCTCAATTCTTCGACGGATGGTAAACCCATTGCATAATGTAAGGCGGTTCTTTCCAACTAGAAATAGGTTAATAGTTAAACGCATCAACGTACGGAACGTATCGGATAATGAATCTGATTTGGCAATTATTACTTTGATACTTTGATTCTTTGATTCTTACATTGTCACCTATACGTAAAGTTTCTGGATACGTTCTAGCGATGTACCGAACCGTTTCTTCGTTTTCACGAAGCACAGCGATGTGAAGAGCGCATCTGCCCATCGAATTCTTCCCCATTGCCAATAACTTTCCTCCTCCGTTGTTCTTGCTCAACAACTCTTTTACTCTCGCTACGTTGCCCGTTCGGATTTCGTGGTGTACCTGTTCGCGTTGTGTCTGTAAAAACGTCTCCATCATTGGACGCCGAGAGAAAACGCTACGTATAGGACCAGTCGTCCTTTCTTTTACCACGTAATTTGGAATGGATTGTAAAAATTGTACGGTTGCCTCTCTTCCTCGTTCCGCAGCGACGTCTACGATGTTCATTCCTTCGTCTTCCACGTCTAAAATATGGTCGTACCCTTCTAGTAGTAGTTCTACCAATTTTTCAGTTTCACCTGAACAAACGTTACAACGAGCTTGATAAAAGTCTGGCGCGAAACGATCCCTATTCGAAATTCGTCGGCAATTGCAAGTACGTATTACCTCTCGCTGTCAAATAAGCTACGTATCGATCGATCTCGTCGATATTTTCTCTAATATTTGCCAATTCAGCCACGTCTCTAGCTGTTCTATACAATTCGTCTCTGAAACCAACGTTAACTTGGCTTTCTTGAAGCAAATGGAACAAGCCGTCCTTTGGGTAAGATCGAATCGCCGCGAAGTGAACAACGCTTTGACCATGTTCATCCTGCAGAAACACGATTTTTCATAAAAATCGTCGTGTCAATTAGTCCCTTCTTCTATTTAATATCTCATATTTAATAGTTTAAGAACGATCGATTTCACGCACTCTGTTCGCATTGCTAAAAGCTGATTCCGGCACGTCGAAATCCGGACTTTGCGGATAACCAGCATCCTCGTCCCCATTTTCATTCTCGATATTCTCGATATTCTCGATATTCTCGATATTCTCTACGCCTTCTTCGGGACGATCAGGAATGATCAATACGTTCGGCTCCTAAAATTTCATATACAGCTATCTGCATTCAGCGCGTCAAAGTTATTCGTACGCCCGTGTATCTACAGTCATTCACCTGTTGTTGCGCGCTACTTTTCCTCTTATTGGCAAAGTTATACAAATACGTAGCCAGATACGCAACTGGATCGTTTGGACGGGTATTGGCAACTTCTGTCAAACCTTTGATCAATGGATCGCCGAGTGCTGTAGGAATATTAACTTGCAGATTACGTTATATTTCGATCGGATCATGGAAATGTTTGCGTATCGTCGTTCGTCCAACGGTCAACTTACACGATGCCAAGTAGCGACCCTCTTCTTCTCGAAATATCGGTATATCAACCTGCTTGTCGTCTGAAAAGCGAATAACGAATACTCTTACTTTCGTCGACTGAAGGATACAAAAGGCAAAAACATATTGCGCCTATTTCCTCGATTTATAAAGCGCGGTAAATTACTATTCGAATGGAATCTCTGGTATTCTTTTTACATCGATTTAATTTAGATCGATCGAGGCGCAATACGTTCGTAACACGCTTTACTCTTTTTTTTTTCTTTCTCTTTTTTCCCTATTTATCTTATTTCTCTCGTTTGACAATAACAAAGAAGCAAATTTTCCACAAAAGAAAGGGTGCATTGTGAACATCGAGTGCACTCTGCTTGGTTGGTTGGTTGGTTGGAAAATGCGTTGCGCACAAACATCACAAACAAATCTGGCACGCTACAACGACCTCGGTATGCGGAAGCAGGTTTATACACGAGTAAGAGAATTTTACGATAGAAGCCACATTGACAAAAGCGACGGAAGCGACGGAAGCGACGGAAGCGAAAGAGGATTTCCGTTTACCGTATAGTCATTCGCATACAGTAGCCACTCGTAAAAACATACGGTTGGTCGGTTCGAGTTGGAAAGACACGTGCTACGCCATTTCTCTTTCGTGTGAACATCGAACAGCTCGTGCATGACACATAAATCGTCTCGCGATATTTTTCAATTTATATAGAATCTCCGTGTAACGTCAATTTTAGCCTGGCTTTAGGTACGTATACACACTCGACGTAGGTACACAAGCATGGTGTCGTGCGACAACATGTCAAAGCGTCCTAACAATTGTCCATGTACCAATAACGTTCATTTTACTAACCTAACGAACAAAATCCAGCGTGTTCCTCCGAGCAGCTAATCGATCTTTCATTTTCGTTTAATCAATTCATCAATTCGGTGCACGAAAAATAGAATAACGTTCGCACACGTCTTTCCAACGTTCCAACCCGTCTCTTTTCTTTTCTTTTCTTTTCCTTTCTTTTCTTTTCTTTTCTTCCCTTTCCTTTCCTTGTCCCTTTCCTTTCCTTTCCTTGTCCTTTTCCTTTCCTTTTCCTGCCTTTCCTTTCCTTTCTTTTCTTTCACTTTCGACTTTCGACTTTCGACTTTCGGCTTCGGTTCGCT
Source organism: Bombus waltoni (assembly GCA_014737395.1). NCBI lineage: Eukaryota > Metazoa > Arthropoda > Insecta > Hymenoptera > Apidae > Bombus > Bombus waltoni. The sequence goes on from JACXII010000050.1 coordinate 108,588, forward strand.
TACGGACGGTCGATCGACGTATTGGCTCGATATACGGAATTATCACGGAATGATTCCACGTATGAGCGTATTATTCGGTTATCAAGAAGAAAGAAAAACGAGAAAAGAGAGAGAAAGAGAGAGAAAAAGAGAGAGAAAAAGGAAAGAAAAGAGAAAGAAAGGAGAAAGAAAAGAGAGAAAAGAGCAAGAAAAGAGAAAAAAAGAGAGAAAAGAGGAAAAGCAGAAGAAAAGGAAGGAAACTGAGAGTATAGAAGAGCGTGGAGTAACATGGACGACGAAAGACGGAGCCTTTCGTTGATCGCTCTAGCGTCCCCTCTCGACGACGATTAATTTTGGAAACGTTTAGCACTGTTCCGTTTGCGGAAAATTCCCGCGATCAAAGTTGCAATCTTCAACGAGTTGTTTATCGATAGTTCCTTCTCCAACGCCAGAATATTCAGAACAGCCCTGGAGAAATCTTGAAGGGTCTGCAGTTCGGTAATGCTCAACGACTGCTGATTACCGATTCGAACCATATCCCGTTTCGCTGTTTCTTGTATGCTTAATCCGCGAACTACGCACAGATGCTTCAAATGATCAAATTTCTTCGACAATTCCGGGAACCGGATTATCGCGTTAAACCTAAGAGTGTTGCCAACGGCGTAGGGTCGCGCGCCGAGGAAGCCAAGCTTCTTGTCTCTCTTGAATTTCATTGTTTCATCGAGTATCGTCATCACCCTCGCCAGCCTTACGTAGCCACGACCGATCAAACCCGGCCTGTTGTCGCTGGTGCGACAAATAACCCTCAGGTGATCCTGAACGTTCACCCAAGCGGCTAGGTCGCCGGCAGAGGCGACGTAAACTCCTCGGCCGTAAGGCCAGTGCTTGCCATGAAGACGTTTGTCATCGTGAAGTTCAAAATCCGCGATCGGCAATAGCAGACCGGCTGCTGCCAATTGGGCCCTGATCGGACTCGGCTGATCTAGAATTTCGCTGAGGGTAAAGTAAGTTCCGGGCTCGTCCTCGCTGCTACCCTCCGCCATCATCGCCGACATCTCTTGGCTCATCAATCCGCTGGTGATCTCTCGCTCCACCTCCTCCAACTGGTTCACCGTAAGCGTCAAGGGAAGCGTGTAATTCTCGAGATTTCTGCAACACTCTATCACAGCAGCTTGTACGTATTTGGCCGGAGGATCGAGATCGTACGCCTCGATCGCCGACACTGTCACTTGGTCCAACGTATCGGCATTTTCTTCGCTGTCATCGTCCTCGTTGTAAAAGAATCTCGGCGGCGGGTGGTCGGGAAGATCGCCGCTGGCGGTCACGCAATGTATGTCCCTGATCAAAGGGTCGAAAAAGTCTGCGAACACGATGTAACTTTCGTAGTCCGGCGCTACCACCGACGTAGACTCGTCCTCGTCCACGTTGCTGGCCACCGAATAAGCGCTGCTCGCCTTGCTGTTGTAAGCCGAGTTACTGTTACTGTTACCGTTATTGTTACTGTATTTCTTTAAAGCAGGCCAGATCACGTCAAATAGATTGTGGTCCATGCGTGTCACACGGTGCTTGATACGATCGAATACGGGCCGTTTCAGGCAACGGCCGATCACTGTACCGGAGTTGCCAGCAGATTTTGGCGTCGTACCGTGTCTTACGCCGATCAGAAGACGGAAACATCTCTCCAAGGTAGCTAGGGTCTCTGGTTCGGTTATGTCTCGACGCGCGGAATACGTGTCGCCTCCGGGAACTGTTTTCCTCGAGCGTGCACATCAGCGCGAGGACGTCCGACGACGGAAGAAGTGGAGGAGGCGCAAGAAGCGCGAGAAGCGAAAACGCAAACGGCCGCCGATAGATTAATCAGAATAATTATTGTATTTAAGTTGTTTTGGTTTTGGTTTTGGTTTTGGTTTTGGTTTTGTTGAACGTTTCAGAAAATTCTATCACCTCCCGGACTTGTCCGACTTTGATTGGATTCTTTCGATTAAAAATTTGTCCAATTAATTTTTCCAACGTCTCTGTTGCTAAATTAATAAATCGACCGCTCTCTGCTTGCGGGGCAAGTACCTTTTGTTTGATTACTGTGTAAGAAAGATTATCTGAATTGCGACGACGATGATCTTAATGGACGATGGTAAAACTAACGGTAAAACTAACGCTAAAACTAACGCGTGCGAGAAAACAAGGTGACGACGACGACGACGACGACGACGACGACGACGACGACGACGACGACGACGATCGTCAACTGACGAACATGGACAAAGTCGGTCCATGTTCGGCAACAAAAACAGTTTAGACGGTATTTCTATGTTTCAGGAGTAAAAATGTAAATCGCTGTAAAGATCATAGTCCGTGGCGGAGCTCGTCGTTAGTGACCGCAAGTTACAGTTCGGTGCTCGTAAGTGCGTTGTTTGAATGAAATACCTTTGTCCACCAACATCTCGTCGGCGAGCTTCTCGTTGGCTCCGAAATCGCGGAGAAGCGATTTATGGGAAAATTCCGACTGGTTCTGCTTGTAATAGTCCGCCTTTTCACCCAACTGCACCAACGATAAAGTTAGAAATACATACATCGATTTATCCAATTCCACACACTCGTGTCCAATATTGCTTTCGCGTTTGCTCCGATTAACCCTGTGAAAGAGGCTGGCTTATCGATATAGAATGTGTACTCACGTTGTCTTGAACTAAAGGATTGGCACCCAAATGAACTAGAAGGTTGTAGTAGTGGCCGTTATCCGCGAGGGTGGCTGCATAGTGCAAAGGAGTTCGACCATCGAGATCGACGGCATGCGCGGTTTCTGGAAACCTGCCTGCCAGATATCTAAAGGAAAGACAAAACATCAACGCGACCGAGTCAGAGTATCGACGAAAACCAAAGTTTCACTTTCGTGCTTCTCGTTTCGTTAATTTTTCTTTTAATTGGGCGTTACAGCCAAGCGCGAATAAAGTACGAAGAAAAGTAATCGCCGAGAGCGAGAGCGAGAGCAAAAACAAAAGCAAAAGAAAAAAGTAATAGAAACGACTTACTAGGAGCGTAAAATTTCTATATCGATTTACCTGATAACGGTGGTGTTACCAAATACAACAGCAACGTGAAGAGGCGTTGCACCGTGCGGCGACGACCCGTCTCTCGCAACCGCGAATTTACGCCGATCTAAGGCGCTCTGCAGATCTCTCAGGTTTCCTTCTTGCGCTGCCATGTGTACAGCATGAATTTTCCCCTGTAACGATCGACCGTTAAAAGTCAGTAATTCGGCGCATCTCGTTCGACAGCTACGAATCAGTCGTTGGAAACATCCGGTTACCTGATTGATCTCGACAAGTTAACACTCGCACGTATGCGCGACTTTGACCGTTTAACGACTATTTGATACGAGTAATTATAATAGCGCGCAAGTTGCACGACTGGATGGTAGCGAAAAGGTGCAAACCGAGCATCGACTGCTACGTAGATTCAAAGTACAAATCGTTCAAACGAACGAAACAACGAGAACGCTGACTTGTGCGACACAACACGATAGGTGTACGTATGTATACGAAAGGTGTGAATCGATCGATCGAACCATCCGTTTTATTTTCAAATTACTTTCGCGCCTTTCGTGCCACATGTGCCACTATTGTAACTATCGTTCCGCGAGTTCGAAAAGTTCGAAAAGTTCGAAATTAAACAGACTCGCTGGCGCAACGACCACGCGTTTACCGATTAACACGAGTCGACAGGCAAACCGATCGAGACCAGTTTCTCGTAATTTACGTTTTCGACGAAACTCTTTTCGCAAACCTTCGTTTGCGTCGAGAGACGCGACGCGACGCGACGCGACGCGACGCGACGCGACGAAAAAAACGAGTGCTTTTATACGCAATACCATGTAAGAAGGGACACGATCGATGAATGCTTGCAGTTCAGGATTGCCCGAATGTCGGCCGACCAGTCTTCTGCCCTCGCCATTTAACACTAACGCGGCCAATTGCTCCATGTTGCCGGTCTCCAGCAGCTTCTCGATCTCCGGGTCCGCCGTCATGCTTTCCTCGTTTACTTCTGCTTCCGGAAGCTCTTCGTGTTCGCCGACGATTACCTGCTAATCATTTCCAGGTGCAAAACCATGCGCACCAACGACTCGTGCCGATCGATACGCGACAATATTAATCGTACCTCGCAATCTAGACGCGGTAAATCGATCGTTCTCTATTTCGTACACGCTTTGCTCGTACGCTGTTTCCGCGAAACGCGATCGACTTTCGAACAAGTCGTTTCTTTGTCTATTCACAGGTGTCTTTAGCGTTGGCTCATTTTGGCAATTGCACGGTAGAGTAGGACGACTAAAACAGTACCTGTTCTGGGTGGGTTTTTCACCGATTGACTGCGAAAGAGATACGTTTAGAAGGTGGCTTTAGGGATCGATGATTAGATATGTAGGCACGATTGGCCGAGAATTACGTTTTAAGGATAGTTTTCGACGAATCGAATGTTTAATATGTAGATATTCGTGAATGGAAATATAACTACAAGTAAGAAAGAAAAGAAAAAGAAAGAAAAGAAAAAGAAAGAAAAAAAAGAAGAAAAAAGAAGAGAAAAAGAAATCGAGAGGATTTTCATGCTGAGAATTTGTATTTGTCGTTTATTGTATTTGTTATTGCTTGCTGTTTCTATAAAATCATGATTTTATTCTTCCATGCCCTTGCCATCATATCGTCACACTTTAATATTGTACCGAGTGCGAGAAACGCAACGATGAAACATCGAAATTATCGAAAAGAGCATGGCATGCAACGCGGTAGTTGCGGCAGACTCGTACCTTTAGCAACTCGAATGAAATTAATGAAAAACAAAATATACATTTCTATGCGTTTGTCTGGGTCTGTAGTGCGCAAAAGTCATAACAGAAGTTGCTTGCTTAGTTATTTATTTATTGGCATATATTTGTGCGTGACAAAGAGAAAATATACTGTTATAATATCGATCGTTCTCTACTTTCGATACACATGATACCCTAATTACATCCTGTCACTTCGCAACCGCAACCGCAACCGCAACCGCAACCGCAACCGCAACGGCAAATCGCTCGTTATACCTACAAGCTAGCTGACTATACACGAAAGAATAATCGAAACCTATCGTAGGATCTACCAACGTTTTGTGCCTTTCGACCGTATATTTATATTTCTCTATTTCTATCGATGCTAAGGTCACGTTCTAACATTACTTATTTTATACCTTTTTATATCTCTCGCTCAACGTTACAAGTCTTATCATAAACCATTAGTTTATACTTTTGTGCTAGGCAATTTCTGAAAATTCGATTCGTTTAAGAGTTAGGATGACTGTACCTGGTCTTCGTCGTTCCCTGGATCGTCAACACCAGAATCGCCTGTACTCGGCTCGTTTCTTTCTTCTTCCTCCGCTTTGTGTTCCTGCTCCTGCTCCTGCTCGCTGGTCTCTTCCGCTTTCGGGACTCCCTCCGTGTCCGCACGCTCTTCTTCTTCCTCTTTCTCTTCCTCTTTCTCTTCCTCTTCTTCTTTCGTTTCTTCCTCCCCTTCTATTCCCTTTGGCTTCAGCTCTTCTTCAGCTTCGTTTTCCGCGTTGGAATTTTCCTCAGTTTCTGGGACCGCTGTACCTGTTACCACGTCATCGTCCGAGGACCTCTCTTCGGTGTCTTCGACATTTACTTGCCCGTGTTCTTCCTTATATGCCGTGGTTTCTGGTTCTTTGAATTCTTCTGCACGTTTCGTGTTCTCTGTCTCCCCTTCCTCTGTATTTCCCGTATTTCCCCCATTTCCCCCATTTCCCCCATTTCCCCCATTTCCCGTATTTTCAGCAGGTTCTGCGCTTTCTCTATCACCCGCATCTTCCGCATCTTCCGCATTTTTAACGCTCCCTGTGTCCTCTGCACCTTCGTGGTTTTCTGTATCTTCAGTGTCTTCCGCGCTTCCCTGTTGCTCCTTCTCGTGATCTTCCTCGACATTTTTTATCTGTTTTATAAAATGATTAATTTATCTGATCTTTCAAAAGCCTCGAAATAAAATCTTCGCAAGACTATTTTTCCAGTTTTTTCGCTAATAAAAAGAATCGTGTCACGGAGAATCGTACAACTGAGATTTATACTTAAAGCAGCGATTCTAAGGCGTTTTAGAATTTTAAAATAGATTATAATCAGACTGCAGATATTTACTCAAATTCGTATTTCGTAAATGCGATTAAACAACAAATGGAGGATCAAGCAAATGGAGGATCAAGCAAATGGAGGATCAAGCAAATGGAGGATCAAGCAAATGGAGGATCAAGCAAATGGAGGATCAAGCATATGGAGGATCAAGCAAATGGAAACTAGACAGAAACTTGTTTTAGTTGGTAGAGATACTTTGGTTACTTTTGGTTAGATCGCGTGTTTCTGCGCGTTGCGTGCATTCTCTGCATTTTTAAATGCTTAAATTTCCCATAGATGCATAAAAATTCGCAGTCTAATTATAATAAAAATATCGTTGTAAGCGATTACTTGTTCCATAGATCTACTCAAGATTTTCGTTGTCGATTCCGCGCTACCAAACGCGCTATCGATATCCGCGCTGCTGACTTTTTTCATTCCTTTGGATATAGCTTGCTCCGCTTCTAGAATCCTCCAGTCCCAGTGTTTGGGATACGAAGATCCAGCAACTCGAGGTGCTTCCGGTATCACAGTTAACAGCGACTGGTCAATGTCCGATGGCCGATTTTTGTAAAACGCCGGTGCCTTTTGTTTCTGATTAACAAATTTCAAGAGTAAATTTAACACTTGGTTTCATCTCGAGGGAATAGCGAAAGAGATATCATTTTCCTCGATTTCTCTAATCCCCGAGTTTCATTTCCCACGCCCTATCTATTCGTTATACACAATCGTTTCTTTAGCAATTATTTCAAAGTCGAGTCTAGGCACTCACGCGATCTAATTTGCTTTCATCGGCTCCATACTCCGTTATCAAGTTGTACAACGTTCCGTCATCTTTTGCCGCAGCCGCATAATGTAACGGCGTCCTTCCATCGTTATCTTGCGCCTCCACAACGAAAGGGAATTTTCCAAGAATTTCCCTGGCGATTTCCGTGTGGCCCAAACCAGCGGCCTGTCGATTATCGAACTTTGCGATAACGAAGAAAAAGAGAAAAGAGAAAAGAGAAAAGAGAGAAGGGAGAAGAGAAAAGAGAGAAGAGAGAAGAGAAAAGAGAAAAGAGAAAAGAGAAAAGAGAGAAGAGAAAAGAGAAAAGAGAAAAGAGAAAAGAGAAAAGAGAGAAGAGAAAAGAGAAAAGAGAGAAGAGAAAAGAGAAAAGAGAGAAGAGAGAAGAGAAAAGAGAAAAGAGAAAAGAGAAAAGAGAAAAGAGAAAAGAGAAAAGAGAAAAGAGAAAAGAGAAAAGAGAAAAGAGAAAAGAGAAAAGAGTACAATTACAGAGTGTATACCTTGTGCAAGGCATTCAAGCCGTTGCCGTCTTTGGCGCAAAGAACGATGGGTGACGAGGCCTCGACCGTGTTCCTCAGCCCCTCTAAATCGTTATTTACCGTAGCTGCGTGAATATCTTTCGTTGTACTCTATAAAACAATTTTTTACATTACAGTGCATCGCATTATACTATTATGTATATAAATTTATAAATTATACTATCGTACGTGTTAAAGAATTGTAACGTCGGTACAAACCATAATGAACGGTACGGCTTCTAAAAATCTCTTCACTCGCAGATTGTTGCTGGTTTCCATACGTAATTTGTTCCCATGGCCTTCCCACAGAACCCGTTGCAGCTTCCCTATATCTCGATTGTGGATCCATATTCTTATATTGGAAGGTTTAAAGTCCAGAACTAGAGAAAGACGTTTCCGTGTCAACCGTAGAAATAGTTCGATGGAAAAGTGGCGTAAGTGTATCGTCTTATCTTATTTTTGCGCTTTAATTTATCCTTTGGTTCGTTTCTTTTTAATTCCACTTGACGCTATATCGACGACATGGTTCGGTACGTGCCTTGAGTTTGAAAAATCCATTAAGGCAATCCTATGTGTCAATGTATTAAATATTATACGCGTATGCCTGTTATCTCGAATCTCGATATTCGATAGAACGTAGGATATTTTATGAAATGCGAAAGGGAAACGCGGTGGTACAGGCAGGAAGCTTGGGAAAAAAGTACAGGATAAAAATTACAACGGCGCGACCTTTTCCCTCCGAGATACAACCGCTTCATTAAGGATTTACAAGCGACAAGATTTCTAACTATACGTCGCGTGTATACGAGGAAATATTGATACGATAAATGTTTTAGATACTCGGGGGAATCCTCCTACCAGCAGATATCGATTTTCCGCCGACCACGTTGACTACGATGTTTTTCCTATAAAAACTCGAGAGGGAGATTCGCCGATTAAATTTCTCTTAGCGTTATTTGACAAAAATATAGCCAGTTAACAACAGGTCTTTGCGGTTTGAACGTTTTTAATACGACTTGGACGAATCCCTACAGCGTTGCGATCCAAACATCGATTGTTACCACACGCGTTCAGTATTATCGATGAATCATCGATAATACATTTTACATAACTTTAACAAGACAGCGAGGTAGGGGCAATGAAACGAGATATCCCGCGCACGCTTTCGACCAAGAATTACGTCGTAAATTCGATAATCGCGTTTGTCTGTCTCTCGTGCCGTAAACACTTGTTAGCTGACGCGATAGATTGATAATCGTCGTCTTTTTTAGGTGAAATCAGAATATACGCGCGTAATAAGAGGAAACATAGCGGAGATCGTTAACAGCGATACTAAAACAGCGATAATAAAATTGGCGTGTTTGTGGTTCTTCGCTACCTCGTTCTTGTGGTTAAAAGCACGAGCCAAGTCGAAACAGCCACGAACGTATCGTTCGACAAACACGGCGAAAGTTTTGAACCTACGAGTAACAAGATCGATCGGTTTGCAAGTTGGAAAAACGTCTGTTCCCCAAGTTCGAATTAAACGACTAAAGTCATTAAAGGAGAAACATCGTATATAAAAGCGTTGAATGGATTGTCAGAGAAAAATGTGAAATACAGGTGTAATTGGATTTCATTGAAACGAAAGCGAGTGTTTCACTTTGACGTAGATTGCATGCTCCAACGGATTGATCAATTTTTGAAAAGCCAACCGAGTGCACGGACCCTGTCGCTCGCTCGCGCGTTTGCGTCTACCTATTCGTATATTGTACGTATCCTTTGCTTTCTTCGCAAATAGATCGATCCATGCTGACAGAAACGCCATCGTACGTACATTGTACGCATCGTAGTCGTCGTTGTTTTGCCGAGCGTATTCACCTTCGACTTTCTTCGACCAGGTGTTAATGCGCATTTTCTTCGAACAGTTTCGTATATATACGGCCAATGGAAGAACGTCGACAGAAGGTCGGCGGAACGTTGAAAGAACGAAACAGGCTCGTTTGTCGATTCTCGAAAGAAACGCGTAACTTTCCTTCAAACATCATCTTGCTATACCTACAACTTCGATCTGACTCGTAAAAATTGGTCGGAATGTACCGTAGTCGACGTTCTTTTCCTTTACCCAACAATTTCGTCGTGCGATCGAGAATGGCTACAACAACTTATCTTTACATCGTTATAACGTCAACGGGATTTCCGCCGGTCGTAGTTTATCAGGATTCTTAAATAATTCGTTGGTCGATCGACCAGAGCGTGTCATCCTATCATCCATCCTATCGATCGAAGCGGTTTCCCTTGCCGTACAAACTCAAGTTCTATCGATTCTTCCGGGTCGTTATCGACAAGATTCCACGGACTACAGCGTATAAGCGAACGTGTAACTGCGCGAAAGTAGGGAACGAACCAAGTTCGCGATGCGCTATCCGCAACGTTGCTCCGCGTCTATTTTCCCAGTTAGTCTTAATCCATTTAAACGTACAACAAACATACGTTTGACGAAACTGAAACAGCTATAGGTCTAAAACAACTATAGGTAATTGCAAATCACTCACGTTCCTTGCCAGAGTTGGCCTTCCGACGAGACATGTTCTCCGCTTCCGACAGCTCGATCTCCGAACTATGTTCCAAATAGTACGAAGCTGGGTTGCCCTTTTTGTCGATGATGCTCGCGTCACAGTCGTTTTCTATGAGAACATCCCAAATTGCCTCGGGATCCTTGCAAGCAGCGCAGTAATGCAACGCGGTTCTCCCTTCCTAAGAATAAGAATAAGAAATACGACCGATCTCAATTATCTACAAAGTCCGTCAAAGTTTTAGAAAAACTTGAAATATTCTCGAGTCCAAGTATATCGAGTCTCGCATCGTTCGATACAAGCTGCCTACGAACATTTATTCTTATTTCGCAAATTCAGACAATTACCAGCGGTCCCTATCAACTACTTGTCCATTTTCCTTTCCGAGAGAGGACTCGTTATGCCTGTCTCGCTAATAATCCGTACGATTATCACGAAAACGTCGATCAGACTTATCGAACGGTTCTCGTAAACGTTCGCCGTTCTCAAAATAACTCGAGCGAGCCGCAGGTCTCGGCGATAAAAAGTTCAACGTTCAAACGACCAATATAAAGGTGGAATGGAGATTAAGGGCAGGACAAATTTGAGAAGCCGACGTTTGTCATGTTCTAGGCGCTGCGTCGTGCGCCTGGACACCGAGTCCACGATGACTGCGGGGAAGAGCGGCTGGTTTACGCTTCGTTATTGGCCGCGTCACGCGATGCGAAAAAGACGAGCGTCGCGTCGTTACGAGAAACGACTTTTCCACTATTATTTGACGCTTCCACGACCCTCTAAATTTTAAATTGTAAATTCTTCGCTTTTCGACTAGTCACCCCGGTAGCAAAGCGCATATTTGTAAGAATCAATCATCGATATTTGTACGAATTTTCAACTCGTCGATTGCCACGATGGCCATCGGTGACCCGAATTTACTAAATTTATAGTTACATTATATATAATATAACTCTTACTAAATTTGTTTTCAATTATTAAAATAACGCAAGCTCTACGGACTGGAAATAATTGGAATTTGAATTTGATCTTGAGAAGCCGAACGAAATTTCAGCCTCGAAAGTTCTATTCTTTGTACGAACGGTTGTACGATGTGACAAAGACGCTTAGAAATGTCCAAAGTCTAGGAAAGTGAGAGCGAAAGTGAAAATAAAAGTACGCTAGATTTGGACATCGACGACCTAGTTCGATCCGATTCGACTTTGGATCAAAGTTTCACGCGAATTTCGGATCGTCGCTTGGGCGCAAATCTTGCTTTATCTTTACGCAATTGTTCTTTCGTCTTTCACCGAGAATAGGAACGAGGCGAAACAAACTGGTACGTTTCGGCTCGTCTCTGACCTATTTTTTTATACATACGTACATTCGTATCTCACTTTCGCGTTGAGAAAAGACGAGATGTACTTTTAAGCAAGTTTAAGTCTTGGAAACTTTTAAGACTGTTACGAGTTGGATTACGAGCGCGGATGTTCTGTTCGATAGGAATAGAGATAGGAAGCAGAGATAGTAGGAAGCAGAGATAGGAAGCAGAGATAGGAAGCAGAGATAGGAAGCAGAGATGGGAAACAGAGATAGAACGTTGCTCTAAATTCACCTTGAATCGGCGGAGAACAAGAGAAAGATATAAAAAGAACGATACTTGAAAACTTGTTACAAGGTACCTAAGGATTCTAAAAAAAAAGATAACAAAGAAGAAAATAATAATTGAGAATAAAAGGAGCGTATGATAAGGTTTACTTTATCTTTCTGCTGAACAGCGGCGGGAAAATTTTGCGCAAGCCACTCGACGATATCTTGACGATCGTGGTACACCGCCTTGTGAAGCAAAGGAGTGCCAGCTGGATCTTTCGCAATCGCCAGCTTTTTCCTAGGTTCTTCCGATACGAGCTTTTGCGTTTCCGCCAGAGAACCACGCGAAACCGCGTCGTGCACGCAAGAGATTTTTGTCTGAAAGATATACAACATGATGAAATAATACGTCTTCGTGCAAAAATTTAACCTGCAGATGCTCGTCATTTTTGCTCGCGTAAAGATAAATTTACGAATAAAATTTACGAATAAATGTACCGTACCAAATAATTTGGGAGTCCTTTCAGGAAGACTCTGGTTCTCAGGTCTGGAGAATATTCGCCCAACAGACGTGCCCCGCGTCCTTCTAGAACCACATGTTCTAGTTTCTCGAGTTCTCCTCGTAGCAGCCAAGATTTCAACGTCGTCGAGTTCATCTGCGCCACGAGAAATAAACGCGATCGATTACGATTCTAGCGATTCTAGCCAAAATCCGATTTCACGAAAGTTGCCATACTATTAAGTTAGGGAGAAAAGCGTTGGAATATTTTGCGCGGAAAGTTATAAGCTAATTCGCGCTAATACGCGGCCACGAATAAATCCTTGAAACGCTCGCTATTGATTCTCCATCAAGCTTATCCAATCGAAACGGTCTGCATCCACTGTCCAAGCTCGTATCGAATCGCAGATTATTCGACGCGGTACGATTCGCCTATAAAATTGTTTCACGACGTTGCTTGCGATTTTAAAAAGGAAAGAAGGAAAGAAGGAAAGAAGGAAAGAAGAAAGCGAAGCAATTGCGCGAATCGATAACTTCTCCGAATTGTCTTATTTAAAAAAAGAATACGAGTAAATAACGGACGCCGCAAATTAGCGGTCGAAGAACGGTTTGAAGATTGTATTTCGCGACTTTGAGTATGACACTCGTGACACCTACGGCGTGAAATTTGAAAAGAGAATCAACCTCGAGGAAAAACGAAAAAATGAAACAAGGAGATAACGGAGAAAAGTAAAAATGAAAATAAGGAAGAGAACGAAAAGTATACGCGATTGCGTTTTACTATAATTAATAGAATTAGCCGAGAGGAACTTTTATCGAGGAATGAAAACAATAATACATGCAGACGTCGCAATTTAGTTTTTCCTGTTACGACAATTAGCGGTGAATCCCCTGGTTCGTTGGTCGCGTGTCAAGCCAAACGCAACGCAACGCAAATACAGAGTGTGAAATAATGTCGACGTTATCGGTGTGAATCGCGTGTTTTCGTTTTCATTTTCATTTGCTTTGCGATATTCGCATGGGAGGAAAAACATGGACGAATATTCTCTTATTTTCTCCTATTTGGTTGAACGAAACACGTGGACGACTCCTAGCAAGTATCCCATTTTAATTTTAAATACGCAGAAGCCAATTTGCGAAACAATTGACAATGTTTACGGCGACAAGACACGGAGTCGATAGAAAAGGTCAAGATGAGATGCACGGCCGGTCGGTCGATTCGTCGCAAATTCGATTATAACTTTTATCGTATTGGTGTACGTATAAATACGTACGAGTCATATAGTACGAGTGATCCGATTACACCTGTAGGAATATTTGTGGAAACTGGCTGATACGATCGTTATAGGTAAATTGTACGCGTTCTATTATACGACGATAAGATAATCTATTAATTTGCGGGCGGAAAATGTATTCTAACGATCGTCTGCCAAGTACTTTTATACGAACAAGGTATTTCGGAGAATTTGATTTTCCCTAGGTCGGAATAAAACTTTTACGTGGCATATACCTACAGCTATACCTACAGCTATACCTACAGCTATACCTACAGCTATACCTATACCTGTACAGGTAGAATGAAAGCAACGTTAATTTTGCCAAAAATACTTACATTCATTGCGCGTACCGTTGCGCGTAAATCGTCGGTTTTCTAATACAAAAGATCATTCGTTTAAAGAAAACTAACTAAAAGAGAAAAGAACAAATATAGGTAGACGGTATTAAATAAATAAATACACGGTGCATAGATCGTGATAAAAAGGCAAACGTAAGTGAACAAGCAAAAACACCGTAAAGTGGTAAAACAAAGAAACATGTGTATCGTGCATATGTAAGCGACTTTATATAATGTTTTCGCCGATCGTTCATCGTTTAATCGTTTAATCGTTTAATCGTTTAATCGTTTAATCGTTTAATCGTTTGATCGTCCTCGATGAATTACCTGATTGACTTGGCGTCACGAGATTCTTGTCATATCCAAGTCATAGTTCGCAGCACGAATCGATGCAAATGAATCGCAGGAGATGAGTTGCAAAAGAGAACGTGTGCGATACGGGCAAGAGTCTCGCAGCGAATGAAGTCGATGCAGGGCGTCGCGACGCGCGCCACCTATGGACACGTTTCCATAGGATTCGCCGGGTCATCGAGACCGGACACATCAAGCATATACGGAAAGAAAAGAGCAACCAGCAAATGAAACATAATCCCGAATATAACAGCTTTTAAGCTTCTTCCTTTGTTCGTCGTCGTTGATGCCAACCATACGGATACGATTTCGGTTTTAGAGAAACGAAGAAGAAACGTGTATTTTCGATCGTCGTACGTCTTTCGTACGTCTTTCGTACGTCTTTCGTACGTTTGATTTCTTAAGAACGCTTATCAAATTGATACCAATCTTTTGCAAGTTGCCGCACAACCCAAGCATAAAAGTAGAACGTAGGTATTTCCTTCAGCCAAGTAAGTGGAATTTTCACGGTACACGCGCACCAAGATAATCGTTAAATTATTCAAGCCTAGGGGAATTACTTAATTTATTATTACCACCAGTTGTGGAAACTTTAAACGGAGTTGCTTCGACTTTCCGGGCATCGTACTATATACACACTGCTATCTTAGAAAATGGCAGAAAAGAGATCTTTGTCGTTTGATCGATTGGAACGTAGGAAAGTAATTTTCCAATTCCTGCCCTTTTTTTTCTCAAACTCGACCTCGTTTTACTAATCGATGTTAGATATTCTCTGGCGCATTTCTCTTTTTTCATAGATTAGCAAATAATCAAGTACGACGTAGTCGATGATTCACGAGATACGGTACGAGAGATACGAGATACGAATCACAGTAGCAAGGAAAGCATTAGGGATCCTTGAGTGGCCGTCACCGTCACCGTCGCTCCGACTAGAAAAGTTGCACAAGGCCGACTTGAAATTGTCCAGTGATTCGTCCGGTGATTCCCCTCGAAACGAATCGTCTGAAGTCATCCGAGACTCGCAAATTAGAAAAGATACGGTTAATCGTCTAAATTAGAAAAATCATCGCGCAACGTGGAAATCATATCGGCCAAAGTATTTCGTTGTTGGGCGGAACTTAAGAACTTTATACGCACCAATACGGAGAAAAATTCATTGGTGAAAAAACTCGATTGGCTTTTCGCGCGAGTGGTATCTTGGTACAATCGTTTTAAAGATATTTTACACGACGCTCTTTTCTTTTTACACTAATGTCGTATGATCAGCAACGAATGCGAGACGACGTTTTCACGGCACGAACGCAAGCGATAGATATTACGTACCGTAATTAATTAATTTTCTACGCGTGTTAATTAACAAGATCGGTTACAGCACCGGCCCAGTCTAAATCTCGGCCTAAATCTCGGTCTATATCTCAATCTGAATCAGGTGACTCATTCGCGTCCCCTTTAAACTTCCCACGTGCGATTCTTCGCTTTTGACTTTCTTTGTGTGGTAATTGGTTCTTAATTCTTTTTGACCGATTCTTATTTCGATATCAACCATGTTCTCTTTCGTATTTCCTTTCAGTTTCGATAAATTCGAACGCGATGTTCTATCGCAATATGAAACGAAGAGAGGTGGGAAGAAGAGAAAAGTCGTATTAAAGGTCGTATTGCCGGGTAAATAGTTAAACGAGTTGTTTCGCATTTCCTTCGTAAATATTTACCGTACAGGTTTATCGATAAAATCCAATAACCAATCGTTTCGATAAGAAAAAATCCTTTGAACGACGACGATTGAAGTAATTTTTCTTCGTCGCTAACGTTCCAGTTAGTCGTGAAACGCATTCGAACTCGACGATTATCGACTTTTACGTTTCACGCTCGAGATATTAGTTTGACCGATTGTTTCGTTCGTTCGCTAGTCGTTTACCTCGTTTACTTATTTAGCTTGCACCTCGACCACCGGGATCGATACTTTGGAGCAACGACACATCGATCACGTAAGCACGTCGCGTGAATCTCGGGTCGGTTGTATCATCGTTGCATCGACGAGACACGCGGTCGTTAAGTAGTGCAATCGTCGGGGAATATTCGCGTCAATTCTTTAATATCGCGGTTCCAAAGTACCTTACATACGTTTGATTAAAACGAGAAGGAAAAGGAAAACAAAATGTCATTCTGTTTTTAAGCGTTTTAAGCGTTTTAAGCGTTTTAAGCGTTTTAAGCGTTTTAAGCGTTTTAAGCGTTTTAAGCGAGAATCGCAGAGAAAAGCACGACACGTTCGCTTATTCTCGTTGATATTTTAATTGTCCAGAGATATAAGTTGTCCAAAGATATAAGTTTTCCAAAATTGTTAAGGTTTGAAACTTTGACGTTACAAAATTGCGGAGAACAGCATACACAGTGGTATGGTATAGGCGTATGGCGAGCTCGAGGCGATTCTTTGTAAAAAGGTGAGAAGAAAAATTCGTTCGTTCGAGGCTTGAATATCTTTCAAGTATAATCGAAGTTGGCTAATTACCGAATATGAATCGGCTACGAATAAACGATTAGCAAGTAGATAAAACTCGAAAAAAAAAGGAATACTGGAATAAAACTTGGCTCGAGACTTCGTGTTCAAGCATACTCGTTAATCGATAATCAAAAAGTGGACTTTCTCGAAAACGGAGCGTCGCGCGGAAAAATGCTGCTTCGGCGTTTCCAATTTGTACAACAACGATTATAAACGAACGAGTTGGTGAAAAGCGGCGGAGAAATATGACGCGGAGAGCGTGATTTAATTTAGGAAGGAAATAAAATTGTGGAACAGGTGTGTGCAAATATCCCGATACGATAACAAACCATCTTTATGTCTTGCAAGTTACGCCATTTTCGTGAAAGAATTCTGCCATCTGTGGTCTTTTAGCGGTCGTTTCCCATTTACATTTCGCTGCTGTAATATAATCGGTACTCGTGATGAGAAAGATCTTCGCGATAAGGCACATACGAATGCTAAGGTGTCTGTCGGTCGACTGGAAACGCGCAGTTTTTCCACGTGTCCCGGTCAAGCATGCTTTTCATTATTCAACAATGGTATAGCACTTGTACACGTATACGCATACGCAGTAGTATGTAGTGGCATTTCAACGAAGAAAGCGATGAAATTTTGCGGCGAATGCGACTGACCGGTCAAGCCAGAATTATTCGTTTGGAGGAGAAACAATTCAAACAAAGATGGAAAAAGGAGAGGAAAGACGTGCAAAGAGGAAACGTATACGCGGAATTGACCATGCGTTATAGACTATCCGACTATCCGAATATACGAACGAGACTGGGCTGATTCCGCGTGAGAAAACAACTCGAAAATATAGAAGAAATGTTTTTCGTTCTCGAGAAAATCGGATTTGCAAATTTGTTTGGCTGCGAGTAAACGATCAGCGGTAGATTATAGCTCGCGCGAGAAAAAAAAGAAAAATGAGAAACGTACAATACAATTTTTCCGTTCAAGTCCAAAGTTTGGGAAAAAAGCTCGAATTTAAACGCGTTAGGATAAGAGTCGTTGGGTTTATCGCTGACTCAGGATAGTCGTTCGATCTTTCGTTGTACGAACGAGTCTGGAATTCGATATCGAATCATCCATGTAGCGTAGGCAAAACAACGTAAAATTACGTAATGCGAATAATTTGTTAATAATATTATTCACGGCTGAACGTATTGCAAACGTTTCTGTCTTCGATTCGTGCAAGATGGACAAATACCAGCGATTGGCACAGCTGCTGACACAATGTATTTTGTAAATCGCAGGAACAAAGTTAGTATATCGGTGTATCGACGTGTTGTACGATCGATCTTGTCGCGCAAAATCGTCACTGACGCGATGGACAAACAGGCGTTGATATTTTCCTTCTTTCTCTTCTTTGCTTCACCCATCTCTGCCAGCGGTAATTATAGAGCAACACATTTTCATATCTACATTTTTATTCGTGCTTTATACATTTTTCTCAAATAGTTAGCTTTTTACCGAAAATAGGTACGCGTACAGCGGAGCTCAGTTGCAGCGGTCGTGCTTATTACAACGTGACTCTGGCTGCTTATTATCCCGTTTTCGATAGCGACAACGAGTTTGACTATTTGGATGCTAGAACCAAGAAACTGAGGAATCTACAGGTTTGTTCTCGATCTGTTCTCCATCTGTTCTCCATCTGTTCTCCATCTGTTCTCCATTTGTTCGGTATCGTTACTCGTTTCGTTATAGGATTATCTCGATGGACGTGGCGAATTTGTGACAGTCTCCATGGACCTCGATTCAGGGATACCGTACGGCACAAAATTGTGCATACCCGAATTAAATGAAAAATTCTTACGGCCGATTCCGCTTCAGGTACGATAGATTTAAACACTCGACAGCCTGTCCTCGTTCTAACACGGTCGCGTCATATTTTTCAGGCTAGAGACAAAAGCCGCTACAACGACGTTAACACGAATTCGCCCGATTTCTCTCACGTGGACATTTGCGTTAGAACAGAGCAGGATACTTACGATAATTCAGTGAACGGTCTCGTAACGCTTTACGTGAATTGCTAGAAAAATGACTTCATGAAAATGTTCGAGAATCGATGACACGCAACGATACGATACGATTGCGATACGAACAACGTTTACTTTTCTTACTTTTCTTCGAAAACATGTACGATACAAGGTGTAAGGTTAAAATAAATCGATTATGCAACGATGCTTTTCATCGAAGAATTATCAGATCGACGACCAGTGAGGCCACGTTTGAATCAGTTGATAGAGACTGTCGCCCGGGCAGGAAGTTGGCGTCGTTTGTCGATGGCCAAGCAGCGTATAGTTCTCTTGTATTTTCCCAAGCGTTACGCCGTACTCGATCAAATCCTGAACTGCCTTTATCGCAGCCGCGTTCGGATTATGACCTGTGAACATTTCGATGACAATAAATTCCACAAAATTCTATTCGTCTTCTAATTCTACCACTTTGGGTCGATTCTATCAAAAGAAAGGACTTTGGACAGATAAACGATAAACGATAAACGATAAACGATAAACGATAAACGATAAACGATAAACGTCGTGTTACTCGCTAAGACAGGACGACGACGTCAAACTTACCGACAAAATTGCCAATCATGCAAATTCCGATGCTCTTCGAATTGTAAGGTGTCGAATGTGCACCATGTTTGCCCCATCCTCTTCCTTCGTAAATGTTTCCATCCTCGCCAACCAAAAAATTGTAACCTATGTCCGTCCAGCCTTTCTGGTTCATGTGATGTTTCTAAGTGCGTTATCAAAGGAGGGAAAAGCGTTATTTCGGTTTGTAACGCGATCGGATTGTAATGCGGCTCGAGGCAAGAGAATTCGCTGTTCCAGAAAAACACGTTTGTTTTACGAAAAATAAAAACAAGCTGCCTTTTAAAAGCTCGTTTCGTCTCGATCTTTGATCGGATTAACGGTGCAAGGCTTCGGAAATATAATGTAATCCGGAAATATAATAAACCTGGCAAACTTTCGAGAACGTTCTCGATGTCAATGGTTCGTTCATAAACTGTCCGTTCGACAAGCGGAAAAGACTGGTTCGGTTACCTGAAAGCTTCTCACTCTGGCTTGACAAATCGCTCGAGTCGTGCAACTATCGGTCGCTGAATGATGAATTACAACGAACGGAGCGGGCTCCTCCGCGAGATTCCTAACCGTTGACTTTGGTGCGTTGGCTCCCCATTCTGATCTTGATATTATACTTGGACGTACTAAATGTCGAGGAAAATTGAAAAATTCAATCGATATCGGAAAGCGAAGTAGTAAAACAGCAGGCAATACCGACCATTTTTCTCGAACGTTCTATTCAAATGGAACAATCTACTTTAGGTGATTAGATTTATCGGTGGATTTAATTCAACGACCACGGTGCCTCTTTTCCGTCTTTGTTCTATTAGTTTGACGGTAGACACGTTCGGCGACAGATGCGCGTCATGCATCGTGCGATAACGATTAAGATAACCATTAAAATAACCATTAAAATAAGGATTAAAATAACCATTCAAATGACGATTAAAATAACCATTCAAACAACGATTAAAATAACCATTCAAATAACGATTAAAATAACCATTTCCGTTAAAAGATCGGATCTAACTAAATTTGACGACCGTGGCGTATTACCTTATTGTTAGCGGCTTATTCACCAACAGTGTCATCGCACTATCGTACTATCGTACTGGCGTAACGATAATTAACACGTCCTCGAATCGACAGCTACCGACTAAATAATGATAATGATAACGATAAGGCGACGATAGACGAACGTTCTTGACATTACGGGTCGATAATGCTATATGCAATAAGCGGAATCTTTGTTCGTATCGCTGACAATTTTGTTGTCTTCGTAGAAACACGGATAAAAATGATTGGTGACTTACACGAGTATTACTTTACGTACAACAAATATCGTACTCTACTTGTCTGAGGCGAGTCTAAAATAATTAAGCGGATAGATTTATGGCGTTAGAAAACGATATCGCTGGTTCGTCGAACCGAACTGAACTGAAACAAAATGTTGCGAAACCAAACGAAGAAGGGAATCGACCATAGATTTCGATTAGAGTCGAAATTCGGTCCAATAACTGAATCTTCGAATAGGACTCGCGATCGAAAGAGCGTTATATAACTTGCTACGCTATGTATCGACTTCATGCAGGTCTAACCGAAACTTATATTTACAATCCATATCTTGCGATCGGTACTTCTTTTCACTCGAGAAAAGTTCGTAACAGAGAAAAGAAGCACGAGGATGTTATACAGCTGTGAATATAAAATTTCCTCAACTGGAAACGCTGAAACGATTCGAAGAAACACGTCGAGACACTTCCACTACCAATCGGCACTGAGCGACACGTTGCTTCAATAGTATAATTTTCAATGATTTTCAAGGAACGATTTATTACCAGGCGTCTTATGCACGGCACAAAACAACACTTGACAGTGGACGAGTAGCAGGATCACCGCTATTAACTTTGTCATCTTCGTTCGCAGAGATCTACCGACATTGTGATAAATACTGCAAATATATAAGATGCAGATGGTTAGTCCAATTTGTTGATCTCTGACCGCGTCAGTAAGGGAGGGGATATTTTCCGTCACGCGGTTAAACGCCTTCAACATACGTTTATCCACAGCGATCGATTTAAGGTTTGCCTTATTAGTTTCGAAATAAAATACGATGAAATGAAATGAAATGAAATGAAATGAAATGAGATGCAATGAAATGAAATGAAATGAAATGAAATGAAATGAAATGAAATGAAATGAAATGAAATGAAATGGAATAAGACGAAACAAAACGAAATAAAACGAAATAAAAGAAATAGTACAGTGGTATGGAATTGAGATCAAGTCGTCGGAGAATGTAAAGAAATGTTGCGTAGATACGGCTCTCGTAGATGCTGATTCGTTGGTTCGAACGAAATTCGAATAATTTATCGATTCGGCCAAGAGGGTTTTCTCTAGAGAGCGGTAAAAGCACTCTCCTCTCCAGCAGACTATCGAACATATTTGCAGATTGATCGCAATTACAGCTGGTCGAATATGTCGTCGACGTACGAGCGTTCCAAGAATAAAATCGGTTCCATGAGCAAACTTTGGTACTATTCCTTGAAAGAAGAGTCGAATCGCGATAAAGATACGGTTAATTTCTTTGATGCTTTTTATTCTCGTGATTATCGACACACGCTAGTCCGTGCTAGTAGCTTCGTCCCTTACGTGGACACGCGTGCTTTACGTTCATCCAGAACTCGATCCATTTACACGCTTCGTACCTCTTTATCTCAGAAACGGTATCGCTGTTGCCAGATTTCTAAGGAAATTTCCTAATAATGGTAAACGAAAGTGTTTGACGACGTCTCGATATAGCGTTTACGCGTTAAATATGGAAAAAACTTCCTGGCTCGATATCTCGATATCATTAAACGAAACTTAGTTAAAAGCTAGGCTCCCTTAAACTCAAACTACGCGTGCATCGTGTCCTCCTAACACGCGACCAAAGTTTAAACGATTTCCTAAAAAGACTCATTTTCTCGACGGAATAATCTTAAATCGTTTCGCTGTTTACGCGTGTCTCGCGAGTTACGTCGTGGGAGATTTCCAGGAAACGTGAAAGCGTATCGTGGTAAATATGAAAAACACAAAATTTTATCGAAGATCGATATGCTTTATTTCCCGTGCCAATGTGAAAAAGTAGAGTTGTACTATATTACAAAATGCCTGCCAATTCGACGAATGTATTTAGGTAGAATGTATCTTTTTGCAATTATCTTGTACTAGAGTCAAGGAGCGAGACGGAAGATTAGGGATAAACTTATTTCTGATAAATGATAAAGCGACATATTCCGCGTTACTTACCTATTGCGCTTAATCAGTTGCGCGCTCAACATATTAGAAGCATAGAAGCATAGAAAAGCCGCGAGTGGACGGGTTTTCGTTTCGTAAGCATCGATATATTTTTCAACAGTACGCCAGAGAATAGCGGTAAAATTTATTTCACGGTATATGGTCGATAACGCTCGAGTTGATTGACTCAAATCGAAGCGAGAAATAGAGCGCAGTTACTCGTGTATCGAAAACATTTATATCGCACTGTATCGTATAAATACTGTAAACCTCTTTAACGTAACAAAACACGCTAGATTTTGTAATCATTTATGATACGCGTTAAACGTAAACAGTCGTACAACGATTAGAAATATATATCTTGGTTCGTTCAACGGTAATCGACGGTAATCAACGGTAATCAACGACAATGTTGTTCAATGTTTCGGTACAGGATGGTCGGTCCAGCGTGGAAATTTCTGAACGTACTTGTAAAATTCATTGCCTGGACAGAGAGTGTTCCTGGCTTGCCGATGTCCCAGCACGCGATAATTCTCATTGATTTTGCCAAGGGATACTCCGTAACTGATCAAGGCGTCCACCGCCTTCAAAGCTGCTTCGTTGGGAAGAAAATCTGCAAAAATAATTATCGTTGCGTGCACTTGCAAGATTTACCAACTTGCTTCTAGCTTGGTACAAATAAATGTACGATTTCTACTTTTTGCTACTCGCTATACAAATTGACTGGATCTTTCGAATTTTCTAGTAGCGCGCTTCGTATCCATGACACTAGACGCTATTCGCACAACTTGGAGTTGAAGATGTACCTAATCGACACGAAATTTCGAAATTTTGAAATTCTATCCAACGTTAGAGTTTCCAATATTATATTTATATTTCGACGAACCCATTCCAACAAAAGTGGAATCCAAGCAGAGATTCGCTTAAACGATGGAACATAGCGAAGGGTGCTATACTACTCTACGTGTCGTACGCATTCTGTACGTATTCTGTACGCATTCTGTACATTTTTGTACGTTTTTCGAACATTTTTCGAACATTTTTCGAACATTTCTCGAATATTTTTGCACTTTTAAATTTCGCGTAGACGCATGGAAATCCACAGTCTATTTCGTTAAAAATGTTGTACTAATCAGCTAATAAAACCTAACCTAACCTAACTCGAATCGTCCGACACTCACCACTAAAATCACCGATAACACATATTCCGATGCTCTGGGTGTTGTAACCAGGTGCATGCGCCCCGACATTATCCCAGCCTCGACCCTCGTAAACGTTCCCATCCTCGCCGATAACAAAGTTGTAACCGATATCGAACCACTGTCTATCGTCTATATGATAGTTCTGGTAACTTCTTACGATCTGGGAGCACGCTTTCTGATCGTAGCAGTACTTAGCTATGCCCCCGTGGTGAATGACCACGTAAGGCGTTGGCGTCACTTCCATCGGCGCTCGGTCAACCGGTGATCTGGCTTGCCAGTCCTTCCTGCTCACGATGTTTGGCAGCGCTACGCAATTAACGTCCTTTTCGATATTTGGATTTCTGTACCGAAGCTTGCGCGAAACATCGTGAATAAAGCAAAATGACTCGACGATGCAAAGTTACTCTAGTTACTGCTATTATTTCTTGATAGCTAGTTTCCATTTCCATTTCCATTTCCATTTCCATTTCCATTTTGTATTAAGTTCTGCGGTAACGATTGATTTTAAGATTTCTTTCGTTTAGGTTCGCGCGATGGCGGAGCAAGAAAAATAATTCGTATTACGGAAAACACGACCAAAAATCTTGAAAAATGGGAAATGGGAAATGGGAAATGGGAAATGGGAAATTAAAATTGCAACTTTGTCGTTACGTGGAATCATGGCAACAAGAAACTAATTTGACCTATTAAGAAGTTTTCATTTTGTTAAGCACTTGCGCGTTTGAGTCGGTGATTTATCGCATCGGCGAAATGTTTCCTCTCGAAACTTTGCTTAATTTTTTTAGCAAAATAAAATCGAATAAACAAATCGTGAACGGCTGCTTACCGGTGTCGTTTCTGATGTTAGTTTGATAAAACGTTAATGCGAGGCCATTTTCGATCGACGCGAGTAAGATGGAAACGCACACCGCAAATACTAGACAAATAGGCGACTTCATAACGCTTGATACCGCGTTAGCTCCTAGTTAAAAGTATAACTGAATGGGAATGGTGAAAGAGCGTCGGTTTTTAAACCAAAAATTGTACGCGACTGGGAAGCCCCTCGGACGCACATGTCGAGTCTTTTAATCCCTTCTTTTCTCCAGATAGTTGTATCGCAAAACAAGTCATTTCGAAACGAATTCGCTAGGAGCCAATAAACGAAAAAATACATCGATCCGCAATCTGTGATAGATAGGGAAATCTAAAAGATAAAGCAACGCGAAACGTTACTGCGATAAGATTCGTCGCTTGATAATTGCATTTTTACTTATTGTTGCCTACATTCGATACTCAACTTTGTGTTTAACGAGTAATAAATCGTACGATCTACAAGTTTGCAAAATAACGTAACGTAAAAATTGTAACAATCGTGTCTATCGGATGTATGGGAAAAATATGGGAAAAATATGGGAAAAATATGGGAAAAATATGGGAAAAATATGGGAAAAATATCGGAAAAATGTAATTAATGCTGAAAATGATTTCGTAAACTGCGGCTCTCGAAATTATAAAGCATGTGAGTTTGATTGCAAAGAAAAAGAGTGTTTATCTAAAGGAGCGTACGTATGTTTTTAAAAGAAGCTTTTCAAATATTAGTTAACTGATTTCCCGCAGATGTCGCCGCATTCGTTGCACAATCGTTAAATTCGTCTGTTACCTTACCGGTATATGATACATCTATCGATCACGATTACCTTACCGGTATATGATACATCTATCGATCACGATAAATTGTTCATTTTCATTGTTTGATAAATTGTTAATATTCGTCGTTTCTTCCACATTTTCGGGGATGATACTTTTATACTTTCCTTTCTTCGTCGCTTACACGTTGCAAACATAGTCGTCGCTTTCTTTCACAATGAACGAGCGATAAACGATAACGAAGATAATGCAGCGACTTGAATAAGCTAAATGCAAATCGCGCTTGCTATATCGCGGTACGTTCGAAACGTAATCGTTATCGGCAGAGAAACTTTGAATCGAAACGCGCTTATTGCTCGTTGTTTGCTATCAACGTCTTAATCTCGTTAGTTTAGACAGATCAGATCGAGTGCTGCTCTTCGTAAGACAAACGAAATCTGTTACTTTTCGTAACGTACGTCCGATTAGCGTGTATACACCCCGTGGTAAACGTATACATTTAACATTTTCGTGTAGCGGAGACCATCATAAAGATATTCCTACATCGAATATGTCTATTCGTATATTTCTCTTCGCTCGTCCACTCTATCCGTATGTTCGCAAGACGACACGAGACGCGGGATAGTTATACCCGCCTTTAGCTATGTAATGTACTGTGTAACGATAAAGAGTGCAACACCGTGATGAAAGCGAATATTTATTTACACGTATATACACGTATATACACAAATGTCATAATGCGATAAATACACGTTTTAAGAGCAAGTAACTTTCTTCGTACGTACGTTCCAATGCCAATTCCAATTGCCACAAATGAAAAATAGCGAGAAACGTTTAAACGATTCGTTTAATTTGTTTAATTCGTTGTACGACGTTGTTAGGAATTATAACAAATAGCGTATACTCGTTGATCGACTATATGGAACAACACGCGTACTTGACAGTTACAGTGTATCGAATGCTAGAGCCAACTCGAACCGCGGCGAAATAGCGAGAGGACGATCGGTTCTGGGCCATATTTCCTATTAAATATCCGAGAACGAGGATTCGCTTTCGGAACTTTGGACCGAGCAATCGTGTCTCGATCTTAAAGCTGTACAAACGTTAATTTATTGTATTAGCCGAGTTGTTCGGTCGATTAGAGCGTAAATAAATAAAACGAATCGTGCCACCGGCACGCGGAAACACGTTCACTGTACAGGCTTACCCTTCGACAAATATATAATAATCGAGAGAAAAAAGTGTAGACAAACGTTGCAGGCGATGGTCCTAATTTCGATACCGAAATAGCAGCGTTGCTGATTTGATCTTTTCTTTTATTCGTATAATTGGTCGACAGACACGGGCGAGATACCAACTAAAGCGACGAGTTAAGAAAATTCCATCCAGAATTACTGTCCTAGATCGGTAATGACGAAAGACGAATATCTCTGATCGACGATAAACGTTCAGAAACATCGAAGAGGCAAAGATTAAACTTTTCAAAATTAATCCTTAAACTTTTAAAAGCTCGTCGATTAATAAATGTTGATAAATGTTAATAAACGAGAATCGGTTCGAATAAACGAATAATTGCCGTTCTACGCAGAAATCGCGAGAAACGATTCAGTTTTTGCGTTCTCTTCCACGTTCTCTTTCACGTTCTCTTTCACGTTCTCTTCGACGTACTCTTCGACGTACTCTTCGACGTACTCTTCGACGTTCTCTTCGACGTTCTCTTCGACGTTCTCTTCGACGTACTCTTCGATTATAATTACGTATATTGTACATAAGTCTTACGTTTGTACGTCTTAAAGTATGAATCTTTACGTAGGATGAACGGCTCGTCGCTTGTCCTTTATCTCGAACGAGTAATCCAAAGCAAGTTGTCTTGCTGCAATGGAAAATAAATGTTAATCGTTTTTAATTCCCAAATCAAATAACAAACTATACTGTACGTTGGATCAAAGTAGAAACGTAGGATGCATACTTGAAAGTAATCTTCAATTTCTTGAAGCGTGCGATTTTTCGTTTCCGGTAAAGCAACGTAAACGAATACTGCCTCCAAAAGGGCGGAAATGCCAAAAATTGCAAAAATTCCAGTAATGCCTACTGCGTCGCTTACCTATTTTAACGATGAAAACGTTATTTGCAACAAATTCTTACGATATTTTGTTGGTGTTATTAAGGAGCTTGTTGCTTTTCGTTATTGAACATTACGCGTATATAAATGGAAATATCATGTTAGATAGGGGCCACTCAGTGTCAAGTCAATCATTTTTCTACTCGATGTCTAGGAGATTTTGTGCAAATTTAAAGAGAAATATATTTCTATTCCACCATGTTTTCCCTTTAAATTTCGCTTTATTAATTCGCCAGCGCTCGAAAATCGTGGCTGAGTACAACGATACTTTCGCTAGAACAATCGACCTCCCCCCCCCCCCCAGTCGACTTTACTTCTCCGATAAATTTAGAAAAACTAAGTGTCCTTTGTACTATAAACGGTATCGATGAAATTACACGAGCGCATGCTATAACTGCAATCCTTTTTTAACCTCTCATAAACGTTTCAAAAGCGTTATTTACGTTCAAGTATCCTTGTTCGCCGTATAAATAAATTATTAAGCATTAAATCTTATATGATCGTGGACGTACCGCGGGGAAAGATTTTGTAACTATAAAAATGAATAAGTTGAAAAAGAAGAAATTGCAACCACCGCCAATTCCTCGAGCCCTTTGCGGAAGTAACTCGGCAACCATTAACCCTGGAAATGTCATCAATCCCATCGAGCTCACCGCCACGTAGACCAACAGAATAATACCAACAACGTAAACCTACGAAATACACGAATCTGACATAACGGATCACATTACTACCTAAATCTATAATATCTATAATAAATCTATAATAACTATAATAAATATATATATATATATATATATATATATATATACATTTATTATAGATATCTATTTATTTACACTTACATCGATGGAAGATCTTTCCTGAAGCAATAAATATCCTGCGAGGATTAAGGAAGCGAAGGCAGTTCCCAGAGCAGAAAACATTCCTAGACATCTCCTATTTATTTTCAACAATAAAACACTCGCTATTGAACTAAACACGACCCTGGTAATTGCCGTAATTACCGCTGCCAAATAGTTATTTATGCTGTCACCACCTGCGCGTAACAAAATAAGTATACATAATCAGAATTATGAACTCGATGTAACAGTAACGTCGAATGTGTCGAATGTGTCAAATGTATGGGGTAAAACCGAAGAAAGAAAAAATTTCGTTTTGCCGATGAATCGTGCAACGCAATATGTTGAAATTCGATACATGTTTCACTTATTTTTTATTGATTACACTGTTCAAAGAATAAAATTTTCTCTCTGGTCTACGATATCCGCTAGATCTGGATGATCCTTACAGAGTTCCTCGTTTCAAACGCGAATTCGGAAGCAGAATTTTTGTAAAGATTTTCGCTCAACAAAAATGAGGAGAACTCTCGATGAAAGCATTTTCCGTGTTCGTCGTTCGCATCGTCAAATATTCCTTTTTGCGACGAGAAACTCCATAACGATAGCGAATGAACTCTATAAGGACGATAATGATGATACTTGTTTTGATCTTAGATGATCTTATCTATCGTTTATTGTTCGCTTGTTAGATATTCTAGAACAAAATTCGAATCGATAGCGTTACGAAAGCATTTAACAATTTGCTTTACAGATTAAAAAGTTGTAGGCCCGGAATATTCGGTACGTATTTAGTGTTTCGGTATTTTCTAGAAATCATGTAACTGTATATTAAATGCATAACGACTCCCTTTACCGATATCTTCGACGAGATTTACTGCATAGAAAACGATGACAAATGTCCCACTTATTAACTGAAGAATATTAAAGATATTGATGATCGTTAGTGGTTTCAAAACGCTAGGATCGAGGAGCGTGGAAACGACAGAAGAAATTTGTCCGAGCCGTGACGTCGTGGTCGTAGCCGTCCGTGCTAAATCTGTTTTCATTCGAGCTTCCAATATTCTCATTTCGGCATCAACCTTTCGCAAATATAAACGTAACTTGTAAAAACTCAACTTTTCATCGTGAATGCATCATCGGCTTACCGCAAGAGACGCGACACGTGACGTGACGTGACGTGGCGTGACATTACGAAAATTAAAACAAGTTTGTCAGGAAATAAGTAATTTGAAATAGAAACTTCCAAATGGTAAAAATTACTAATTATTCGACCTTATTAGTTATTATGCAGGCGTTGATTGGCCGTAGGAACGAGCAGTTACCAGATAAAACGACGAGGCTCTCGTTGTAGAAACCATTTCGCTAATAGGGTCAATTGCTGTAGATATCTAATAACGGAAGGTTTTTTAATAAATGTCGTTTTCCCAAACGGCAAACCGACGATATACTTTGTAAATACACACTGGTTATCACGATAAAACGAATTTGTTCGACTTTCGATAGACTTTCGATTCCGTGACTGTTTTACAAAAATATCTATACCTACGTATACATATTGTACTTACCTGTTGCACGTTACCTCCTCTCAACCACAGCAAGGCTTTTCTCGCCTTGTCAGGTTTCTTCCGTCTTACAAGCCAAGCGGGACTTTCCGGGATCAGGATTAACGCGATTAGCGCTGTTATAGGAAGAACGGCCCCGCAAAGAGCCACGATGTTCCACGTAAAACAAGCTCCTAACGCGTAAATTATGACAATACCGAGGCAATAAAAGGTGAGCGTACTTCCTGTCAGAAATCCACGAAGCGTCGAATCAGCCGTTTCACCCAGTAACACCTGTCGGACACGATTCCGAGGTCAATGTCTCAAATTCCAAGATAGATAGGCTACTAATCCTGCAATTCTTAAATTAACAAAATGATAAAGAACATAAAAGAAAAGGATAGACAGATGCGATAGGTAGATTGAAATTCGTTAAATTGTACGACGAATTTGGCTAAGGAAAGACCGTCTTTCGTATCGTTTAGAAATTATTAATACTATCTACCTGAGCTGGTACTCCCATTAGACCGACGCCAAAACCTAGTACAACTCTTCCTATCAAAAGGCAGGAAATGTTTTTAGCGAAACCTATGACGAACCATCCAACGAATAGCGGTACTGCGGCAAATTGTAAAGATCCACGCCTGCCAATCTTATCCAACAATGGGCCGGATACCAACGACCCGACAGGTGTTGCTAGACTATGGACCGAAGCTGAAACATAAATAACAAATATATGCTTGAACGTAAAAGTAGATTAAACGCAAA
Source organism: Bombus waltoni (assembly GCA_014737395.1). Taxonomy (NCBI): domain Eukaryota; kingdom Metazoa; phylum Arthropoda; class Insecta; order Hymenoptera; family Apidae; genus Bombus; species Bombus waltoni. The sequence goes on from JACXII010000050.1 coordinate 139,062, forward strand.
GGAAAAATTAAACTTTTCGCCGATCGATCGGGACGTACTCTTCGATGTAGCGAACTTTGAGCCACGAAATAAGCAATTTTATCAGAATGTCAAATCGAATTAAGTTTCGATTCCGGCCGAAGCAAGAATCTAATCCTTCTCGGTCTTGGCGCGAACGAGAGAGCGTGGGTCAAAGAGTAATGTAAAATAATGCCTAACAGTAATCTGACTTCTCGTAGCAGAACTCTTATTCCACTGAATCCGTTTAGCCCTTGTCACTGTCATTTTTATACCGAAAAATAGGGGGGGGGGGGAACAAGTTGCGAGCAATAGGAGGAATCCGTGCCCTACGCGGGATTTTCGTAGACAGGATTTTTGCTTCGCCGTTGGTCCTGAATTTTTCAAAGTCTAAGTCGAGTGTACTATCTTCGAATGATGAAATTATGAGACGCGAACGTAACAGTACCCTGTGTAGCAGGTCTGTGTAGTACGTAAAATATCAACGATCGCAAAGAACACGCATCGTGACCATACCGAGAACTCGAGGGACAAACATCTCGGAGATTTTGACGCGCTCGATCTTCGACTATGGACGGTGGATGTGGCGAGTTCCGCCAATCGAATCGAGTAACCAAAATAGCGGTGGTGGTAATTTTCCGTCAAAAGTCACGGTCTGTCGACCACAAACATCGGAGGGAAAGAAACCTGCAGGACTGCGATTCACCGTCTTGCTGCGTAGTACGTAAAGATTCAAGATGTTATGAGATTTAACGTTACCAAGTATTATCGAACGTAATTAAGAAATTTATTTTCAAACAGATAGGTACCTATCCAGGATCCAAGTTGCCGATCAGCGTACATCGTACCATTTTCTTCAGCCAATTGCGGTAACAGAATTGCACTGTAACCAATAGGCATTCCTCCACCGGTTAATAGTAATAATACCGCACCAGATACCAAGCACTGAAAGCACAAGAAAAAAAAAACAAAAATCAAAAAACGATGTCAATTTATGAAATTGCAATTTTTTCAACAATGTATCAAACTTTCCCAGTCGATAAGTAATTATCTAATATTTAAAACGGAGCAAGTTTGTCACGAATTCGCTTTCCTTCCTTTTTATGTTCTTTTTTTAACGACAGTGTCGTTTCGTCCAATCTAATCATCTAATAGAGCATACAGCAATTTTATTTAATTCCGATTAATTCGGCAACAAGAGAGAACGATATATTTGTATTATTTTTATCGTTTCAAGTTTTATCTGACCACTGACTTTTCAAACTATTACAAGTAATTCCTTCTGTACGTCGTACATTTTATTAATAATATATGTTTATTAATGCACCTCACCTGTGCGAATATGCCTTTGGAATTTGACAAGTAATATATTGCGTCACATTTGTCGTCCAAAGTGCTATCTTTATCGTGGGTATTATTATTTTCAATGTCTTCGCAAACATTGCCAACCTGTATTATCTTTGCATCGTAATCGGCTGGTTGGTATCCTAACATCGAACGGCGTTCTTCCCTAAAATGGCAACATTTGTCAAAGAAAGAAACAACTCTTTTTAAATATACTATAATTTGTATTATATCGACGACATCGTCTTTCAGCCTTTTTCTCCAAGTAGCGTAATTTGAAAAAGTTACGGTATAACACAGTTACGGTAAAGTAACAGTGTTATAATATAGCATATACATGTACGTATACTTGTAGTTAGACTACGTAACGCAGCTATCAACTACATGCGTGAGCTGGAAGCCCGTATACGCTTCACTTTTCCATAGACATAGACGATAACAGAGAGTTAAAGACATCTACGTATTCAAGTTATCGTACTTATTGTCCACATTTATTGAGAATAATGAATTTTATATTCGACTGTTTGTCTCGACAATTTACTATGTAAAAGAAAAACGCTGAAAACTAACGGCATCGACATCCTGAATGTAGAAAGAGGATGTCTTAGTTAGAAAATATCTATAAAATCTATAAAATTGTAATGATCGACGGACGAGTACGTTACGATGAGAAAAGATGAAAAAAGATGAATAGAGATAAAGATAAGTACATGTAGGAACTGAAGCATACACAAGCGTATACATGTATGTACTTCGTTGCGAAACTTGCAATATTGACTTGCAATATTGACTAGCAATTACAGACGGATAGATGCGACAAAATGTATAAAAATATGGAAAAATTTTGTAGAAATATACAAATAGATGGCAGATATACAGAAATATACACGTACTTTGGCATATTTGATATATTACTCTGTATACTCAGTCTGTTGAAATATCGAATTAATTTTTACGTACGGTTATGATTTATACAATGGTACAATGGTACAATGGTACAATGGTACAATGGTACACTTGTTGAATGTCCGTATAAGCATAACAAATGTATTATTCTACAAATGCAAGCATAGAGATATAAAGGCAGGCACATAGAGATATATATGTATACCTTATTATACCATATACCTCTATGAACAGTATGGGGGCACAAGCAACAACATCAATGCAACGAATGCAATGAAAATTTATTACATATTCATTATAACGTAAATTATGTTTCTACGATGATTTTTTTTCGAAATGTATAATACGGCAATTTAACATACCCTTCTGGCGGCGCCATACCGAAACAGGTTTAAACAGGTTTAAACAAATTCAAACTGTTTGATTTGATATCGATCTTTGACAATTCTCACAATCAGTCCACTTCGTTAATTGATAATTCGATCACGTGATTTAATAACTTTGTCGTTAGGCTTTGGCTTTGTTAAGACTTGGCGTGAAATAATATTTCGTTAATAGAACCCTTTGATATAAATGACGAAAACAGTGACGATAAAGTGTACTTTTGCTTAATAAGATACGTTTAGAATGTAATGCATTACATGCAAGTATTGTTGTCGACGCAATCGTTGCGTTTTTGCTTCTGCGCGTTTTATGTATTTTGTGCGTGTCGTAAATGTTAGTTTCCAAGCTAATTGTAATTAAATATGTGGATAAAAGTCAGATGAAGTTGCAACTTTACGCACGAGCCACTTCATTCAGCTTCTAGATTCTGGATTCTAGATTCTAGATTCTACACTCATTGAACTCGCATCGGATAACCTTTGATCGATGACGTTCCCCATATACATATACGCGTATATATATTTGAACGTTTACTTCAAATTTTTGCATTTTAACGAAACTTTTAAGCTACTTTTTGCTCTTTGAGCTTTCACGGTTTCGTAAAATTTTGTCGCGGATTAAAATATATCTGTTTCTTTAGTATAATAAGTTGCAAGTTTTTTGATCATCGTGACTGTGAAATGCGAAGCCCATTTTGATTCTAGTACTTTAATAATTCTATGACTTTCCTTTCATAATCCATTAGGATGCTGCTGATAAGCTCGTAGAATTGTTTCGTCCCCTCCCACATCGATGTTTGAATGTGATTTTTTGAATGTGTTGTAAAGTTTAACATTTCGAACAACTTTTTCCTATACGCATAATCGTCGATCTCTTAGTCGAGCTTAGTTTCCGAGATGTTCGCTAAAAACTGCACATATCGCTACAGTGTATTTCCACCTATAGTTGTGCATCTATGGCTGCGTATGCATCGCTATTGGTTGACAGGCCGCTTATCTTCCATCCATAAACGGGAATCGAGCGAGCTTAAAGACTCTAAGCACAAGGCGCGTATGCGAAACTGTAAGAAATATCTATTATAAGTGGTTTTCGATCTGACACCCTCGCGACGGCCGAAACACATCCGTAAAATAAGAACAATTATTCTTTTCGCAAAGTAACCACCGGATTGTATAGTTTAACCAAAACCCAGACCCAATACATTCATATCCGTTTTTGATTGAATTACAAGTTGCAACAGACATTGCTTACAATCTCGCATATGCACGTTGTGCACGGGGGCTTTATGCTCGGCCGATCCTCACTTGCAAACCGATTAAGCGCAGCGGCAGACAGAAAACGCATACTATACTATAGGCTATACTATAGGCAGAAATACACCGCATATATGCAAATGTACATTCATGCATTTGCGATACAATGCAAATACTAGGCGAAACCGACGGTTATACGTATAAGAAAAAGTTGCTCAAAATGTTTATTTCCCCAACATATTCAACAAATCATCGAAATCGGAGAGGAGAGGAGAGGACGGGACGGTTCCACAAGTTTATCACGCTGCTTAATATAATATCGTAATCTTAATTTATATGCAAAATATTAACTTTAATTCAACGCTGTTTTTGCTTTTGAAATTGTAGATCTTAATGAATTATAACTTTAACCTTAGAGGTAATATTTGAAATATAGATGTTAGTTACATAAGATTCACAGGTTTCTCCCATGATAAATTTATTAATTAACTAAATAGATGACTAGCAAGCAAGTAAGTGTGTTTGATCTAGATAATTATGGACTAGTGAAAGACCAGTTTTATCTGCACCTTCTTCTCTTGGATATTCTTGTGACGTAAGATCCTTAAAAAAAAAACTATGTAAGTATAATTAATATGTTTAATCGAATTCTTTCTCAAGAAAGATAGAATCACGATATTAACGCAGAACCGTAAGCAAATTGATATTTATCTCACAGGGCCACGAATGGTCAAGCTGTACCGTAGTTTTAGCGTTAAGAAGTCAAATATTTCTATCATAGAGAGGAAGCTGTCTCTTTTAACTTATTACCACTTCACGAACGTATGCGTATATAATAGAGGGAGAGCTCTATAAATTCCTCGAAGATGCTATACCGATGATATATACTTATGAAGAGATCTTACGAAAGAATGATATATTTTGCTTGTGATTTGGTAGAAAATAGATCTGTATTTTAAACGTTTATGCTTTAAAAATAATAATTATTATCACTTGTTGTTAGAGGCAAAGTTTTCTTTTTGATTTTCACACACCACCCATCGCTGGAACTTTTAGTACTTTTACTTTCTCATCTTCAAAGTAGTATTGTATTATATCTCGGACAACGTTTCTTCTGATTTTAAATATTGATAAATTTTTCAATTACTACGAGACGAGAAGTGGAACGATAATTTGACACCATCAAGAGAGGAAAATTCCACTCTTTCAAGAAAATAATTAACAAATTCGATAGTTCCACTGTGCGTACATACGAAACAGAAAAGCTATACGGAACGGAAAAGCGATGAACGATAAGCAAACGATTCGTTAGACACGCACCGGGTCTCGTTTGCCTTGGATCACGTTGGCTCAACTGAATGAAACATTCCACTATACGCGCTCTTATAAGCCACTTACTTCGATTAAATCCCTTTCTCGGTGTTCATCGTGGGCACACTAGACGGCAGAGCGACGATCATCTCTAAGTGGCTTACCTTCAGCAGGAAATGTCCGGTCAGAAAAGATCAGTTTCAACCAAGATCAACGGAATAGGAGTGATTCTATATGAAACGACGAGTGGAAAAAATAAAATAAACTTTTCCCATTCAGACTTTTATACGGATCTCTCTTTCGTGCATACATACGCGTATAGATAGCCGGCAATTCTTTTATCGTATTTTAGATGCTTTCGAATAGGAACTTACGCAATTGATCGATCACGACAGAAACGGTCAGTCATTGAAATAAAGTATGATTTTATGCGGCCATCAAAAATGAACCGTCAGATGTCGAGTTTATTCGTCTGATGTTCAATAACCTTGACCCGATATTCGAATAATTGACTAGCAAGGCTAACGACTCAACTTGACCGATTACATTAAGGCTACTTCGTGCTCGCGGTCAACCGTATAAACGATTTTTTTTTTTTAGAAAATGACCTAGAACGTCAACTACTTCGCAATACAGGTAGTGAAAGTACGCCGAGATTCGATCAATTTTCTTGCATATTCGTTCGAGACATAATTATATGTAACATTAAATGAAAACCAAAATCGTTTATACGATTAATAATTATCTTACAGATTCTATCAAGAATCCTTTAAGATTTCGAACTTGAACTTTGTATTCCTTTCCTTTCCTTCCCTTTAGAAAAAAAGCTCTGTAAAACTCGAGTAATTTAATTTTCAACAATACGTCATTTATACATTTTATTGCCATTTTCATTTCAATCTACTCAGGGTAAAGTATAATTTAATGTTTCGATTTGATTCGGCAGAATCGTAGAACAAGACAGGTATTAAGCAAACTTTCTATGTATCGATAGCGGTAAGAACTTTTATTCACCAATTATGCGCAGCATTGAGTGTACGTAGATTTTTGTGGTTGTGCATTTCTTCTCTAGAAACCATCCGAGAGATACTGTATACTGTTACTGGATATTGTTTAACAATTCAATAATACTGGTGGCTTTTTATACCGTAAAAGTTATCGTAATTCGTCGATTTGATAAAATTGTCGTTATAATCTGTCTTTTGTACACGCCTACACGCCTACACGATTAAAGTAAGTGGAAAATAAATCCGCATTCGCGGTCAGGACACGGTTCGCCTTCCGAACCTTCTACGATTTCAGACACATGCACAGTAAGCCTGGCTGTGTACATTTTATATACGTATTTATGACTCAAGATTTAATCTAGCATTCCCAATTTGTATAACATAAAACACGTAGGTATAACATAAAACACGTAGGTATACAATATTAGGTTCTAAAAGGTGCGAAAATGTTTATACGCACATACAATGTTATCTCATTTAATCGCTCTTCTTCTCACCTTGCTTATAGACATAATCCTGATATTTACAACGATGTATCATTACCCTTGAATTTAGAGCTTCTTTTATAACGAATAGGCTTTTAATGACTATACAAAAACTTCTACTTTTCTATTCTTACGTGAAAAACAATTCCAAACGGAAAGGGAATTTTCAACGACTGAATTAAAAGATGATAATATCGATTGATTCGATAATTTTTGGATATATTGCACGGTTCAATATTTTAGACAGTCGAGTGAAACTGTAGAAACGTCAATTATCCTCTGCTTTCGACGATTTTTGCATATGTTGTAAAAATCCATGTTTTGAGTAACTTTTTCCTATGAACATAAAAAGTGAACTCGCTTGATTTTCAAGATATTCACGAAGACTGACGTTAAATGTCGATAAGTCGAAGAATTGGAGGAAGACAGCGAGACATAGCGATACAAACAGGGAGAAATTTGCAGAAAGGTGTAGATATAGCAAGGAAGGAGTACGATATTTGTAGAGAATGTATGCTTAGAAAAAGGGACGAGGAAGAGCAACTACAAACAAGCAGCGACAAGAACAATTCAATAGAATAGCGAATTGTAGGTATAAGGATTCAAGATCAGAGACGTTACTAAGGTACTCGTTTAATAAGGGAAGTGAGGGAAATAAGGGAAGTAAGGAAAGCCAAAGACTAGTAGCTAGAGCGGGATGCGGAAATTTGAAGGAAAAAAGATCTGGTATGATGCAGAGAACTCGCAGTACGTTTGTTGCGTGGAGGTCGGAAGGGGTCGTTAGGACAGCACGGTGAAATTAAGAGAAGGAAGAATATACAGGGTGTCCGGCTACAGGTGTCAGGAAATTTAAGGGGCGATTCTTGAAGCCGAAATAACACGAAAATCAAGAATAAAAAAGTTGCGTTTCCGGCTTCATTTTTTAGTTATTGACGATTAAAATTCGGCTAAAATATCCCTGCACGCGAGCAAACCTCCTTACACGAACGAAAGGAGGTGAGCCTAAAGAGCGGGGCGCACAGTGATCCTGAAACCAAACGACACATGGGTGGCAACTTACCTCGTACAATCCGTAGAGAAGAAGACCATGATATTCAGAAACGTAAACGACCTCGCGCGACGTTTTGCAAAAGAACTGGTAGATTGAACATTAATCCTGTTTACTCGTAGAAATCCATAAGAGTATTAGATGGAGTTATTTAGTTCTAGAATACTCCATTTATATTCATACTTTACTAAGTACCAAAGTTACACTTCTAAATTATATCTGAATCATATTTCACTAATGTAATATACCGTAGATGTATTGATACGAACACCTAGTCAGGATCGCAGCCAATTAGCTCATATTACTTGCCATATAATTAATAATTATACCAGATATACAGTTAATTGCTTTGCCGTATAGTGATACAATTAGTAATTATATATCAAATAATACTGATTGCCCGGGTCTCACCGCGAGGAGATGCTGCGAGTGGAGACCCACCCTAACCGCGACCCATCCACCCTCCTTTTACACAAAAATATCTAAAATATATTTATCATCAAATAAATACTCCTTTTGGTGTACGTTTGTACAATGTTCGAAACAAACAGCAAAAGGAGCTTTAAGAAGAAAAACCAACGCGAAAACTAGAAACCTGACTAGGATTCGTGAAAATGCCATGCTTCTACTACTATGCCATGCTTTTTACTAATGTATCAATCTATTTACTACCTACATCTTACTTACTTACTTACTTAGATTACAACCTCAAAGTAACCTACCTAACCATAAATCACACGTACGTAAAAATCTAAACATCTGCTTACTCTATCTACGTGATAATCTAAATGAAATAAAGGGAAGGGATATTGTATGGAGTACGAGAGTCTTCTTCACTCGATGTCACAAAAGACCAGGAAACAAACTCTGAACCAGAGAAAAAGACCAGGAAACAAACTCTGAACCAGAGAAAAAGACCAGGAAACAAACTCTGAACCAGAGAAAAAGACCAGGAAACAAACTCTGAATCAGAGAAAAAGACCAGGAAAAAAACTCTGAATCAGAAAAAAGACCCAAAAAAAGATCCGCGAAAGATTAACAAAATTCTATAAAATATGTATAATTATTTAAGACGCTATGAGATATTCAAATGTGTAACTGAAATGTATTTTCATGTAAATTGGTAAATCCGAAACAAGTTCGTTTACTGGATTAGTTGGATTACTACCCCTCAAAACATATTACCTAACCATAAATCACACCTACGTAAAAATCTAAATATCTGCTTACTCTATCTACGTAATAATCTAAATGTAATGGTCCTCTTCTCTTGATACCACAAAAGGCCAAAAATTCAATCTGCGAAAGGTTAGTAAAATTCTATAAAATATGTATAATTACTTCCTGATTGGTAAGACTCAAACGTTATTTCGTAATATTAACTCCTTTCTTTCGTTCACTTCCTGTACTTGAGAACTCTCAAAAGCAAACGCTAAGAGTGCTTCGTTACAACTGCAATATCGATTAATCTATCATTTACAAAAAAAAAGTCTGAAAATTCCCGAAATTTGCTACGCAACGTTAATAAATATAAATCTACGCACTCGTATTTAAGCAACACGCAACACTCATAGCTACAGCTCCCAGTGCAACCACTTAGGAGGAACATAAATGCATGCGACTCACCGTTCGAAGCGGAGAAACAGAGGACGTTACACCATCGTTGCCGGCTATCATCCCGCGAATATCATCAGGAAGACTGACATCAGGCAGGAACCGCTGAAAATCCAATGGTGCAAATAGAGGTTAAATGTTTTATATTAATAGCTTAAATATTATAAATTAATGGCTTAAACGTTATAAAGTAATAGTTTAAACGTTATAAATTGATAACTTAAATCCTACCTGTTCGTCTTCGATGTTCACGGTACGGTAGTCGAAACACAAATGAGTTCGCGCGCGAGACACGTGTTCCTTATATACCTGATGGCATGCATTTGACAGGGTGCCGAAAGGTGAATCGAACAGTGACGGTTAGCTGATGCCGTAAAAGGCAGTTTCTCCATTTTAACGCAATCAAAATGAAACAAGATCTAAATATCATTCTATCCCGGACCAGACCGCAGAATTATAGGATTCTATTTATTTATATATTATTTACAACGGATTGAACAGGAAACGATGGTCATTTAATATGAACTTAATGCAGTAACGTGATATAACTAAGACAACTAAATTGACATTTCACAACTAACAATTAACAACTCATACTAACTCGCTCGCAACTAGACTCTCGATTAACGACTTCCGATTAGTCAACTTTCTCCCTTAAGCATCCCTTTGTCATCTTTCATACCCCTATCACGCACGTATTCTGTAACCGTCCGCAACCATGGTCACGTACGCCTTCTTCCGAGAACTATTTGACTCAAGGACCGAGGACGTATGTATTGATGGACCACTCGACTCATTGAAGTTTCCCGATCCCTTCGGCCTGTCGGCACTTACGCTACACCGTATATATTTCATCGAATCTTTCTTAGACAATCTTTTCACGATACTACACACACACACACATACAAAGAAAAGAAAAGAAAAGAACAACTTGAAATAGGAAGATGTACTTTATATATCCTTTAATCAAATGAAAGCTCTCCAAATAAATTAACAAATTAATTTCGTATTATTATTATTATTATTATTATTATTATTACTGATATCGTATTGTATTATCGGTAATATTATTTCATTTAACTAATATATCTGTAAACAATTCTTAAAATGATAATTAAATAATAAATATCTGTATACTTTTATTTTTCCATGTAATTTTTTTTATGGAAACCTCAAAAATTTTCTCAGTTTTATATGCTATAGTAACATTGATAGCATTGAATACTATTTTATTAACACAAAAGTATACGTTCGATTTATTTTGCAGAAAATATAACAACTAGAGTCTCGTGTTAATAAAATATATTATGTCTTAAGCATGAGGATTACGGAACTTCTCTCCTGCATATTTGGCAGCCGCACCCAATTCTTCTTCGATACGAAGAATCTGATTGTACTTTGCCAAACGTTCTGAACGACAAGGTGCACCAGTTTTGATCTGACCAGTCGACAGACCAACAACTAAATCGGCTATGAACGTATCTTCTGTTTCTCCGGAACGATGAGAGACCATTGTACCCCATCCAGCGCTTTTAGCAAGTTTATGAGCATTAATCGATTCTGTGACTGTACCTATTTGATTGACTTTTAGTAACAAACAGTTGCAAGCTTTCTTCTCAATGGCCGTTTTGATTCTGTAATGTGTAATAAGCTCACAATGAAATTATTATCTATGAACATGAAAATAAATTTCAACGAATGCAGTTATTTTTTAAAATTTACAAGTTATCGGTTCGATGTTACATATAACTTTGCAAGATAAATAATTAATTCGATATTCTGAGTTATATCAAAATTTGACAAACTTGTAATTTCCTAAGAAATCGGAAATAATTTGATTTAAAGATTTTACCTTTCAGGATTTGTAACAGTAAGGTCATCACCCACAATTTGAATAGGAGTGGAGGATGTCATAGAAGTCCACGAGTTCCAGTCGTCTTGGTCAAACGGATCTTCGATCGATACAATCGGGAATTCCTTAACAAATTCTAAATATAAATTCTTCAAAGCTTGTGGTTCCAAATACGTCTTTGGATCGGACTTTTCGTTCTTAAAATCTAAATCATATTTCCCATTTTTATGAAATTCAGATGCAGCAACATCCATACCAATCTTGATTTTGCCTTCGTATCCAGCAACCTACATTGTACAATAATTATGACTCATTATTTCAATAACATTTGAAGCAGAAACATTTCTTGCATATGTCTTGCATTAGTAAGAAAATATTTTCATTTCAGAGAGAAAAATACTTACTTTAATGGCATCTATGATCAGATTTAAAGCTTCTTTGTTCTCTAAAATATTTGGAGCAAAACCACCTTCGTCACCGACAGCGGTAGCATCAAGGCCAAACTTCTTTTTAATACCAGCCTTCAAATGGTGGTAAACTTCGGTACCCATTTTCATGGCTTCGGTGAAATTAGCAGCGCCAGTAGGTAGAATCATAAACTCCTGCATTGCCAATTTGTTTCCAGCATGCGAGCCTCCGTTAATAACATTGAAAGCTGGTACTGGTAAAATAATATTGGCATTTCCTGCCAATTCTGCGATATATCTGCAATTACAGAACAATTACAAAGTTATCTATTGTATATCAAAGATAAAAAATTTTGGCGTTCGTATCGGATACATAGTATAACATTTTGTTCATCTTTTATTATTTGAAAAAGTTGTATAAAATTTAAATCTACATATGCATATTAAACAAAAATAAGCATAATTATATAATTAAAATATATTTGTTTGTACTTTTTATTTGTACTCGACATATATTTCGTAAATTATAATATCAAATTTAAGTTAAAAATCACACTTACTTATATAAAGGTATCCCTTTCTTAGCAGCTCCTGCTTTACAAACTGCCAATGAAACACCCAAAAGTGCATTCGCGCCGAGCTTTGACTTATTCGGTGTACCATCGAGTTTCAATAGAAGGTTATCGATATCAGTTTGTTGTGTGACTTCCAAATTTGACTAGATAACAAATATTTTCATATCGATTAGTTAATAAATTGAAATGTTTTTATTGTTCGATCGTACGAACAATATATACGCCTTCTAAATGTATTTAAAAAATTGACAAATTTTGATGAATCTACATAAAATTAAAAGAAATTATGTATGCTACGTGTTATGCATAAACGCTAAACACTCGACGATACCTTCAACAATTCAGGTGTGATGATGTTATTAATATTTTCTACAGCTTTAAAAACAGATTTCCCATGATACTTAGATTTATCATTATCGCGAAGTTCTAAAGCTTCGTGAACACCAGTGGAAGCACCTGATGGTACTTCAGCTCTAAACAGCCCATTGTCCGAAACAAGATCGACCTATAAACAAGATATATAAAAAATAATAAGAACAATTTATGTGTAATCTTAATTATTACGTAATATACTAGAATATAAAATGTTGCATATAATTAGAAATTAGGAATATATATTAAAATTACACCAATATTCAATACAAGTTACATAATATAGCTTGTCAATCCATGATTTATAATTTATCATACTTTCGGAATAGAAAACCGTTATATACCAAAATAAACCTTTACTTTATATGCAGCAATATTACACTTAAAATACAATTTAATCTGTTTAAAAATTAACAATTTTTTATAATCTTACCTCTACAGTAGGATTACCACGAGAGTCAAAAATTTGACGTGCCTTGATGCTTTTGATTGGCATTTTCCTACTGTAATTAGTACTGTATTTACTGATTAGAAGCCTGAAACAAAAATATTTGACAATAACAAAATACTGATTCTAAATGTTGAAAAATTATTAAATACAGACCATTTAACACGAGACTGTGGTACAATCTAGCTTTCATATTACATGTCAGTTACTAATAGTTTCAAGGATAAATAATCTTTCCTTAATATTAACATCAAATTGTCTTTAAATTTAAGCATTTTAAGTCTTTCGATAAAATATGTGTGAAATTGAAATACCGGTGGGCAAGTTTGCCTTGGAAATAATATAGTGTTCGACCTTGACAAGGTCACTGGAAGAAGTTTCAAAATCTTAACAACCAAGTTAACAGTCGTTTGATTTCAGAAGTGCTACATTTATCAAAATTAAGTATAATGTACACGAACTATCGCATATAATGACCTTACGACAAAACTTTGGCACTTAATGCACGCGGCACGTATTAAAACCATTTTTTTCTTTTCTCTTTCTTTCTTTTTTTGTTTTATGAATTTAAGAAACAAAACACTAAACAAATCAAATCTTGATATTTCATATAGTGTCTACAAATTCTTGAAGATACGACTTCTTACTCGTGCTGCAAAACTGAAGAAAATATGGCTCACCTAATGCAACGTATGACAGTCCTCCTGAGGTGTTCGAAGTAGAATGATACTGTCCTACAGTTGACCTCAAATCACGAAGGTAGCTCTCGTATCGATTCTGATCCCGTCACGTATGAATTACGGAAGCGTTGAAACTAAAAGTTTCTCAACAACCTAGACTACTGAGAATAAGATAAAATCTACATACATATATATATATATATATAAGCAGGTATAAGATACGAAAGCAGAATCTTAAAGTTTTAATTGAATATAATTTGTCATGATTAAATAACGAAAATTGCGTAATCTAAATGCGTGGTTTCATCGTTTCATTAATGATTTACTATCTTTGTATTGCATTGTTCATAAGCGCGCGAATTTGTAAAATTGCTGAAATAGCTCTTAAAAATTGAGAGCTTTATATACGCATATTTTTATATATAATGCACAGAATGTTTGTAATGTTGAAACTATTTAGTTTTAAATATTATTACTATATAATGTACTATATGATATTGGAAATAAATTTACCATTGTATGAAAAAACCAAAAGTGTTACGTAGAAATATTATTTATTATACTTTTAAGATAAATAGGATTTGCACAAGAACAGGAATTTATAGATAAATAAATTCATTACGAACTTAATGAATGATTGTATAATATAAAAAAAAAAATATTTTGTTATATTATATATATATATATATATTGTATTTATGTTTTAAAAAATATTTGTAACTTGTCATAAGTTTTTTGAATACTTTTAGTACAATTATGTTTTTTTGTTGTAATGCTTTAATATACTTTAATCATATTGTATATGAAAAATACTTTAAATCACACATTAACAAGAATTTGCTCATATTTATACGTACCTAGAAAATTTAGTTGAATTTTTAGGGCATATATATATATATTAAGTTAATCACGTTTAGATTTATTACGATATATTAGTTTTTAAGTTATTTAGAGTGTTTGTAGACGTACATATAAAAGGTATCAGATTCTCTTAGAAACATTACTTTTGTCGAAAGTTTATTCAAAAATATGAAACATATATATTCAATCATTATGATACAGTTTGTACATGTATAACAATATATCCTTAAAAGATAAATTTGTTTCGCGATTATAATGTAAATAATAATTTCTAAATTGAAAGATTTTACGCTATCAAATGCTAATGAACATGCTTATAACTTTTGAGAAACATATTTTACAGAATTCATTGTGAACGAGCTGAATGAAACTACTTAAACAGATTTTTACATTTGGTATTAAATTATTTTTACAACCAAGTATTATTACATTCATAAACAAAACAATAATTATTATATTCACAAGCAATTAATATTTTATTAGTTTATAAATTGCGCTTTTAAAGGCATAGATATTTTTGTTATCAAATTCTTCCGTTAGTCCATTTACACCATTACTCTATCAACTAAAGTAGTTCTACAGAGATCAAAGTGTTTTACAGAAGGCACTCTATATATGTTACAAATGTAAAGGAAGTGCCAGTATTCTAAAATGAAGGTAATGTTATCGCTCTATGTTTTATACACCCTATACCTATAAAAGGGCGACACATTAACATCATTAAGATCGTTATATTTAAAAAAAAATGCATCTATATAACTGTATATATGGTATTATATTATTTCAGTTTTTCGACTACTTAGACTTTTCTTTATCAATGCCCAGTCTTCAAGGATGTCCGCGTCATTAAGCATGTAAACAATATAAGGTCCAGCAACAGAAACAGCTCTTCTTCTTTCAGTGTGATTTCTGCGCCTTCTACCATTAGAATTTAACCACAAATCTGCATGAATATCAACATTATTCCTATCTTCTTCTAGTCTACGTATCTTTTCTTGTAAATCATTATGAATGCAATCCCAAATTAATTCTTTTTCACTTTCAAAATTCTGCAACGCAGCTTGTTCTTCAGCTAAGAATTTATTTTGGATATTTTGTAGTCTATACTGCTTTAGTATTCCAGCTACTTCTGTTTTTGTTTTCATATTTTCTTTTAATCGTTCCAACGGTACTAAATATTCCTCAGATTTTCCAACTCGAACTTCCCCCAATTTTGTATCTACTTGGGTAATTCTTTCACGGTAAAGCCTGAAGTTATAAAAATCAAAACGTTCAGTTCAAGATAAGAAAATTCCTTCTACAAGGACTAGTACGTGAAAGAAAGTTTCGACGCACGAAAGGATCTACTTACTGCTCTTTGAGAAGCGTGAATTGTCTTTCTAAATCTACTAAGTTTTCCATGCATTCGTTACGTCGCCTTTCGCATTCATCTTCATCCATCTCCGAAGAATCATCACTGTCGCTATGTTCGGCACTACTGTCACACGACGCAGAGCTTTGATTACTTTCATTACTGTCGTGAGACATTTCTTCTCCTTCTGCCTCAGATTCATCTTTAACGCTTGGCATCTGTCGAAATGTTAAGCTCACCTACAGGATTAAGTAGCAACAGATTGGTAATACGCTAGATGTGTATAGAAATATCCAAGTTATATTTAATTTTGGGTGAAAATTGTTTTGAAAACATTTAACTTTAAAATTTATATTATGGTAACATAACCTTAAAAATGTATCGTATACGTACGCAATATTATACAAAATTTTTATTTCACTACTTGTGAAATTAAATTGAGTATCGTACCATTAATGTCAGCGTAAAAATAATGTTCTAACAATTACTAATACCTTCGTAACTGGAAATCCGGGAAAATTCTCCGGAGCTGTTACATCTCGAATTACTTATGATTTTCGATAACTATACGTATACTTATTTATATTATATTAATATAAATACATACTCACTGTTAAATAATTATATACTTTACTTTCTAAAACGATGTCATAAAATAGTGAATATTTTGAAAATAAAGTAGTATTTTTCACGCTATATGAAATCAACCATTCGTATCTGATCATCGACTAAATACAAGATAGATCTGACATTCAATGCTTTTTCGTGTCCCATGTTTTGAAGCTTCTCGACGCCACTGGCAACGTACAACATAGACGCGACATTCAATGGCTTTTCATATCTCATGTTTCGGGAGTCACCCATGGACTATGATGTCGCCCGAATATAGATGGTCGGCATTTTAATAATTTTTATTGCTGCGACAGCGCACGTTACTTAAATATTCTTTATTCGTCTCTATCTGTTTCGCAAGAACGCGGATTTTGTTGGCCTTCCATTTTGATTTTTCAAGACTCGACACGAGTCAATTTTCGGACGGGTTTCCCTAGCAGCTAATATGGCGTCGAAGAAACGCGTAAAACACCCTACAAGTGCTCAGTTTTACATAGTTATAATTTTTAGACCTCCGGATTCCGCAATTTCAAACGCGCATTTTTGGGTTGTACGCGTCGAAACACAGACACAGGATTGTCATATTCACATTCCTATCGTATCATATTCGCGTATCTAGGTAGATCTATAGATAGATATAGTAGATTTTTACTAGGCAGATTAAATTAGACTTTTAACTAGGCAGGGTTGTTTTGAAAGTTGTAGATGGAATGTTTTCTAGTTAGGTTTGTGGTTTAGTAGAGTATCTTGAAACTAACACCGTAAGCACGTAAGAGATGTTTTCTAGGAATATTAATCCGTGCCTAAATAAGTACTTAAATGTTTAAATAAAATATCAGTGGTATTAATTAAGTGCGTTCGTAATTAAGGGTGGTATCTAAGTAAATAAAGTAGATAAGTAGTATAATACTTTATCAGGTGTGTTTCGCCGTTTGAAAATATTCTCAAGTCCCAAATATTTTATATTTTGTATAACAGTGAAGGTGTAAAATATCGAAACACATACGATATACCAAAATCGCAAAGAACTATGATATAATCGTAATTTAAATTTTTACTTCCGGGTTTAGTTTTTCGCGCCGCTTTGCCTAATGTTTCTTCCGATGTTTCTTGCGCGCAACGATCAAAGGGCTGAACGTTTCGCAAACGCGCATCGAAAGAAGAATTCTTTCAAATTTGTTTTATACAAAGTTAGTAAATGTTTGCGTAAATTCCCGTCCTGAAAGTTCTATTAACACAACACCGAGGATAATTAGCAATCGAGTTGTTACAGTCGCAGTGGTAGAGTAGTATGGGTAATTAAGAAAAAGTAGAATCTTTATTATTTTCTCCTTTAGCATTCATTTTATTGCCAATTATTTTATTATATAAGACAATGGAGAATGCCTTTGGTTATTCTCGCAGTAACGAGAGTGATAAAAAGTGTCAAAGAAGGGAAAAAGTGAAATAAGGAAAGGAAGAACGAAGAAGCGACGATGGTAACTGTAAAGAAAGGTAGGAATTGTTTAATACGTCTATACAGTGGTTTATTAAAATAACATTTATCGAAACAACATTTTACTCCTGGCCGTTGATATTCATACGTTTAACGCCAATACGTTTAAATATGCTTAATAGTAACAGAAACATTTTGGAGATCTTACTTTGTCATTAGTGGTATGTATATATGTATATATGTGCAATAAAACGCGATTATCCGACATACGTACGTACGTCATGAAATTGATGCGAAACAACTACGAAATGAAAGGAAACGAAAAAAATATTTATAACTTATGTGTACATACATAATGTGTATATATATATATATATATATAACGAAAGCAGTTAAGAAAGAAGTATATATATATATATATATATATACTTCTTTTTGTTTCTTCCAAATCTTTTCGCGCATAATATTCCACTCGCATAAGACAAGACATTTGAACCTGCATAGAACAAACAGACGGATAATGCAATATTCGCAAAGTGTAAAGTATACTAGGAATTAATATATACGATATACACACACGTTTCTCGTGTGTCTCGTTTTCACGTTCGGTGAAAACTTCCGATTACGTAGGACTGTTTCTGCGCGAAACAGCGCGAAAGATACATACAGTTCGTTTTGGATTTTCCTCTCTCGTATCAAGTTCTTTCATTTCTGTCCACTCTTTTCGATTAAATTTAAAATTTGTCACACACCAGACGGTTACGATAAGAATTCTTTTACTCTGTTCATTCCTACGTGAAATAAAACGATCGATAACACATACGGGGAGGAAAGCTCTGTTTTGAGAATACAATTTCGCAAGAATCGCAAGTCTTAAAAAATAAATATAAATCAAGAAAGATGTAGGCACTTGATTTTTTACATATAATTTTCACTTTCTTTCATGATACGAGATTGTATTCAACGTATAAAAGTCCTACTTTATGTATTTGCTTCTTCCGGAGGGAAATGCGTGTCTCGGAGCCCCTGCAGGAAACGTTCAATTATCGTAAGTCGAGCAAATAGTTCCTTACCATACGCATCTAATGTGCCGTACGTATTTTATTATTTGGTGTTGCAGCGGCTCTTCTTTTTCATCTGTTTCGTGTACCAATAATTTTATGTAGATTTTCTAAATAATCATTTCATGCGACGTTTGCCATAGCAGCATGGTGCTGTTCTTTCAAACAGTACTTGTTCTAAGACGGTTTTCGACTAAACGCATAGGTCGTAGGCAACGCAATAGAAACGAATCGATCAAGATATTTAGACAAATGTGACCAAGTATTTCGAGCCGGTAGACACGGCTTGGAAAGACGATTCTCTCAAAGATTTCATTTCGTTAATAACGCAATCCGCACTCTTCAGAAGAAGGAAGAAGAGAAATGGAAACAAAGATGATCGTAACGAAGCCTGATGTAATTAACAATCGTATCGCGTATATTTGTCTTAACGTAAATTATAATTTGTTGATACTTTCATTATCCGAACAAAGAAACGAAGAGTACTACACCATTTGAAACTTATCTTTTAAACCGAGAAATTTCGTTTCGTAAATTACTAACCTATTCTCCATTTGTTGGAAATCGTACGTTACGTCACCGAATATTTTAACATTTTTGAAGGATTTTCATCCAAAAATCGATTAACACTTTATATATAAAGTATACACGTATATATACATACACATACATATATGCATTTCATTTTTCACTTGTTCTTCGCTATCTTATTCGTTATTCCTTTCATCTTCCGTTCAAATTGCAAACAATAATTAAGTAAACGATAATTCGGAAGTGTTCCACTTTCTTACTAATGCATTCTGTATCGTTACGTTTATGGTATATTTCAAGTTACGTGTACAAATCAACAGCGATCGAGTTACATTTACCGAAAATTAACGAGAGAGTCCCCTTTCTACCTGTAACAAAAGGACTTGAGTTATCGAACCGCGAAGGGCTGTTTTCTCACTTTGTCGATCGATCGATCTTTCTTTTCGTTAACACGATCGTGAACTCGTCGTTAGCAACTTTCTCAAGTCGGACAGGTCCAAAATTGGCCAACCCACCGCCGATAAGATACGAAACTAAGAAAAGTTTTCGCTGTATCGATACCGTATTACTGTGACACGCGTTACGTCTTCGTGCTCTTTTTTTTTTCTTTTTTTCTTTTTTTCCCTAGTATCGAACGCGTATTTTCTCTCCGAGGCAAAGTACTCGTCATTTCTGTTTCTCGCTCGTCAAGGAACAATTTTGGGATACCTTGGGGCGGCGAGTCGTGGTGGCATTTTGAATAAAAAATAAATGAAGTATAAGTAGGCCTCGTCTGACTTATCTTGTTTATTACCTAATATGTTATGATTTTTGTCGAAGTTACTTTAATGTTACGCATACCGTGTTAAAATGTTTCGGAAGACACGGCGAATATTCGCTCGAAGAAGGGAGAAAGAACGGTGACCCAGCGTTTTAGTACGAAGGAATTATTACGTACGCAAAGAGTCGGTGTTAGTACGTGCAACTGTAACGGAATACGCGTGAGTTTGGAAACGCGTATTTTTCGAGACGTCATTCTGCGTTCTTTTAGTAACGGATAGACGATCGACTGGTAATTATTTAAAAAACTGACGATTCGATATCCTCGACAACGAGCGACAGAAATAAATTGACCTCGGAGAGAAATTAGAGATAGATAAGTATATAGGGCATGGAAGATATAGAGGTAAAGCGGTTCCATGCTTTGGGAACCGCCTGGGAAATTGACATTGCGCGAAAGCGTACGTCCCAATGGTCGCGTACTTTTCGTTCTTAACCGCGGGTAAGAATCTATATAGTTGTCTTTTGACGGTCAAAGGTTACACGCATCCATATAAACATATAGCGTGCCTCTTAATTACAAAAATGCTGTCGCTACGATGGAAAGAAACGCGTTGCTCTATTATCTGCAAATAACGACGATGATCCGTATAAGGATAGCAATATCGCGATAGGGGATTTACACAGGTGAGGGGGTGGGTACACAGGAGACACTGACGTTTATTTTGCGTCACGATCGATCATAGAATTTTCAAGGTATCGTTAATTCGCTTGATCGACCAACGACGCTTGATCGTTGAATTACTTGCTACGAAATAAATACAATTTGCACAACGAGGTAATTGAGGTAATCGAGGATTCGTAAAAAATAATTATTCGTATAGAAATGAATATATGTATATAATATAATATTATCGTTACATATACACATATTATATTATATAGGTACATAAATCTGCAATCTCTGGGTGTCGGGTTTCGTTTGGAATTTTCTATTCATTGCTACTTACTTGTATTCCAATTCTCTCGTTCTACCTTGCTCCTTCGATCGACGTAATGGGGCTTTCTTTAAATTTGCGTGGTTCGCTCTTGGGAGTTATGAATTTTGTATTTGCAGATGTTGTACGCGAATCGTAGAAAATTAACTGTTGTTTCACGAATAGAAATAATTAATCTGTTTCGTATTTTGTTATTAGAAAAAATAGTGTAATATTTATAGAGGCAAATGTAGAATAAGCGGTATGTACGCTACGTGTACCTTCTTTGTAAAACGCTTTCGTGTGTGTGCGCGTGGCGCGTGCGCGCGCGCGTGTTTCAAATAGATATTTCGCATTGTTTCAGTATGATTAAACGTTACATTGCATTTTTAAATCTTTAACATTGTACATTCATGAATACAGTTTTCTTTTTTTTTTTTTTACACAAAAGCTACTAAGAATTTGTAATTTTGTAAAATGGTAATGCACGATAGGGGGATAAGTGCAACATTATTGCGGGATCGTATATTAATACAATATTATTCTACCATGTAATACATATACGAGTCTTCGACGTACGGTAACCTGTTTCGATTAATTTCGAAAATAGATGCTCTAAACAACCGTAACTATACGCACCACGTGTATTGTATCGTGTGCCTCGATTTACTTACTCTTTGTATACCGAGTTGCGAACGATATCGAGTCTTAAGACGATCAACGCATGTTCTACAGTTGTTCGCGAAAGTAATGGAACATTTGTAATTGGAACTGTTAATAAGCAAAGTATGCAGTTTAAACTAGAGCTTTCGAAATAACCGCGATAACGTGCGAGTCGATCGACAGGAATAAAAATATAAAAAGATAGATATACGCAAGCAGGTACGTGTACAGAGAGTGAAACATCGTTTCGTACGGTCGAGAAATTTTACAGGTCACGATTTTTACAACCCATCGACAGAAATAGCTACACTGCGAAATTAACGATAAGGCGTCGATACAATTAAATAGGTAGATTTCGAAATTTTCTTACGATCGTGGTTCGGAACGCGTCTCGAAGGAGAAAAGAAACGAAAAAATAAAAGGAAAAGAGACGAAGAGACGAAGAGACAAACGATAAAACCGCGTAGAATAATCGAGGCAACAGTTGGAGCGTTATTTTGAAAACTGCAGCGACTAAAAGTGTCAAAGTGCGTCGTTTATTTGCCGACGCTTTGGATCGCAAGCGTGGGAATAGTTTTCGCGATAACTGTAATTATGATTTTCGATAATATATCTAACCGGAAAAGGTTGGTCCATACTAACAGCCGCTCATCGACGTTTCCGTACGCATCGATGCGATCGGATCTTTTTCTCGTTCGTTTATCTCCAACTCCGATGCGTCCGATTTTGGAGAAGCTGACATCGAGTTGCAATCGCACCGCTTAGCGGTCACCACTGGACAATCTTGTACACGCACACGCGTGCCATTGCATCTTGTTACGCTTATGAGCGGCCTAACGGGATTCCGTGCTTTGAGAGAATACAGGTTATCGATTTCTTTGTTATCCGTTGCAGCACTTTCCAATATTGCTCTCGCTTGTAACGAGGCGACTTTGAAACGCTCTGCGAGACACGAATTAACGACAGCTGTGTATGGTTGTGGCAGATATAACGAAACGCGATTCGCAATTCCCGATCGAACACGCGCTCGTGTATGTATCTCGTACGTGAAGTATACGGTACGTCCTACGCAAATGCCAAAGCTTTTGCCATTTTACCATAATTCGTATTTCCAAGTCTCGAGATGACACCGCTCTGTAGCGTTAATTTGTTTACTTTCACATGTACGCGTATAAGGGCAACGAAAGATTCGCCGAAAGTAATAGAAACCGGTTGAACTTGATATTCTTACCCGTGATTACCTTACCGCTTCGAATTACCTTTACCTTTGCTTTTCTCTCTTTATAGGTATACGCATAGTTGATCGAATCGTGGATCGAAATAAATTAATAGACAGATATATATTTCTCCGTTAGACCGAGAAAGACAGCTACAGCGTCGGTTATCCGAGAGGAATTTCTCGTGTCCCGTGTCGTATGATTTCTCTCGTTCTATGGTCTCGTGTCGCAACTATTTTGTATGACGAGCGATAGAAACGTGTCCTACGTGATTTATGTAATCCAAGGTTCTCGCAAATAAAAGCAACGCTCGACTTGGATCGGTTCAAGGCAAGCATTATTCTGGTATCAATTATCGAGCGTCCATCGAGAGCCAGAG
Source organism: Bombus waltoni (assembly GCA_014737395.1). Classification (NCBI taxonomy): domain Eukaryota; kingdom Metazoa; phylum Arthropoda; class Insecta; order Hymenoptera; family Apidae; genus Bombus; species Bombus waltoni. The sequence continues at coordinate 162,591 of JACXII010000050.1, forward strand.
GTGCGTGTGAAATCGTTTCTGATGCGTTTGAGCCAGCTTCGATTATGTAAACCTTTTCGATGAATTTTTAGGCTAAACAAAGCACCGTATAGCTATAAAAAGATAAACAGGTTTAGAAGAAAGAGAAGCTAAAAAGGGATGTAAAGATATAAAATATGAAAAATAGAGATGGTTAGGATGGATAGATCGTCCGTGTGCAACTATCTTTTTATATCGTTTTCTATAAAAATCGTTAGAACCAACTCTTATCGTAACAACTTGAGAGCGTTCGTCGTTCGGATTATCGCGTTTCTCTTAACTCGTTATCGCGTTACTTCGCCGTATTCGTCGAATGGTTGGAAAACTTATTTTTTGTCGAAACGTAATTCTTCGCTTTTAACACCGTTGACTTATTTACGCATTACGTACGCTTTTATTCTGCCGAACTCCTAATTATCTCTTCACCTGTTTCTTACAGTTCTTACAGTTTCTTACAGTAGAGTTACGCGAGTGACTTTTTCCTGTAATTCGATCGTAAAAGGTACCTTTGCCTTCTTCCTGACCGATACGTGCGTTAACGAGCAAAGAACTTTGCTCGAGGGTCTCTCGTTTTTCTAGAAATTATAATTTCGTTACTCCGTATCCAATTTAAAAACAAAAGTCATCCTTTACGCCGACAAAGTACAAAATATGTATATAACGTACGATGTAAAATATAAAATATAGATACGAGATATTAGAGAGATATTTAAATTTATTTAAAATCTAAAGTTAGGTGATAATAGGTAGTAATATGAACTTTCTAAACGGGACAATTCTCGCGTAAGGATATTGTCTTGTGATTTGTCGAGTGATTCGTCGATTATTCGGATCGTTCGCGTAAACTGAACGGAAATGATCAAACTAAATCGAAGATTGTCCATTTCTGGCTGCGTTGCTCTTTTTACCGCGTCGTTCCTTTTTATTTCTTTTTCTTTCTTTTTTTTACGTTTTCCACTCGTACAAGCTGGATTGGCCGGACAGAGCCGAGCTTCGGATTTCTGTACTCGAGTGCTTTCGTAAACGGATATTTCGTAGTCGATATCTTGAATGCGAGTAACCGCTAATTAAGTAACTGCTGGCAGTCGATTCCGTTCGAAACGATCCTTGATACGTGTGTACCATATTTACATGGCTGAAATTCCATGATCGATAGCGCGGCGAAGCGAGGGGCCATCGAATAATAAGGTAACGCTATTTTTGTAGAATCTTTGCTCCCTTTTACAACCTCCCGAACCATTTCATCCCGCGACTTTCGTATCACGTTCGAACAACATGTACGCGTTATGTTGCGAATACGCGTGTAAGTATACGTACGTGTATAGGAGTCATCGCGAGAGGAGACTGTGGGATCGTGTTCGACCGATAGAAATAATTAAACAGGGAAAGGTTCTCTTTCGCCAAGTTGCACGTCGACGAAAATGTTAAACGAGAACGCGTTATCCGTTTTCTTTGGCCGTCGAGAGAGCGAACGAGACGGTTCGCTCGGTCGTACGAAACGACCGCGTACGCGATACGGTAATCATAGCTATTTCTTACGAATTATGCATTTTCCGTGTCCGAGACCCGCTCGAAGGAAAAAGATTTCAAACCTAACTACAACCCATACGGCATCCATCTCTCTCAGTTTGTGCCTCTGTAAAGAAAAAGTTACACAAAGATTTATTTATCTCTGTCTCGCCTCTGTCGAATACGTTCGATCGTACCGATCGCACATCGCGGATCGGAGAATCCGGAGAAACATACATACTTTTTTTATACATACTTTGGAACGAACGAACGAACGATCGCGCCATCGAGTGATTTATTCGTTCTCATTGCTTTCGAACCTCGGTTTCTTCTCGAAAACTACAACTGCCGATTAGAAAAAGCGATCGGCGAATCGGCAAATCATTTTTGTTCCTTACAAACGATAAGACTAAGACGACTAGGATTTAGCAGTGCCGCTCTGTGCTTTGTCGTTCTGAGCTTTGTCGAAACCGTCGATCAACGTTTCGATGATGAACTTGATCGTCACTTTGTAGGTGCTCTCCACGTTCTCCGAGTATCGATCTTCCAAAGTTCGCTTCACGGCTTCTAAGAATGGCTGCTCGATTTTCTGAAAATAAAATTCATTGAGAGAGGAGGAAGAGGAGGACGAGGGGGGGGAGAGAGAGAGAGAAACGTCAAACGGGTCAAAGTTGAGACGAAACATTCTTGACATCTAGGAATATTTGTAGCTAATTAATCGTTTGTCTCCCGTTTCATTTCGTATATACGTACGCGATGAGTTAACAACATATTAAGGTAATAGTTAAGCATCGCGGATTCGTTCCTATAATTGTTAACGACTAATTGTTAACTAAATTTAGTAACTGGACGATTTAGCGTAAAACGTTAGTTGTACGTGTTTCCGTGCGTCGTCCGTTCGACGCTATCGATCTAGTCGATATCTGCAAAAGTTTTGCAAACCGTAGCAACATCGCCAAAAACATCGTGCGAAATATTACGTACAAGCTTTAACGCGTAGCCTTTTTCGATCAGACACGATCAGACTCGAAAACTATTCGATCCACGTTTGATTTTCTGACATATTTACTTATTTAAGATATATCGCGCGATAAAGATTATGTTGCGCTCTAAAAGAAGAAGGAAAGGAAAGCGAATTTGTAGTACTCTGCCTGTTGCGGTACGTATAACGTCGCTCTGGTGTACGTGTATACACACGGTATGCGTATTACCGTGCAACTTTGTTTCGGCGAAGCAAAGGTATCTCTCGTGTTCGGCAGCGACGATAGAACGTAGAACGAATTTATTCGACTATCGTTGACGAAAAACCGTGTTGTAGCAACTAAATGTTGGACAAAATCTCGACGCCTGTACCCAGACGTTTTATTGGATCTTTGATCGCGTCGCTTTATCGCGTCGTAGTACTACGCTTTTGGAAAGATGTCGATACATTTGTGAAATAGCAATGCGATAACGAACGACGATGGCATTTCTCGGCAACGATAATGTTAAATATATAACAAATTGCGAAGAATTTACTTTTTACGAGCTTACCCAAAAGTACTGTGGATTAAAGTCAGGAATCTTTGTATGCGTGGCTCCGACTTGATGAAGACAGGTGAGGAAATCATCCATGTTGTCGAGTCCTCTGATACCTTCGTCCAGAGCGGCCATTACTTTTTCCGCGTGTTTGCCCAATTCCACCATATCGAAACGCTCTTCTTTCGATTTCAAGTCGAGAAAACGCGAAAACATTTGCACCAGTTCCTCGTTTTCTTCGAACAACCTACGAATAAACGGGAGTAAACTTATAAAAAGTCTTAAGATACAATTTCTAAACTATAACGCGTAATTGCACGAGACGAATATCGAGATACGACCAGAGATTAGTTTAGGAAGCTAATGTTTAGCGACGGTCCGATCGAACGTTATACTTGGAATGTAGCGGTTACGCGTATTACGTATAGGGCCGAGCCGATCGCCAACGACAAATTCCAAGTGGCGTGGTCATCGAAAGATACCTTATAAGCTGCTACTTTCTACGAAACGTGTCCAAAGTTGCGAGTAAATTTGATCGAATAAAAATTATACCGTCACTTTGCGTACCGCACTTTATTCTGTATTCGAATAAAATCGTGTTTCAACGTTTTTACCACTGACAAGGAAAAGTACTTGGTTTTTCTTGAATTCTTTAGGCGTCGTAAATCTTGTACTTGGCCTTTAGGGGATAGAAGCTCTTACGATATATCCCGTGTACTTTCTGCGAAAGTAAAACTCGCGAAACTTGGTCCGTGACGCGGTCGAGGCAACGCTGTTGTTCCACAAGACTCTATCTTTGTTTCTTTCCTTTACTCGCTTGGTTTCATAGCGAACGTTTCCTCGTTTTCGTGTCAGATATTGTTTTTCATTTTGATTGTCATTTATTTGTTCGTTCTTTGTTCGCGCCTCTCGGCTTTGCGCCACTTCCGGCTATCCATCGCGTTAAACCTTCAATGGACCTAACCGGACGTCGAATCCAAATTTCACTTTCCTTCTTCGACCGCTTGTTCTACGGCTACTTCGTTTCTTATGCGCGCACGAAAGTCTTCGTTCCCTAGGTTCGATATGAAAACGTTTATCTGGAACGGACGAAGATTATTCTTTTGAGTAACACGGGTGACTCGGTATATCAGGTAACGAAAGACTACACATCCGAGGAACGATCGGTACTTGCTGTACTTGTAACAAGTTTTTCCGTCTCGAGTCTTTGTTTCGAATCGCGTTTGTTTCGTTTCTACGTTTGATTAGCCGTTCCGCGACCACCGCGACCACCGCGACCACGAACCTATCTTGCCAATGACGAGTCGCGCTTCGTTTTCTTAAGTTCTCAAGAGATATGGCAAACGGACGAAGAATGACACGGCGGAACTAGGAAATCGAGCGGCTAAAATTTTTAGTTTCAACTTTGTAAGAGGCTCGTAAGATGTCGGGCAACGAGCTTGGAGATTTGCTTGCGATGTATAAATAAATGTCAAATATCGCGTGGCAAACGTTCTTATCTGGTATTGCTGTTGCTACCAGTTATCGATAGTTATCGATAATTGTTAAAAATATTATTAACGCATCGCGCGTTTATTATTATAATACTGTGTAACTTTGCGAGCGTCGCCTTTCGCGTTATGTAGCAACGTTCTATAGCAATATGCAACTTTATACATAACTTTGTAGATGTGGTGCAACGTAGAGACACATTGTACGTGTGCGCGTTGCATGTGTGTGTAGATGTCTGGAACGAATGGAATCGATAGCGAGGAACTTTGATAAGGCCCTTGAGACGCGAATAGCTTTTGAGAGGTAATTATCGACTTTGATGTTTCGTAATCGATCCGCCAAATTCGTTATATCGTAGTCCCCGCGTATAGATGTACGATCATCCCAGGAGAATTGCTCGAGACGTAACGTTAGCTTGAGTGCCAATTTAACGAACGAAACGAACGACTCTTGGAATTGCCGCCGCGGATTATTAACCACAGAGAATATTCGAGGAAAGAAATTACAAACGAAGAATTAGATCGGTGTAAATACGTACGACGTACGTTTATATCGTGACGCGGTGACCAAGAACGGAGTAAGTAGTGCGATTTTATTTTATCAAGTTTGATTGAATTGAAAAATCAATCATTAAATTGGAAGGAGGACGACGATAAAGAACGATACTCGAACAAGTTGTATGGATGCGTAGTAGGGTGCAGGTAAAAATAAATGTTAAAAAGGCTGCCTCTGCCTGCGTTAGAAACGCTTCGATACACCGGTAACCGACGATTGTCAATTTCTAACGGCTATCGACCGTCGTTTGTCGCATCTGTGAGTAACCCAGTGAGCATGTGCCAGCCAGCGTATATGCGACGCGACGACACTTTCTTTTTTCGGTTTTCCACCAACGGAGAAAGCAGAGCATCTACCGTCGTTAAAGAGAATGGATCGTATCCAGCGCTATCGATCACGAAAAAGGGCAAACGTTTCGTTTCTACGTGTACGCGTTACTTGCCAACTACGTTGACGGTAATGACGCGTAAACGATAGCTTCTTTAAATCATACCTTTGACAACGAATCGATCGCAGGAATCGTATAACGCGCTTCATTATATTCCATACGATACCGAGCTTGTACGTTTTTGTGCAAAAATACAATTTGCAATTTGAAAATGTCCGCTCTTGTGGCAAAAATGTTTTCGTCTTATTTGTTTGTCGTAACGAATGAAAAGAAACCCCTGCTTCTCGGCGGAGCCGACGTAACATTCACATTCTAAACTGGAGTTCTATCTTGTTTCATCTTCTCGTTACTCTTTCGTTTAGATAGGGTTGCAAGTACGATAGAACGAACGCCATTTGCTTGGCGTTGAAAACTACAAGATTCGCGATGCTTGAAAATTTAAATGGTAGAAAATAGTAGGAAAAGGAAGAGGATGGGGGGGGGGGAATTTCGCTACAAAGATTCAAAGACGAAGAGATGGTCGGAAAAGTGGAGTTGTTTAGGAGAAACGAGTTAAGCTTAAAAGAAAGCGAGAAGGCGTATCGACGAAGGAAGACGGAGAATAAGGAGGCAACGAAATTAAAGATCGAAAGAACGAGAGGGACGAACGTTCGGTTTGAAAGCGGACGAAAAATGGAGAATGGAGGAAAACGAAGACGCGGGATAGACTCGTTTTCGCGTCGACTCGCCTACAAACGACAGACACGAACGCGCTATTTCTGCGCTTGGTCACGCGAATAGTCTGAAAATGCCAATACGAGGAAGTCCATTGTTCGTTAACAGCTGGGACAGAGAGGGAGAAACAACGATCGCCTGCGTTTCACGTCGGAACCTTCGATCCTCCAACGTTCGTTAACATTGAGAAGGAAAAAGGAAAAAACTAAACGTCGCCGCGTGTATCGTTTAGCTGTTGTTAATCGCTGTTTGTTCGTTACGTTTGCCGCTTTACGAACACTTTGGCGGGCAACTATCGCGAAAAATTCCATCATATTTTTAATACGAATTTCATACGAATTTCATTACGTACGTCTGACAATGATTCGCGTTCCGAGTAACAATCGCGTGATATTTGTCAGAGCGTACGGAGCACGGTTTCGATTGGGAATCGGAAGAGGGATAAATCTGTGCAAAGATACAAGTGGATCGTCTTTCCACGCTTCTATACTTTGCTCCGTGGTTGATTATTGGTTCACGGAGGGTCGAATCTGTGCGGTTTTTTCCTCGGTCCACGATAAATTATTTCAGGGTAGCCCTTTGTAGGCATATCCCGCACGCTCTAATTAACGCCGAGAGTGCATCGATATCAGGAATCTCGTCAATTCAGTAACAAGTGGATAGATAAAGATAGAAAGTAAAGGGAGTGAAAGAGATGGACGCGCGTATGCTAAAAGGGTAGCGAGTAAACGAGGGGCAGCGAATAATGGAATCATTTGTCGTCGAACGATATCGAACATTGGCGAGGAGAGCGTAATCAGATGGCAACTAAACTTAAAGATACTCATTTGTATTTAGGCGTGTATTTGCTCCGTCTACTCGGATAATTCGATCGGATAATTCGCTGCGATTTTGCATTTTCATGGAACGGGCACCAGTGGCTGTCGTAAATAGATTGGCAATTGTTCGATGGTAATTCTGAAAACGACGAAACGATAAAGTAAATGTAGTATGTAGATCGTAATTTGATCACGATACCTCTAGTAAATTATAGTTGTAGGCATAATCGTTTCATAGTTAACCGAGAACGTGTTGGTCGTAACATTCGATGATTATATCCGCTCTGATTGTTTCTCTTGTACGTGTACGTGTATATTAAACGCAATTATCGATTATTCAATAAGTAAAATTATTATTCGCTACCTTGAATTATTAAACAATCGATAGCCGTTGTTCGCGTTACATTTCGTTCGACTCTGAAACATTCGTAGAGCGGAGAATACGGTTCTCGTTTCGTAAATTTATACTTTCTAACTGACTTTCATATCTTTCGTCTTTTAACGGGTGTTTTCGATACAAACGATGAACGGAAGAGGGAGGTTTTTCGTTTTTCCGTAAAAGAATTCGAGATACGAGCCTTTCGTAAGAAAGAGTATGTAATTCACGTAAAATGAAAATTTCTCTATTCGGGATAGAGTTGAGAGTAAAAGTGATTTCTCACGAATATGCGATTCCGTCCTTCTCCCCGTTTCCCCAACAATCTCCTTGATCGAAGCGTGTCAATCGTTTCCCCAAGTTTGTCGTTCGGGGCTAGTTAAAATTTCACGGACGCGACCGAAGAATAAATTGGCAAATGGAAATCGTACGCGACCCGAGTTTAAGAAAAATGAAATCAAGTAGGTTGTATGTAGATCGAAACGTGAATTTCGTCCTAAGAGTGAAATCGATTAAGGATGGAGAACCGAGAGTGGAACACCGAGTATAGGTAAAATCTAATATTGGATGACGCGTTATAACGGAGATTTCGGGTCTAACCCTTACCTGGATTATCGATTTTACTCTTATAAGCGGCGTATAACGCTGTTCGCGTGCGGCAGTTCGTGCGTAGAAAATTATTTAGAACTGCGTGTAACGGCGGAGAAGTTTCTTGTTATCTACAAAATGATTGAACAATTTACGATACATGTAATTTCAATTTTGTCCGTTTCCTTAACACGTTGATCGCCGACCAACAGTTTCGCGTGTTCGGCGAAATGGCTTACATGTAACTCGTAACTACGTCGTATCTGAACATTTTTCATCCGAATTACAAGACGACTCGCAAGTTTCTGTCATTCGAAGTCGTTTTTTCCAACGAATTCTACGCACAATTTACCTAAATGCACCAATCGCGTTCGGTTGTCATACGTCAATATCTACAATAGAAACCTGTCGTTGTTTCGCGAACGATGGAAAGGGCCGGAAGCCGACAGTGCGCGATAAGGAGGAACAAAGGGAAATTGCGTGCGTTCGACAGAGAAGAAACCGGGGACAAAATCTAGTATCGATGGACGAACGGTGAAAAAGGAAAAGAGACAGACGAGGCAGCCGATTATTCGACGTAATTATCTGCAAAGGCCTCGTTTCGCGAACCGTTATTTTATTAACTAGGTGCATACTTTCCTCTTTTATTTCCTTAAGTTTGTATCGAATTCCTTTTTTCCAATTCGACGGATATTTTGTTTTGTTTCCTTTACGATCGAAAGAGAACTACGTCGGTCAACATGCCGGTATCGTGTCGCAGTTGGCAATGGGTGTTTGCGAATTTCGCAGCCAAGTATCTCACTACCGTGGAAATTGGAAACATTTCCAATACGATTCGTACGCGTATAAAGTTGCAAGTTCGTTCGAAACGCGTGTTATTTCGTCGCACGAAAATTCCGTTATCCAAATGTTTTTATTATTCGAAACCTATCGGTCCGAACGTTATTTGGACGATGGTACAGAGCACGATATATGTACGTCTCTGTGATCTCACGGAAGATACAAAGAAAGGTTGTAACGAACGCAAAAGAGGAAGACGAGGTATGGAAATCGGCGAACATCTGTTGTTTGGAAATGTGCGTTTGACGCGGATGGTGTCCTTGAAGAGCGTAAACCTAAACGCTCGTCTAATAGCGTAATGGCGCGTGACGCGGACTAGCGCAATATGTCGTGCCTCTGAAAATATACGGCGCGCTGCGCGCGGCGTTTCCTGTTTCCCGGAGCCGTGGTTCGGCGAGAAACGATATACCTCGAATACGATTCCGTGCTTCTCGGTCGCTAGAATTTTCAAGCGATAATTCCAAACAGCCGATATTTCCACGCAGCAGCGGTCAGGAAAATTCAAACGTTCAATGATCGGACAAGTTCCGGCGTGGTTGAAGACGGAGCGTGTTTTTTTCGATCGACGCGTAGAAAAAGTTTCGGAATAGGCTTAGTGCACTTCCGTACTGTCGTTCGTGTTTGTTATATCACGAGTACATCAGGCAAAAATAAGTGGGAAACGTGGAATAACATTTTTTTTTCGCGAGGCGGTTTGTTTCAGAGAAAACCGAGCTTGAAAATTGATCGGGTATGCTTTGACTTGGCTAAACACCTTGGCTAGGTACGAGTAGACGATCCACAGGAGGTTATCACGCGTGCGAAAGCAAGAAAAGGTGCGAAATAAGATCTTTCCGTTTAGGGTCTCGTTTTCCAGAAAACAAAGTTACAAACGCGCATACGCTTTCAAATGTATTTTTCTCGAGAACTAAGCATCTTACGAACAAATGTTATTCCACGTTTTTTACTTATTTTCAAATGACGCTTGGACTCTCGTCGACTATATTTGTTCTTGTTCCGTCCGTAATTAGCCAAATTGAAGCGTACTTGCCGAATCATCGGCGTCGATTTTCTCAAAAACGAAGCCTCCAACGAAAAGACGTTGTATCGAATTTTCTTCTCGCTTTTTTCACACAGAATCACTCTCTGCCCTGTTGCAATGCGATTACTGCTCCATACCGTGCAGTAGCAAGAGTTGGATCGGTTGTATATCGCGTACATATTACGTACACGCAGAGGTACGACACCGAACCCGAAATAAAAATGCTACGTAAGTGAAAGCCATCGAGTATTGGCAATAAATTATCGACTCGCATAATTCTCTTAATACGAGTACAAAATCTCTTTAGAATGGAAATTTTATTACGCGATCCGCCGAGCAAGCGTGGAATCGAGCCAAGTTTCCGATTCGCCTATACTCGCCTATACTTTGTCAGATTAATTCGATTAATTTCCTTGGGTTGGAAAAAGTTAACAGGAACGATTATATCGCCGATGGTATCTCATTGTCTTTTATAATATACGGCCTCTCGAGGAAAGGTTAATTCGCCCGTAACCGTTAGTTTTATCCGCCTGGAACGATATCGCGTACGAGTACGGATATCGCAAGCGGGGAAAAAGATACAGATAAGACTAAGCTCTAAAGGGGTGGCGAGTTTCTCGGATATCGTAATCGTACGATACCGGATCTCTGCTTTATCGGCCACTTCTTAAGGAAATTGTAGGTAATCCGCGAATCCTCGTCTGCCGTTAAAGCGATACAACAGTTCCAACGAACGAAATTTTGACAACTGTCGGGTCGTTATCGCGCGGCAACGATAAACAACGATAAACGTGGCAAATTTTGGTGGAAACGTTTAATAGGTAGCATTAATGCGTTACAAACCTCATGAGCATAAAGACACCGGTGGTTTCTAGCTTTCTGGAGACTGCTTTCCAGCTGGCCATAACCGTAAATTTCTGTTTCGCTGTCAACGGAAGCCGTGGGTCCGTGGTAGGTTGATTCGGTGTGGCCAATTTGCTAAGTTCGCAGCCCATGTCGAGTATCGGTGATCTGTTGCTTTCTTCTTCGGGAACAAAGTCGCACCAAGCACTCTTTACCTTGAAGAGCAATTGGTAGATTTGGCCGGATCGAGCGGGAAAAGATCTTCAACCCCGTGCGAAGCTTCGTCGATCTTCGACTCGCTTCGACGATGGAATCTACAGATTCCGCACGGAAATCAATCCGCCCGAAAAAACGGACGAGCAAGCTTTGATCAAGCGGCGGGCAACCAGCTGGTTTCCCACGGTTTCATCGAATCACTCGCGTCGATGCGTTTCACCGGATTCTTGCCTCGAAGGATTTAACGTATTAAGAGAAAAGTCAGTCATTTATAATCCCTTGTTTCTCACCACTTGGTTACCACTTTACGAATAATCGATACGATGCAACGCGTTGTTCGATCGTTGGCGTCCCATTCCAAGTAATCGTAACCGTAGCCGTAGCCGTAGCCGTAGCCGTCGTCGTCGTCGTCGTCGTCGTCGTCGTCGTCGAAATCGAAACTGTTACGCTTAAGCGAAAAGTTCAAATCCATTCGTCCCGCTGCTGGTCTCCGTTGTCGATAATTTTTCATTTAAAGTTCATTTAAAATACACGTGAAAAACGGGAAACTCGTTCCTCCACCTCGTCGTCCTCCTCCTCCTCCTCCTCCTCGTCTCCAATGTGCTTTGTCTTCTGCGAATGTCAAGACGAATCACCAACAACGAACCACACGGTTCAGCCGTTTGTTGATAAATTCTTTCGAGTCTTTGCTCCGGCTGCGTCGAACGCAACGAGGCTTTGTCGAAATATTCTAGTAGAACGACCGCGGCGAAATACTGTAATTAGAACAATTTGCGTGATAAGCGCTCGGTGGAAAAGGGGAGACGGTGGACGTTGCTAAGCGCGAATAGAGATATCCGAGGATTTCGGTTTCCCCCACCGACAAGTTGCAAGTAGAAGAGGCCGTATACCCTCGTCCCGGTTTCATTCAATATCCCGATTTATTCTTATATTGCCGATTAATCAACAACGTACGCTGGCTAACGATATTTATCGCCGATACAGCGAGACACTTGATTTCGTTCGCTTTTTCGGTCTTTCTTAGCTGCGACTCGGGTTATTCGGTTACAGGGTTTCACGAGATTTCGAGGTGATTGGAGTATTTTTTAAATGGTACATTACCTATGCGTTTCTCGTTTCGTCGCAAACGTAGCGACGCGGCGCGACGCGATGTCGAGACGAATACGTAGGATCGGTCTACGGTCTACGTACACAGAGACCCTGAAAACCTAAAGGTTAACCATCGACTCGAATTTAAGAAAATGGAAAAACAAATATTTTTTGTTTTCATCTAACGAGAATATACGACTCTATAGCAAAATTCTATAATTTTCTATCTGAAACTTTCTGGTCAAAGAGGACGTTGGAAATCATTATCTACTGACTTTTCGCCAATATCATCCGTCTCGTTCGATGCTCGTAAATGAGTGAAAGAAGGAATAAGAAATGACTAGCTCTCTAATAAGTAGACCTACCAACCAGCCTAATAGATTGGTAAATGCAGTGAAAAGTATCGATCAACGTGTAATTATCAAATTGCTTGAACGACCAAAGACTTCAACTTTAGCGTAGCAGAGACTAACGAAGACAGGAAAATTCTGATTCGACCGTTAACTTTGAAGTTTTAGTTGTTGGAGAGAGATTCGTTTTCGATTCGGAATCGAAGCGAAGGGAAATAATTGGGAGAAGAAGAAAACGGAACGAATCGGTAGTTGGAGCGAAAGTCTCTTACTCGATGGAAAAATGTAAAACTCGAGGTGGAAGCGACAACGATGGCGAAAACGAAAGAAAAAGGAAAAATGTTTGCAGGAATAATTGGAAGATCTGTACAAAGTTTGTAACGAAGGATACTTTGCCTCGCGCGTAAACAAAGACGCGAAAGGAGGAGAGGGAGGATAAAGATTCGAATAATTTTGAAAGCAAGTTGACCGTGTTACGTGGCGTTGATCGAGTTGATAGCTGTAAAAGTCGGTATCGAGAAGCGAATAATCGATCCGATTGGCGGATCGAGTACGAGTCTCTTTGGTCGTCGAGTTAACGTTTACGAAATACGGATGCGGATCTAGATGAAAGACGAGTAGAAAGAGAGAAACACGACGAGCGAGTATAACGGAACAAGAGCGTCGCGGAGAAACATGGAAACGGGGAAATAAATACGAAATCGTTCCCTTCTGTTTGACGCTCGATCGAGAAAGAGATACCAGCTACGTATACGTATATTGTACGCGTATGAAGATAAGTAGGAAGCGTAGTCGCGAAATCGAACGCTGGTGCTTACAAGCGGCAAAGGTAAAGATCTCGTCGATCGTTTTACATGGCAAGGTGTAGAAATTAGTTACCAGAAACAGCGCGTATACACGTACGTATGTACGTATCTATAAATTCCGTATTAAAACGCGACGACGCGTTGCTAGATCGCGGACGTTTGTGCATACTTTCATCGAAACGCATCTCTCTGTGACAGCAGTAGTAACAGCAATGGATAAAATCACTCGAGATTTTCTTTTATCCGTGACATATTTTCTTACTTTATGACTAAATTACTCGTGTCCTGGGGAAATAAGCAAGTGGCCGGATACTTGCGAGCGACAGCGCACGTACGGAAACAAAATTTCATCCTTTTTCACTCTTTACTTTACAGTTTTTACTTACTTTTACCAACTTTGTTCTGGATATTGGAAGACCGTCGAATCGACGTGTACGTTAACCAGAAATATTTTTGACGATCACGAGTGCACGAACGCGTATACTATAAAGTTTCACTGCCAAGATTCCGACGATAAGTACATCTCCATTTGGTTTGGGTCGAGGAGCTTGGTGTAAAAGTATCTCGAGGACTGGAAAAGAAAGTTGAGAAATCAGCGTGACCCTGAACACCGACGCCGTGTCAAGCGTCTTCGCACGAATGTCAATTCTCGAGACAGTTTCTCTCGTAGGGCAGTAGCAGTACGGAAAGAAATGAAAAGGGAAGGAGAGGAAAGGACAGGGAAGGAAAGGAGAGGAAAGAAAAGGAAAGGAAAGAAAGGGAAAGGAAGGGAAAGGAAAGGAAAGGAAGGGAAAGGAAGGGGAAGGAAGGAGGAGAGAAGAGGAAAGGAAAGAATAGCGACAAGGCGACGAAAGACCGTAGTCGGTGAGCTTTTTAGGAAAAAAGCATCGTCCACCGTTCAATTTCCTCTATTCTCGGAGTAGGGGTAAACGGAGGAAACAGAGAAGCGCCGAAGAATCACCTGGTGGATGGATGAAACACGGTTTCTCTGATCCTCGACGAACCGTCAACCGAATCGATTCGCACGATTTACAAGCCACGGGCTACGATCGTCCTTCCCTTGTTTTAAATAGGTCCTGGCTCGTTGGTCAGCGGTGCGCCGCTTCTGCATTCTGTTCCCTCTTCCTCATCTCGGTCGAAGGAAGAGAGAGCCGGGAGAATATATGGTTAGCGCGCGCCAGTATCTTCAGCGACGCATCCTTTTGCCAGAGGAGCAAGTTTTCGTTCCGCATGTGTCTGTACGTGCGTTCCTCGTTCCGAGTAGGCGCGACTCCTGTCGGCGAAGCCGTTCATTCGCGGTTTCCAACGTGGCTTCCAAGGACCTATCGCGATTTTCCAACACGATCCCGTGGTCACGGTTCCTGTTTTCTATCTTTAGAACGTCTCCCGGGGCTCGGATCGTTCGCGTGACGATGATTCGCGCAACCGTGTTGCCTTCAGCCCAGACGAGCCGAGACTGAGCCACCGGTAACAAGTGCTCGGGTCGAGCACGCACATGCGCGCAGCCACATTCACCCCCTTGTCTTTTCCATCTTCCCTTTCAAACCCCTTTCCTCTCCTATCGTCCCTCGCCCTCCGCCCTCCGCCCCCCGCCGCTCGTTTCCTTCCCCACTCGGCGTTGATCTTTCTCGATACAACCTGCGACCAATTAATCGAGCGCTTTGCGCTTTGCGCTTTGCGCTTTTCTTCATCGGCCGAGGCAACCAGACTTTTTTCTTGCACTCTCGAGCGTTTTCGACGTCGCGGGTCGCGTCGGACGGGCGAGGAACCACGGTCCTTCGTTTTCCAAGATAGCGAACGCTGCCTATACGTACGGTCTCGTTCGTCGTTCGAAATCGATGTAAATTTCTATGATACAACGAACGTACTTTTAGGCTCTAAATAGAGGAAAAGCGTTACGCGTTAGAATAGACGATGTTCGCTGTAATCGACGATGATCGATGCTGTAAGCCATCGATATCGCGACATCGTAACGAATGTTCTTAACGAATGTAATTTCCCGTGCGAAACAAGATAAAGCGAGACTACTCGTATAAATATATTTTACGATGGTAAACCCGTGGTCACCCTCGAACGCGATGGAACGGCGAAACGTTAACCTGGCTAGCACCGGCAGCAGCAAATCCGACAGGTGTGTTTACGTTCGTTAAGGACGCAGGACGAGAGGGTTCCGTGAAAAGGCCGGAAGATCCTCGGCTCGCGAGCACCTACCAATCAGCTGGCTTTGCGTTAATTCAACCTAAAGCCGCGCGGCGAGGTTTCCGTTCTTTTCTCGCAGAGGCCGTTTCTTAGTCAGTTCGTGACGACGCGTGCCCTCGACGCGACGTACCTCTCGATCTCGTTCGATAAATCCATTTTCCCTGATCGATCCGCGACGATTCGACGACGCGCTCTTTAACTTCCCTGTTATCGTCGTCAACTTGCCGGACAGACGTTCGCTTTTATCCAATTCCCGTCTTTCGATTCGTGTTGATTAATGGGACCTGACCCGACGATCGATCGGCGATCCGGCCGATAAAATCCGACTGTCTGACAACGGCGAACGATATTCGTTTCAAGACGCGATACGACGCGATCGTTAAAGTTGCTCGGGTTTAAAAAAAAGGGAGCGCGACGAGGAAAAAAAGTGCGACGAAAGGTAATCGAAGATTCAATAAGAACACATCGTCGCGACGATAGATATTGTAGCGTCGGTTTTGCGCGATGCGTATGTAAATTTGCCGCGTATTAACGTATCCGAAATTATTGGATGAAAATTGTTGTTGCACGCGATAAAAGATAATTACCTAATTACCCCGTAATTATTTCCTCCTACGTGTACGTATCCTTTTGTTCCTAGAACGGTATTTCGTATGTATGCATATTTATATAACGGTAGTTTGTCGCGTATGAACGAACCACATGGTTACGTGGTTATTTCATATATTCGTAGAAAAAATAACTGTGAAATTTGCGTTGAACAGTGAGACACACAGTGAAAGACGATGAATGTTGACAAGTACGAGAGGTACCAAAAGATATCGGTGACGCGAACCTAGTAGACGAAAAACAACGACCCTTTTGTTGGCCAGGTAAGCGCAACGAAAGACCTTGCGAGCCTTCTTTTCTTCTTCCACTCGCGATTTATGCAATTCCTACCGTATTTCCGTTATTACCGCCGTGTGATCTGCGGAGCATGTACTCGTGTATTTGGCTCGATGATTCTTGCACGTTCTGTAATTACAGAGGTCTATCTATCTATATCGCTTCGTTAAAGGATCCTGCTCATTATCAAGTTACGTACTCCTTTTATGCTCGTAAATCTACGATATAATTCGCCGCATTAAAAGCTTGTTAAAACGAAAGGTTACTTTTACTGAGCGTTTTACAAAGTTGAATTATCTAGATATTTTCTTCGAGCCTTTGTTCGACCGAGACCGAGACAGAGTGTGAAGAAATTCTCAATCGACTTTTGTATACCAATGAATTACGGCATAGTTACATTTTGTCACCGCATATAATACGGATTCAATTTTGCGTTTAATTTTGTCTGTTCGCTTTGAAACTATAGTAACTTCCTATTTGTACGAAACTAAATTATTGTTTGTGCACGTTATAAATTCTCTCTCTCTCTCTCTCTCTCTCTCTCTCTCTCATATTTCACCGCACAAAGTATGCGATATTTAATTACTTACGTGGCTGTACAAAACGAACACAAGTACGTATGTAATAATTCTTAGTCTCGATCGCAGCAATTTTCTGTCAAGTTCCAAGTCGATTTAAATTATCCACTAACACGGTTTGCTATTGTTACTCGTGTTTTATTCGCTGAAACGAGTTTAAACGTGTTTCGGAAATTCTATGTACGAAGCTTGCGTTCGTCTATCGTATACAAAGTCTGGACGAGTTGAACCGAGATGAAAACATTTATGCGTTACGCGAATAACTTTGAATGACTAACATGCACGATGTTGGTGGAATTCGTCTAATTGTTGCGTACTTGCCAGCACCTTTAACGTTATGTTTGCAAATAATATGGCAAGCAACTCTTTAAAAACTTTATTCGTTTTATTTTATTCGAATCGTAATATTTAATTTCTACGAGGAGCGAACGGGTGGTCAAATTTTATACGTTTATACTTGCATGTGTGCGATAATACGAGCAAACGAATTGTACGAAGGTTATGTTGAGATAAATGACAGATATGCGTTGGCGCTTGAAAACGCTTGACGAACGAAATTACTGTAATTGTATAATAAAAGAGCGAAAGGATAATTTTTCAAGAAGATACGATGCTGCTGTTCGCGCCTAATGGCTTTTAATCAAGGAGGTAGTTTCAAGATTTTGGAGTAGAATTATTAGCATGGCCGGCGTCGAGTCCTGATTCGAACCCTATCGAGAACCGGTGGGCAATTGCAGCAAGAAAACTTTACGAGCCACCTATAGAAGATATCGTTGAGCTTAAAGAAAGAGCAAAATCCGCTTGAGCGGATATTCGTAACAGGTTGATGGAAGCGATCAAAAATAAAAAAAAGAAAAAAAAGAAAAAAGACTCGCCAAGTATCGAACGAAAAGGTAACGATATTAAACATAGAGTATATTTTTTCGTACCTTCTATCCATCGAAAACCACGATGCGATCGATCAACTCTAATTTTATCGAAGGATGTTTCTCCAACGTTCGATACTGATAACTAATCGAAGAATTGGAACAGGACGGATTTGTGTTATTTCGTTCTGGTAGATGATTTATCAGCGATGATTTATCAAGTATGCTGGATCGAGGGAGGGTAGCTCCGAAGAGGGAGAGAAATAACAGACTCGTAGCTGAGATCTAACTGTTCGTATTTGCGAGTTTGTTTAATCGTTGGTTGATTAGTTAGGTAGGTGCCTTTTAATTTAGAGCGAAGCAGTAGGGTGTTACGGCTAATCGAGTTACTTTATCCTCTCGGCGCTTGTTTAAAATCTTGCAAAGTTAGGAGAACAGCTGTTTGGCGCGAACGAAACGAGCAAGGTACTATGTCAAGCAAGGAATCGCGTCGTTTTCAAAGAAAATTAACTAAACGGCATTAAGGCGCGAGTCGCGATTAAACGACGCTCGACGTAACGCGGCTCGTACACGTACGCACTCGTATATAACGATAGCTATGGTCAAAATTGACCGTTATAATATCGGTAATAATAAAAATTGCATTGCGCGTTTATAAGCAAAAATTGCGTACTTTTGTACTCGTCTCTTTCGACAAAGCTCACCAAGCCAGAAAGGAATTATCACTGGAATACCGTGAAGCGTTCGAGCGTTTGCTGTCTTTGCAGACTCGGGAGCGAGAGCGAGCAAGCGGGAGAAAAGGTATCGAACTAGGTAAATTTATTTATTTGTAAGTCGATATATCAGATGCTTTCACCTTTTTCGCTTGCCGAGCAGATAGTCGGTGAAACTTTTTCAAAAAAAATCGGTTTCTACTTCTTTCACTTTTAAAATTGTTTTCATTTTTACCATGTCTTTGTATACAGTTTGCTGCGAAACAGTCGTCGATTTCGTTTCTCCATTTCTTCGGAATACACGCGTTTAAGTCAATAAGCGTATAGTTTCGCGCGATCGCTAACGATGTATTCATGATTAATGGATTAAACGGAATGACTTTCAAGGATAGGCGATTGCGATTGTTTTAATTACTTCCTGTAATCGCCTTAATTCCGTTATGAATCTGTTACGCGTCCAATTAGCGTAAATTCACGAGCTATGTATCACGGGTATATAAGATATATTCTCTTTACGAAAGAAGCAAAACTCGAACTTGTTCCGAATTGAAATACGCTTTCTCTTTTGACGCTTGTTTTTCCGATTCGTTATTTAATTGCAACAAAATAATGAAAAACACACAGTTCTAAGTGTCACCCATTCAAAGTGGATTAAAAGTAACATCGTCGAACGTTTCTCGTAACTCGATTACCGAGTAATTCGTCTCTAAATTAAAATCAACGTAGTTTTAGAGCAGTTTTAAACGTAAAAATCCGAATCTACGCGGGATGTCACGGATGCTGTTCGCTTTCTTTTCTTTTTTATCAAGTGGTAGATTTTCATGAGAAATAGCAAAGGTCAAATTTTGTAAATTTACAAGCACGACGTAGCGATGTTCGGTATCATCGAAACATAAAAATGGAAGAATCTTTTGCAATTTTTAGAGGATTTGCTATCCTAAATAATAGAATTGGATAACCACACCCGATAAATTCGTCAGTTATAAAATCCTTGAAATATTTATGTAGTTTTTGTATTTAACAGCATCGGATTACTAGATTCGTCTCGGTAACCGTTTTCCTATATGTACGTATTATACAATCTATTATCGTGTATCTTGTAAATTACGAAGATCGACGATCGAACTGGTCGGACACCTCTGAAGATTATCGATCAAGCTTAGTAGTTACGGTACAGTCATCGTTACGTGCGCGTACTTGTTGCGACTGTTATGCCACGTTTATCATCTTAATTTATACAGTTAAATAGTTTCGATCCACCTTTGAACGAATACCGTGACAATGGAGGGAAGGGGGGACAAAATGCGGGCGAGCAGTGGCACAAACTATTGGCTCTCGGTACATGCATCCGGCGTTGTATCGTGACAGAAAATTTCTCGTCCGATAGAATTTTCTTTATATCACGATACAGAAGGAGCAACGTTCTATCCTTAACACAGAAAAGTTGGGATAATCCGTAACACGGATAATCCACGCGCGATCGATCCATTCCGCATACAAGGTTACGTTATTGGATATAAAGGTCTCGATACACGGTACATACATATCGCAAAGCAAATATCGCGTCAGAATACGTTATCGTCTTACGAATTGTTAGGTAATTTAACGTTGTTTGTTCGATTCGTTGATAAATTTGTCTATTACGACCATCGCGACTTCATTTAGAATATCGTAATTTTCCTTGCGATTACTTTTCTTACATTCACCGCGTGTAATAATAATTTACATAATAATTTACATATTTCCGTTCTTGACGATTTTAAACGAAATCTTGTCTTGATCGCTTGTCGTTCGTTAGGTATCTATCTTTCTCTTTTCTTTTTTTTGCGTTAGCCGCCGCCGTTAAGGATCCTTGCTCTCTCTCTCTCTCTCTCCTGTTTTATATCTCGATATCAAGCGGTTTTCGGCTGCTGTACGCGTTCCATTGAATTTATCATACCGTTTTACGTACGCGAGCAAGTACCCACGTACGTACGAGTATATAATTCCACGGTGCGTCGTACGACTCCTCCTACTTCCTGCCTTTTGCCCAATTTCCAACTCCAAATTCATTGTACGGCCATGTATTTCTGTGCTACGCTTTCTCCGCCGTTCCTTCTTCGTTTCGATCCGACTTTTGATTCGACTACGACGCTACGAGCCAAGCTATACCGTTGGAAACAATTTATCGCGTCGTCAGAGCATTGGCTATCGTTTACGCTTTTCTCGTTAACGACCGTACCGATACTCGATGGTGCTCTACGTATCGACATTTACACCACGTAGTACGAGAATACGAACAGCGACCGAATAACGCGACTCGGAATTGCAAAGTATGGAAAATGAATATTTGTTTGCACGTAAAAGGCGCGTTACGCTTTGCGTTACGGTACAGTCATATCTTATAATGGAACGGATAATCGCATAATCGTAGGACGCGCAGACCACGAATCGAGGTTGCCTTTGCAGGATTTGACGATAGTCGCGAATTACGAGCAAAGGATGTTTGACGAAAGATGTATGTTTGCTGTGAAAAAAGTAAAAAAGTTTCGAATACGTGTAAGTACGTGCATGTATCGAAGGAAAAAATTGTCAGACAAGTCGAACCGTGCGCTTCCTTATCGTAGATCGTATCGCACATCCTCGATTGACGACTGTGGAATGCCTCGGGGATTCTTCCGAGAATTTTCATTCCAAGCGAAATTATAATTCCAGGCACAGACGCGGCCTCGAGAGGTCGAAACTCGATGGACGAGTTGCCACTAACCGAAACGAGAATCACTGAATCTAGTATTTTCTAATTCGAGGTGTCCGTAGTTATTTATCGATGATAACGAAAGCGCGCAAAGTACGCGTACGCCCTCTTTTATTCCTCTCGAAAGATACTAATCGAGACATTAATTAGGAGCACCAATAGCGTAAATACGTACGGAGAAACGCGTTTTACAAAAGGTATTCGGACAGTTTATTTGCAAAAGATTCCACTCGTATTCGATTTCCTCGATCGCGAGCAACGTTTAATTTGTTGTAGCTTGGTCCGAAGGCGATCGCACGATCAAGGATTCGAGGTTGAAACCCGATTGTCCGTAGGATCGATCATCGGAAGGCGATCATCCGGCAGTGCCACGAAATCGAGCCAGAAACCAAGCGAAAAAGACCGAGCGAGTCTGGCATTATCGATGATTTCCGAATCACCGTGAATAGTCGAAAATTTGAAATGCTAATTATCCAGTCTGAGACGACTCAACGTCAATTACCAGATTTTAAACGAACGTCTGCCGCGCTATTTAACCTGGCGGCGGCCAGTACGGTAGAGTTCGATCGAAATTATCGAGGCGATCGTTAACATTTTTTGCCACGAAAAGGAAGGACTCGGATCGGTCCAGTTGGAAGTTGATGGGGAATATCCTGTCAAGAGCAACACGGGTTCAACCAATTCCACCGATTATCGAACATGTATCCGCTTTAGTGTTCCCGCATACCTACGCGTTCCAGCCTCTTTTCTTTTCATAGACTATAGAGAGAGAGAGAGAGAGAGAGAGAGCACATTTTTCATCGATATCGCGTATCGTATCGTACACAATGTATCGTATAATACGTTTCGGATAAAAGTTAGTCGATTTAAAATTACGCCAGAGGTAGAGAACGCGCTTGTTGTTCTACAAAGTTAGTTTTTCAAGTATTATACGATGTATATTTAACGCAACGTTTATCCCACGCCCCGATACTAATATTTCTCTCCCGATGGAAAAGTACTGTAAGGTCGCTGTAACGTCATTTCGCTTTAATTTAACTTTTAACGAACCTTTAAATCGCAGTTGAATCCGCCTCTTCAAACGAACTTTCGGAAGAGATTTTGCAACTTTGGAATCTTAGGAATAGTGATATTTCTTTACGAAGTGAGAAGTAATTTTGCGGTCACCGTGATAGAATTGCCTCGAAACGTAACCATCCGTACACATTCTGTAATCGGAGGGTTCGCGTAATTGAAAATTCAAATTCGTTCTAAAATAGGTTACTGCACTTACTACTGCGTCGATATGGATGCTATAGCGTCGCTTCGAAATGATCTCTATCTTTAATAGCAAGGAGGTTACAGTCGCTCGGAAGACGAACAAATTTCTTTCGATCGGTTCGTGTTCGATTCGATGCAGACGTAAACCGTGTTCGTGGAGATGGGAGATTTCTCGAGAGACGTACGTGTATACGTATTACGTGGATATCCGTACGGCAGGAAACGGCAGGAAACGGCAGAAAACAGCTGTAAACGGCAGTAAACGGCAGTTTGAAGAGCCAAGTATCGAGTATCAGGACGTAAAGATTAGGCTCTTTTCCTTGGACCCCATCGGGACAGCCGCGTATTTAGCAATAAACCCGTAGATTACAGGAGCGACCTAGACATATAATTAGACCGAGGCATCTCGTGAGAAAATGCCCGACCGCCTAATAGCTTCGGGTCACGGAACCTAAGGGAACTTGTACCGATTTCGGATCGGTAGTCTTGTTTATTCGTGAGAGAGTATTCGATGGTCGCGTCGCGTCGCGTCCAAGTGATTCATGGACGCCGTGGTCGCTCATTCATGGAAAGTACGTATCGGCTCGACGCTGTTGGCAACGCGTAGTTTCCTACGTAGGACATTTTCGACGAACGAGTATCGAGTCGGTTCGTAGCGTAATTTCGGGACGGATACGCAAAGTATTTTCTACGGTGTACTGCCTTTTTAAGGCGCGGTCCGTAGACAAAAAAAAAAAAAAATAACTCGTTGATCAGAAACATGTACGAATACACGACCGATCGCTATTCTAAAACCTGCGATCGAAGGCAACGAATACGACGAACAAACGACGACAGCTGGTCGCGTAATATGAAATTTAGTAGCAACAATGAACGAACAACGATTAGCGGTTTATCAAGTATAAACGTATAAACACGCGTATCGCTTTCTTTGTTAAGAGAAACTTTTGGATTAATAACTCGTATCGATCGACCGGTCGATATAATCGAATGATTAAAAGGAACGATTAGAAGGAATAGCAGGGCACGTTCGGTATCTCTGTTTTCTTCGAAAAAAGCTCGGATTATACGTAAAAGTGTGTTGACGAGTTTGTTCGATGTTTCAGATGATGCAGACCAAGAACGTAAACGAGACTGCGTACAAAAGCGACGTGAGTATTACACGCGTTTGCGTGTTTCTAGAATGTGAAACCGTATACCCTGTAACACAGATTATTTCCAAATATATAGAATTTAACGAATATAGGTAATTATTTTGGCAAAACTTTGTACGATTTTCGGTAAAAAAAGCTCGATATAAGTATAACTCGTCCGAAAAGTATTACCTTCTGGAAACAATTTTTTGTCACTGACAATTTTCGACAAACATTTTCGTGCAAGTGTCCTTTTAAGTTTGACTTAAACTCTTGCGTGTTCTCTTTGTCTGTTGCAGAAACGCCGGCTCGACTGCTCGACCGAAAGTAAGCAAGCTTTTATCTTGGAAACTAACCGGTCCTTTGTACAAAGATGAAAAAAGATGTTACGTTGCGACTCTCGCTCTATAGGTTTCGATGTTTATTAAAGAAAAAAGAAAAAAAAGAAAAAAAAGAAAAGAAGAGAAAAGGGAAGAAAAGAAAAGAAGGAAAAAAACGTAATGTCGATCGTTGCGTCGAACGTGGTGAATTAAACAAATTTAAGAGACGTCGAGATCTCTCCTTTCCGCGAACGTTTCCATATAAAATTGTACAATGCGTAAAATGAAATTTTCTTGAAATTACCGCGCGCTCTTAAAATTAGCTTATTTCGTTCCTTCGACTCGTAGCAATAGTATTTTTTGTTCTCTTTGCTCGACATTATGGTTTTCGGCGTAAACGAGATACAGAATAGACCACCGATCGCGGTTATCGCTCGATGCAAATAAAACGCGCGTACAAGCAGGATTCAAAATATGTCGCGTGGAAAGTTATTTTAAAGAGAGAAATCTCGCGTACGCGTTGGTCAAAGTTTAATGGAAAGGAAGGGAAAGATGGAAAGGATCGTTAGTCGAATCAGCGTGATCGACGTTTGAACTCGGACCGGGTTACGCCGAAATCACGGCCAGCCGAGCGTCGGAACCGGACTGGATAACGTCAGTATCGGACGATGTCTGTGGTTTCGGTGTGTTAACGCGCGATAGTTACTCGCGTTATTCGTTTACTAGCCGTTACTATTGGCGCGGTGATCTTTAGTCGATCGGAAAGATCATAAACGGGTGGATCGATAAAGCAGAGATCCAAGCGCTGCGAGCCGCCTGGTAAAGATCGTCGAACCCTGCAGAGGCGCCTCGACCTTCGTTGCGGGTCTGAAAGGATTAAGAATCCTCTTGTTCGCCGTAAACCTTGGCCGTAGCTTGCTGGTGGGGCGAGCCAGGCGCGGCGAAGAGAGTGGAGACGATCGTTCCCGGTACCCACCTGGCGTCTCACCCGAGGCTTCACGCCAAGTACTACGTCGCTGCTCGAACGAGCTGCCTCCTCCTATGGGATAGCACGCGTCGAACAAAGTTGTGAAAACCGTCGACCACGAGGTTTTTTTCATTAAGAGATCGACGCAGCGCGCTAAACGCGATCGAAATCCGTCGAAACGATCGAATCGCGGGCAACGGTGGAGTGGAAAGGCGGCGGCGCGGCGGCGGCGGCGGCGGCGGCGTGGTTTGCCAGGTGAAGCAAAACAGGTGAACTAAACGTGGAAAACGCTGGTTAACTCGTCGTGGGATCACGCGCACCCGTCAAGAGAAAGATCGATTTCTCGGAAATCGATCGTCGTGTTCGGTAGCTTCGTCCTCGATCTTAAGGCGATTCGCGTTGTATCAACGCCGCGCGAACGTCGTATAGGTGGAATAAAATTCAGCTTCGTGCGAATATTTCACGGGCGTGGAGAACGTGCTATTTGAAAAGGTGCCTGAGAGTACACACGCGCGTTCGTGTTCGGATACGCAGAACAAGTGAAAGGTAACGTTCAGCCTACCATGTACCTTTGAAAAGAGCATCGGTTCTCTCTTTTTCTTCCATCTTTTTTCTTCTTGTCTCCTTGCTGCGACGTACTGAATTTTCGTGTTGAATTTTCGAGTAGTTTAACGACGTTCCAAACGTTTCTTAAGCGACGCGACGCTCAGCGAGCTACGATCGGAATTAATAGCGTTCGAACAGCGAATTTTCCAACGCTGCGATCGAAGAATTTAAAAGAGCAGCGGCAGACTCTTTCTTTGCGCGACACGTGCAAACGGAAACGAATCGATACGCGAGAAGAGGATAGAGGAGCTGTCAATGGAAACGTCGTACAGGATGCTCGTGGCAAAATAAGTTTTTGGAAATTCGATTAGAACATTACCGAATAACTGGACACCAAATGCTGTCCGATGTGGAATGAGGAGGAAACGGAAACTATATCGAACAAGCCATGAATCTTTGGATCAAAGAAACTCGCATCGTCAATGCGGAATTACTATCGAGCGAAAACGTAACTGGCAACGTTCGACGAAGCTTGACGTTGCATCGATTTCTAGCAAAGAAAAAGAACGAAACGAGAAGCTCGCGAAATCCGAATGAAACAAGCGTATAGACGTAGAAAGAAATTGGACTACGTGGGAAGGAGAAAGCGGGATAAGCCGGCGGAAAGAATATCGTAGAGGTTTGCGTGTGAAAGATTGGAAGAAAGGTAGCTACGTACGCGGTTACGTACGGTTAGAACGAAAGGCCGAAGTCGGATGTAGAGAGAAGATGGAAAGAAGCGCGTTCGGCCGGAATGCGCGAACCTGAGTGGCGCGGACGATACCGTGTAAATAAAAGGTACATTGTATATACTGGCGCTTGTTAGGGCGCTGAGACGCTGCGTGCGCGTGTTTCCAGTCTCAAGGGAATTTTCCCCCTTGGAATCTTGATTTTTGCGTGTGAAGTGCGGCCACGGTGGCACCAGGAGGGGGACACGTGCCTGCCTGCTTGAAAATATCTTCTGCTACGCGATTGTTGCGCGACCACCGTGGGATACCTCCGAGAGGTAAAATACCTTTCTTGAAAATAGTTGACATTAACGGAGCGTCTCGTGTTTGCCGCGATCGATACATACGCGTATTCGGTCGGTGGATTTCGGTCGAATTAATTTCCACGGGTATATAGGCTCGGACTGTATCTCTCTCTCTCTTCCCCCCCCCCCGTCCCGCAAATGTCAATCGATATTCTCGTAATTAATAATCGCGTTGATCGAACGTCGTACGATCCTCGATTATCGGTACGCGAATTAACAGATACTCGATGTTCTTCGTAAGATGCTTCTTCGAAACGAGTTCGAACGAAGCAAGTTCAACCGATCAACGCGCGTCGTTTCTTTATAACGCGATATCGTATTTTGTCTGCAAAACGACATGAAAATTTCACGCGATAATTCTCTAATTATTTTCTAATAACTTTCTAATAATCTCCGATAGGCTGCAACTAACGCGACATTTCGAAGCTTTACGACTCGGTTAATTATACGAATCGCGTCTTTATTATAGCGTAAAACCTGTTTTAATCATAATGCTCTAACACTACGGCGATGTGAAACAAAACGGCTACGGCAAGCTGCTTCTAATATTATCCAATTAATATCCATGGTAATTTCCAGCTAATCGTTTAACAAATACCTGTGTACGAGTTACCTTCCAATTATGCGGTGTTCCAATTATCTTTGCGATAATCGATAAAAGACATTTTTAATACCGTCGCCGTAAAATTGACCTTTAAACTTTACCTTTAAATTTTGCGAATCCAGAATCGCGGGAAGCTGTAACTAGAGAAACGCGTAGTCTTTTTTTAATACGACGAAATAATACGCGTCCCACGATAACAACTGTTGCACGATACACGCTGTAAACAAGCCCTCCTCGTCGCACAGCAGCTTCCTGTCGATTCAAAGACGCGCGTATCTTTGTATCAGAAACGAGTCATTTCCATCAACTTCTTAATCGCTTTATACGGAGGCAATGGTGCAAGTTTTAGTCCGCGTTGGTAGGAGTACCGCGTTATAGTCAGGCTGTGCTATAAAGACGAGGCAACCAATATCGATACGTACGCTGTCACAAATGCACAGCTATAGGCAGAATACTAGGCGGAGCTTTACGACGTATCTCGAAATCATCGAAACAGAAGAGGCGACAGCTTTTCTGCAGTTTGTTGGAAACTTGTTGCGAATCTAGAAGAATAAAGTCGAGCGTTGGTAACGCGTACGTCCAGAGAAAAGTTGTTCGAAATTACTCGACGATGTATTTCAAGGCGATGAAAATCGGTGAGGCGTGCCCTCGTGTAAACCAAGTACCAGCTTTATGTATATATATAAGAGCAGAGTCGACCAAACGTTCGTTAAACGGGAGAAAGGGAAGGGAAAAACGAAATTATCCTTGTATCCCGAGAAATTGCGTGAAAAAGAAAATCTGTTTTTGTTTGACTGCTGCTTGTAATTTCGACGCGATGGCCAAACAGGGTCTATAAACGTATTATCGAATCGAAGCAACATTGCGTGGAATTTGTGCCAGCATATCACGATGGAACGTTTCAAGCAAGTTGTAAATAAGAGATCGCGGACGTGCTCGGCGAATGTACTCGCATACGTAACTACTTACGTAGAATATTTTTTACGAAGAGAAATTTACGGTTTCTCCTGGCCTGCCGACTTATAACGTTTATCGGATTTTCCGTTTCTTATCAGTAAGTAGCAAACACAACGGTTATAAAGAAGGTAACATTTTCTTCCAAAGCACGCGTATGTACGCACAACTACTGTTTTTAAGCGTCTAAGGATCGTAATCGAGATGGTCAAATAAATTCCGTTTAGTGGTTGAATCGTGTATAAAACTGCGCCCTCTGACTTCTTAGCGATCTTTCGACTATTTACGACGACGTAGCAAAAGAAAGCTACTATTCGAAACGAGTTGCAATTGTCGCATGCACGAAATACATATGTACATCGATAAGAAGACATCTTCGAACATTATCATCGATAGTTAGAAAGTAGTATCACGCGATAATCGAAGAGCAGATCGATCAGCTTCTTAGCTGTAAAGCGTTTTCGCGCAGTTACCATTAGTTTTACGATTACTCTGCTATTTATTTGTTTTTAGAATGTCGTAGCCGATAATTGTCCGTTACGATATCATAGATGACTGTGGTTCGTGAGAAAGCAGACGACCGAATCACAGGATGGAAATAAAATCTTAAACAGCCATCTTTGCTAGTGTCGAAGATGAAACTGTGTACAATTGTAGATAGCCCAGTTCGATGAATAGCTGTAGTAACCTAGAAACTACGTCGAATCGGAACACCGAGAATTGTTCGACGCGTCGGTACAAGTTCTCTAAACATAAGTAACAAGCATAGTTCTCGACTACTTAATTACGAGTCGATTAATTCGTAATTTTTGATAGCGCCTATCGACGAAAAATCTGCCACTTCTCGTTGAGATAAAATGTCGTTTTCACTTTTATTATCTTTTATCGTTGATTCTTCGACCTAAGCCGTTTCCATTCGTATCGCCTCGAGTCCTTGGACCGACGTCTCTGTCGAGAAGAGCGTCTAGCCCCTTGATCGCGATTTAAACGTTAATTAATAACGTCGAGGCGGAGACACGTGGTACACGCATAGAAACGTAACGAAAGTAATTTAGTAATTTAACGCTCGAATCGCGGTGGAATTTTCAATGGTATCGTAACAAAGTCTGTGTAAGAAAAGTTGTAGGCGAATTCGCCGGAGAAAATGCTGTACGTAATTATGCGATGTTTCGACGGTAACAGTATTACTGGTGGCTGTACGCTTCGCCCGGTCTCCTAATTAATTACGGCCCTCGTAGCTAATGCAGGTAACGACGTATCCTCCGTTGCTGGAAAATAACCGAACGGCAGACTATCGCCGCTTGGGTGGAAATTCAGCAGTTAGAACATCACTGGCCAACCATTATTACCGAACGTGACCAAGACGTATAAAACGAATTTATTTTTACTTTTAAACGAATATATATTCGTACTTTTACGCGATTGCCAACGTCTAGCGCGTCTCGATTCGCGCGTCAAGCCTAAAATCATATCCCGCGTAGTCCGACCGATTTCACACGGTCCTTGTTAATCGTTCGTTTAACTCGTTATGCGATTGGCACGCAAAGCTGTAGCTTACTGCTACATAGAGCGAAAATAGTCGAAACAGCGAATAAAAAAATGATTTTTCTTTCGGTTCGATCGTTTTCACGCGTAAACGCATAACGCGTAATAAAATTAGCATACGCTCGACTACAGACTGATTGAGAAAGTAGGGAGTCGTCGACACTGGCAGAGGGAATGTCAAAGTTTTCCGTTACTTCGTCGCCGTATAGGTTGGCGATTTAAAAGATCGAGCGATCGTAGAAGCGGACTGCTGTTACAGTTTCTTCGTTCGTAGGTTCGTTCGAATTCAGCTGTACGGTATACGTAGTTTGTATTCGAACAAAGTTGACGAGCGATCACCGACGGTCATCCGGCACGAAGGGAGCGACCGTCGGATGACGTAGGTATACGATTTACCTTTTTCCTGGCAAATCTAGCGGGACACCGAGTGCGCTGGTTCGCCATACGACCAGCGTATACGTGGATTTATTTTATCCCGGTAGGCCGATAGATAGTCAAAGGCGCTGTACAGTTAGCCACGAACGCGCGATACATATGGGAAGACGATGGCGAAACAGCAGATGTTCGTACCGTTGAAAATACACGCGCGCGTTTCGAGTCCTCGATTCTCGAGGGAGAAAATGGTTGGAACTGACGCGACAGATTCCTCGGGGCGATCTCTCGGGCAGAGGAGGTCGGGATGCTCGTTGGACGGAACGAACTATCGAGCGAGATGCGGAGATAGGACGAGGAAACTCGATCGTTTATTATAGCGCAGAAATAGTGATTTTCGCGATTAGAAGGGAGAAATGGATCCACACGGTGCGGCAATGTAGGATCGTCAATGAGAAAACGAGCATAGCAAGGGCTGGAGAAACGAGAGCTTGTAAAACTGGTACAGAGGCGTTTTGCTTTTTGTCCGATGCTAATATTAAGTCGGTCGGGTAGCTTGACTCTTTCTTCGGCCACTTGTTCGGACTTGCGCTCATAGCCACATATATTTCCTGGATCCGAGTTGTTTGCGCAATTTCCATTCGATTCCACTCCGCTCGATCAGCCCAAGTGCTTCCGTCCCTTTAGAGACATATCCTTTTCGAGATAGATTCGTAGATTTTTACAGAGTTTTTCAGGTGGGGTAAAATTCAAGTATCGTACCTGCCGATCGTCCCAAGCGCCGGTGTAGCCCAAAGTATCGTAAAGCGACAAGTCTCTCATAAGCAAAAATAAGTCAAAAGTAGAACAGTGGAAAGGTAAAAAAGAAGAAGACGAAGAAATACAGAAACTCGACTGTTTCGGTAGCGAAGTAATAAGCGCTGTTGGATCGTTATTTATCCAAAATAACGTTCGACGTTGCCTCGTCAACGACGTTTATCGCGCGTACTAAGCGATAACGTGTTTGTTTAAAAAAAAAAAAAAAAAACAAACTTTCGCGCAACCAGTTTCTCGATGTATCTTTGTGAACATATTTTTACGTAATCTTCCGTATGGATTTTCATTTTTATCGCTCAAATAATTGCCTCGTAAGGATCTTTTTCGACAATTTGACAAATTTTCGATATTATCGATTAGGTTCAAGCGTGGCCTAAAACAACGCGTCTAGAACGCTAGAGAAAGACTACCTTTACTCGATAGAGGGTTGAGCGATCCGTTGATACAACAAGTTGCGCGTTAATGTAATATACAGGTAAATTCTTTCAACGCGGCAGACATTTAATTAAGGCTTTCAATTTCACATTCAACTTTCAACCCTCTAGATCTCGAAGCGCGAAAAATAAACGCGAAGAGAGTTACAAGGTTTCGTTGGAAAATGGGTAGAAAGTTCGGACGGTAGAAAGAGCATGGAAAACCGAGCATCGCGTCCGGAGCGCGATTCGAACGATTTTCCGATTCGCGAGAGGAATTGCGACACGCGTGGCAGAGGGGCGCGATGGAATCGAACGAGATAAAAATTAGCGTGGCGATTTCATAGCGCGAGCTCTCTTTCTCTTCGCGCGCTCTCTCCTTCGCTCTTCCTCGTAATTTTATGCCGCGATGAGAATTTTCATTCTCACGGTGGTAGAGTGCTGGCAGGGCGAGAGAACGCGAGGGACGCGGTCTCGATAGAGTAGAATGAAAACCCTCGGTAAAACTAGTTGCCTGGCAAAAACTAGACGCTATTCAAAGGCCGTTTGTAGGAAGGTGGACGGCGCGGTGCGGCGCGGCGATGCGTCGCGTCGGGAGTCGGCGCGCGGCGGTTTCACGATGCAGCGCGGCACGGCGTGGCGGGGAAACAGAAGCAACACGAGAAGGAAGTGCGAGGAAGCGCCTCCTGCGAAAGGGACGGTCTGCGAAAGAAGAATGAACCGAGACGAACGGGAGAAGAGATGATTTCGTTAGCGGGACGCATCGCTGCTCGAGTGAATTTTTACTACGGCCCTGCTTCTCCTTCCAATATTATCGCGGTTCGCGTACTTGAAAAATATTATCTTATAACGTTTAACGCGATGCTGCGATGTCTACCACGCCGTGGACATGATATTAACGTTTGGCGAACGAGCTGGTTCAAGGACCAAGTCGGAGTCTTTCTCTTCGTCGTTCTTCGCCGAGAGATTCTTTCCAGGGCGAGTCTTTCCCGCATTTTAAACACAGAGTTGTACGAAATAAGAGGAAAACATCCTATTAACATAGGCTTTAAGGAAGGATTCTCGCGTAATAACAACATAAACAAGATTTTTACGAGTTTCTCTCTAGACTAACTACCGGTTATACGCGACTAGACCTCTTTGCGATGTAAATAGATAGTACGCTGCAACTACAAATATAATTTTTTTTACTTCGGTTCTTCTTATCGTTTATTCTACATTACGCGAGTCTTGCTCTCGTCTTTGACCGTGTAACTATTGTTGGCGCGTCATCGTTGTTGCGCGTCGGTTATACAAATTTAACAAACGATAAGAAAAATTGAAACAAGGAAATTTGTACTCGACGCCTGTATTTGTATCCCGGAGAGGCCCAGTCCTGTACAAGCCCGGTAGTTGCTCTAAAGAAAAATCATTTGCTGTTACGATTCTTACACGAGAGTCTTCACCTAAATAAATGCTGCATCGAAAAGTTATATCAAAAATACGTAGTAACAAGTAACTGATTTTTTATTTGTTGGTTATTGATGGAGATATATATATATATATATATATATCCATTGGTTTAATTTTTGACTGTCAATGAGTAACGTGCTAATAGTCGAAGAAAAAGTTAATGGAAACCGAACTTGCACGGAATAATGTCCGTTCAACGATTGCGACTCAAGGTCGCAGACGATGAGATATTCTTTTTGATGCGACCAAAATGCATATTAGGCTGTACCTGATATAAGGTGTCAGAGAACCACTTCTGGTTCTTAAGTATAATTTCAAATATCGCTACTTGCATGAGAACGATCGATCGACCTCGAATATAATTACGTAGTTAAAATACCAAAAGTATGACTTGCAAGTATAACGCAAGAGGATAATAACAGACGCCTGGAGTTTTGTTACTTTCAATAACTTGTACCGCTTTGCAATCGTAAACTATACCTACTGTGCGAACAATTTACATCGCATAATTGAATTTGTTTGATAATAGGCATTTTTTCGAATCAAGGTAAAAAGATGTTTATTACGGGACGAAGATGTTATACTCGTGTAAACGTTGTACGTTTGTTACGATAAAGCGACAACGAACGGTGGAGTACACCAGTTTAGCTACGGAGAAACGATTGTCGTTGATTTCTCAAAAGCGATATAACGTGGCAAGTCTAACCTGGCTATGTTTTATCGGAAAATTTACAGCTTTCCTGGACGATAATTCCCCGTACGCGCGTCTCTTCGTACATGTTGTAACGAATTGCGCGAAATTTACAAAACGTAGGAGGTAAAAATATGAAAGTGCGAAGTGAACGGGAATTTCATACGTGGTTGCCGAAGCTCGTTTGGTAATATGTGTACACGAACGCGGAGAAGCAATAATGCTTTACGTACCGATGTGCAAAGATACGCGCAACGTGTGTTTGGTAATGACACTAGAATTTCACGATACTTAACCACACCGTCGCTAATTGAATACTTACAGATTCCTAGGATTCGATTAGCACAGTTAGCGTATGAAACGTACAAGAATATACGGAATATTTTGATGACAGAACGACTGAAATACTAAACGAAGAACTCGTGTACGGAAATTTGCGCAAGATCTTTCGTTACTCGCCTGTAATTATAATTTCGTTACGACATACTCCTTTTACATCGTAGCGATTGAAAGTCGCCAACTTTTATTCTATGATTATCGACTAAGTGGTCGATAGGTTTAAATAAACCTCTGAACGCGATATAATATGCGTCTAATGCGAAATTATTACGTCTTTGTACTTTAAATTGGCCAATTTCTCGCTACTTATCGACGCGAGGTACCGACTTTTCGAACGTTCATCAACGGAAAGGATAAGAATATTTGGCGATATACGTATTCTACGCAAGACGATAAAATTTCACCAAAAGAATTCTCGCATTTCCACTTTACGTGTTTTTCTTGCTATTTCGAAGACGGGCATAAGATCCGCTTCGTTGCCAGTTGCAACTAACTTGCGCGTAAAAGGTTTTTACCAACCATTCTGTAGAAATATTCAGAATTCGTATTTAACGTCTTATTGTTAGGTAATTAACAAGCTCGTGCGATATTACGTTCCGTCAGTTTTCTCGATAAATTTCTGTCGAAGAAAATCTTCTTACGTTGGAAAGATTCGGATCACGGATCGCTTTTAGCCTAACGTTGTACGTTGGTGGTTGCGAATGTCGTGTTGTTTCCTTCCTATACGTATGTACAAGCAGGCGATATTAAAAATAATTAGGATTAAGTTAAAATCAAACGTACAACTTGGCGTTGTTTGTTTTCTTTCTTTTATCCATTTTCTCGTTGTTGTACGCTCGAAGAAGATTCGTTTCGTTGTTGCTTCGACTCACCTGTAACGCTCGCGAATACGGGGAAGCACGCATGGTTGAGCTTCTTAAGTGGTCTCCTCGTGCTCGGGTCTAGTCTTTGGTTGTTTTCGACCCACCTACCACCGTCTTCCTAGACTTTTCTTCTCAACGCGCTTCTTCCTCAACGTATTTTCTCACGGACACCTTGCGTAGTACGTAAATACGCACGCACCACCTGCGCGCGTCATCCACTGTCAACAACGACGCTCTCTTTTCTCCGCCACCTCTAATTTCCTTGCACGTAACAGGAACGACATACCCTCAAATTTGATAGGCCTTTTCACCTAGTTCCTTCGCGATATGCATCGCTGCTTGAAGTGTTCCAGCCGTTTGTTTTATTTACGGAGGCCGATTTAATATTACGTAGATAACCCGATTTTCCAGATTTAGGCATTATTATATTATAGACAAGGAATAACGATATGGAATTCGGCATAGCGAACAGTCTGAAAGACGGTAAATCGATATGGTTGTTCGATTATTTATCATTTAAAACATGCCCGATCGTATTAGTCGCAAACTGTATTAGGTATAGAAAAGATTTCCTTCTTTGACTCCATATTTTATAACACGCGAACGGTAGTTGCACATTACCCGGTGTACATACACACGCAGCTAAATATAAATGCGATAGAAGATGTAAGTAACGTATACAAAGATAGGCTCGCAGCGAGTACGGTATATACGTACTTGTATTTCATTCGACGGTACCATTTGCATTTTATCGAGCATAAACTATTTTTGCCATCGTACGCAAGTATCAAAGTAATAGCTGTAAAACTGTTCCATCGTTGCGTAACGGTTATCTGTATGTTTTTCATCCGATCGTAAGTCTGTTCCTACTGACGTTCGAACAATGTACTTGAACCAGTTTTCGAAGTAAATCGATCAAACAGTTACACGTATAAATAAGCATGTTGAACTTTTTACGAATATCTAACGCGTAATATCGCTTTGCTTGATCTCGTATTACGTGTACGAAATTTTTTGAAGATTCGCCGGAAATGTAGTTTTTGAATAATGAATGTATAATGATGCGATCGAATTACGAATGATTTAACTCGACTCGATTTAACTTGACTCGATTTAACTTTAATTAACGGTAATTGTTGGGTAAAATCCTGTCAATTCGCGTCACTTACGAGCGATTGTACGGCATACGTTTGAAACTCGAATGATAGTTTTGTTGGGATAATTTGATAAATCTAAGCCAAGTCTCCGTGCTAGATGTAAGCGCTGCGTATCGAGTACGATCAACGACGTAAAGATATACGTTTAACAAACTTTTACGTTACTCGATTACGTTTTGAAAGAAACGTTGAAATCGTGAAAAATAGAAAGTATTACGTATCGTGCTATATGTGCTAGACAGATTGGTTGATCGTTCTACGGGAATTAATATTCTGGACGAGGTATAAAGAAAATTAAAAACAAAAATTGCGATTGATAAGGATCGCGAAGAAAAGAGTAAAGATCGCTTTTTTCTATATTTATATATAATATGTATATTTCATTAAAATCGATGAAACGGCGACGCCTGTCGTTTGTTTTTGTATCGACCGATTTCAGTAAAATTTTCAGCATATACATATACATGACGTATTTCCTAAATTTTCATTACGGGGTCGGATAAAAAGTAGTAAAATGCGATCGTCGCTATCCTTCTCGCGATTTCGACCAATGGCAATCTGTTTAAAAACGTTGTTTGCGCATCATCTAGTAAGCTAATCAATCTCCTCAACTTCTCGCGATAAACTCGAGTCCTTTGGTCCAGTTTGAGAAAAGTTATTCGTTTTGGAAGGGTGTTGCGACAGTTTTACACGAGTTTTACCGTAGTTACGGACGCTTCGGAATTACTATAGTACTTTTTCGACAGCGTACGCTTTTCCTATACAAATAGGTTTCATACACGTACCTGGTAGGTAGACGTACGTGGCAGTTTACCGAAGTAAGCGTCACACGTTAAGCTACGGGTCACGTGGAGGTAATTGTTTTCTTAGTTTTGCGGAATTTAAGTATACGAATGTAAGTGTAAGAACGTACATGTATATGTAATATTATTTGAATGTAACATACACAACGTATAATATCGTTGGAGAGAAAGGGTATAATCGAATGTGTCTATCGAGAGTCAGTTAAAGAACGATTGTTTCTCGAGCACGCCTCATAGAAAGATTCTTCTTAGGCGGTGGACGTCGCAGACGCGGAGGAACGCGGCATTGGAAACCGATGAGGGTCTCGATAACGTCGCGTTACGCTCGACGTTAGGGTGGATTCACACTACGCGCACCATCATGAAAGGTCAAGCGTTTTCGAGAAATATACTTTTTACGTGACAATCGTCACGACTAATCGACGATTCTCTTTGCGTCCATGTAGGTGCTTGCTACAGTGACAAAGACAACGTGACGATGTAGATACGTGTAATGTGAGACGACCTTTATTTTCTCCTAGAGAAGCGTCAAATGCCATTTCGATGCGACGCGATGTGTTGATTCTTTCCCACGTGAAATGGATGTGTCGCGACTCTGTGCGAGAATAGGCAGACGTGATAATCGAAAATCAAGGATAAAAAGAATCGTACGTATCGCAATTAGCAGCGAAAGAAAATTCCGTAAAGATACGAATGCCTTATACGTATGTATTTGATAGAACCAAGTGGAAATAATTTCAAATTTGCGAAACGAAATCGATCGGTAGGTGCGTTTCACGGATAATACGTAAGAATGCACGGTGGACGATGGAAACAACGGATACACGCGTTAACGCCATGCCGTATTCTATAGAGGTAGCGAGTAACCCACACGCGTCGAGACCTTTCAAACTCAAAACCGACCGATAGTCGCGCGTTTAGATTTGGCGGCAAATTCGATATCGAACGACTCGGCACGTTACCTTAGAATCTCGAAAGAGCAACGTTATCCGGAGAAAGTTTGTGTGTGTGCGCATCATGATTTATCGTTATCGGTAGCAACGTTTCAAAGTAGTTTATCGCATCTTTCGTCGCTCGATGACCAAAACAGGAAATATCGACGCGAGTAATCGACGCAAGAGAGGTTTAAAAGAAAACTATTAGTTTTATGGTCCTCTTCTTAGTAATAGTAAATACTTGCAGATCCAGTTTCAACAGAGGTTGAATTACAAAAAGAAAGGAAAATGATACAACCAGTT
The DNA here is from genome assembly GCA_014737395.1 of Bombus waltoni. Lineage (NCBI taxonomy): Eukaryota > Metazoa > Arthropoda > Insecta > Hymenoptera > Apidae > Bombus > Bombus waltoni. Next base: position 200,251 of record JACXII010000050.1, read on the forward strand.
TTAGTAGGCGATACCACCTTGCTGAATAATCGATCTTTAACGAATAAGATGTATCTCGATAAGTATCGGCATGAAAAGTATGTTCTATATACGTAAGCGTTTAATATATAGAAAGTAGAAAGAATATGATATCGTTAAGATAACAACATGGTAGTTCCTTTTAAAATAAAGTTTCGTTTTTCTCATCGTTATTATCATCGGGGGGGGGGGGCGCTTGTTGTCAGCCATTATAGGTGTATTCGGTGCAAGAAAAACGTTCGTACACCCTCGAAACGAAATAACGTTTTTACGAATTGGATCAAACTCGAGTTTTCTTGTGGCTCGTAGCGATGTAAATCTACGAAACGTACTTGGTTGCTTTTCGTTACAAGCTGTGCTAAAAAAAAAAATAGTAAAGAACGATCTTTGCCATCTTCTCTGCGATTCGGTCGTTCGTCGAATTTTTTCGGAAAACTGTTTACCGCGGCGTCCGATAGATCGTAGACTAAGTTTCCTAACTTGTTGGAAAATCTCGAACAGTTTCATCCAATTTGAAAGAAGTTACTCCGTTTTAAAGCGTGTACGAATACCTTTTACACCGATTATACGTACATTTGTCGATTGGATGAGCGTACGAAGGAATATTTTTGAAAGCACGTTGAAACGACTTCGATCGTGGAATCTCGGATCTATGGAATGGAGCGTTTCGCGCGCCCAAATCGCCGAAAAGAGGATTGAAAGTTGCTGGTAGCTGGCGGAAACCGTGGTTACACGGCATGCGCGTCGTTATATACGATTGTACATATTACCGATGTTTCTCGCTAGGAGACCACACAGTCGGTTGGTACACGCATCGCGGAGAACAAGTTTAAAACGAGTGGTGGAAAAAAGAAGGAAAAACGAAGACAAGAGAACAGGCTACTCCATATGTAACCATATGTAGATACATACTCCACTGTCCGTCGTGGCTAGCTCCACCAATTTCAATGGTTGTTCGGATTCGAAAGAAGCAACGCGTAATTGGGACGATTTTGGGACACGCGTACATCGCCGTCGAAAGGCGCACACCACTGCCAGATAATGTTTGTAATATATGTGGCCCTTGATCGTTGGTCCTTTCGGATATCTTGGAATTATTTAGAAAAAACGATGTCCTAGGTAACCTATACGCCGTCGTACTGAAAAGTACGCAAGAATCGTTAGAGATACGCGAGGATGCCGTTTTGTGGAATTTATGGGTCGTTCAACGCGTAGATAACGCGGTAATAAAACATAAACTGTGTTAATACGAACGCAGAATAGTCGAAAGAAACGTGAAAAACGAGATAGTTAGTCGGAACAGATACGAACTCGATCGGTGATGTTTGCGATCGCGTTCCTACGATAGATGTTTATTCCCTTCCAGTTATTCACATCGTCGTTAACAAGTTGCATTATCTCTCGTTCATCGCTTTCTTTCGCCGCGTTTCCAGCTTTTTCTTTTTTCTTCTTTGACGTCTTCGAGCACTTTCCACGGCGTTGGTATTACGCAGCTGTGTCGACGCACGAAGCGTTTCGCAGCTTTTATATACCGGGTGTCGGATGTAATCCGCGCCGAATAAGTCGTATTTTGTAGAAATATGAATATGGCGTCGTTTCGTAGCGTATAAATAAATTTAGCGACCGGAGCGTAGCTTTAGAAATTCCGCGAAAGCGTCAAATGGGAAGAAGATAATTTATCGTAGGGTGACACTTTTCGTAGGGTAAGGTATCGAATGATCGCAGGGAGAAAGAACGAGAAAGAACGAGAAAGAGCGAGAAAGAGCGAGAAAGAACGAGAAAGAACGAGGGGGAATGAGAGGGAACGAGACTGAGAAAGGACGAGAAAGAATCAGTGACGGATACAAACTGTACAAAGAGAGCGTCGTCAGCAATCCGATATGTAAAGCGAAGGAAAGTGTAGGAACGGAGGAGTGTCGCGACAATCGGCATCGACTATCGGAGATCGGAGAGATCGAGCAGCCAGTGGCAGTACCAACGAGCAGCTTGATATTCGTCGGACGCACGCCACGGAGTCCGTCTGCGTATGGACGCGGAATAAATTATCCGAACGTCTGTCCTTCTTCTCTGCTTTTCACCATCGTAGCCTTCTCTCTCCTTCCCTCTGTCTCTATCTTTCTCTATGATCGTTCGTCCCTTTTTCTCCAACGACAGTCTCTTTCCCCTATAGATCGTTCTCCCACCGGCGTCTATAATGATTTCTCATTCGTAGTGGTGGGACGATACCGGAAGTGAAGTCAGAACGGCGGAACCAGACGTTCACTCAATGGAAAGTTTGAGTTGTTTCAGTGCGTCTAAGAAGGGCCGAGCGTAGATCGGAGTTCCGCTCGCGTGGAAAATCCGTTTCTTTCGCCGGGCACGCAGCATTCCCGCTCGCGACTCGCGCGTGCACGGTGCACGGAACAAACTCGAACGACCGTGGAAAATACGTTCGCTCGACTTTGCACGATCGCATCCTTCCTCTCGTCGTTCCTCTTGTCGTGTATCGATCGACGACAAGATCTCCTTTCAGCCACGTCGGTGTTGGACGCGACGGTGAAACTGGGGTGAAAGATGTGCCCTGGCGTTTGTTTGCATTTCGTGGAAACACGCGACGAATCGCTCGGCATCGATGCGACTACTTGGAAGAAACGCGGAAGAGGAGAAGATCGAGTCGACGAATCTCGGTGATGAACCTTTTTTTTTGGGTATCCTTGCGAAGAACGAACGAGCGAAACGATGTTCGGCCTCGAGGAAGATGCGAGTCGTAGCACGTTGAAGATGGAAGATGGTGATTTTTTAAGAGAAAGCGGAAAAACGATGTGTGCTGTGTAGATGCGTGTCTCGAAATGGAAGACTGCGACGACTATAGCGGAACGAAGCACCGGGAGGCGTCAGTTGCTGCCGGTATTTTAAACGAAACGCGAGATCTTAATAATTCGTCTAGCTGAACGGTGCATAATTCAACGCGAACGTTTATTCCCGTCGTAAACGTTTTACGTGGAAAAAGTGGCGAGTTTTCTTTCAAGAAGCGGAGATTCGACCGAAATATCGTGAAATAGAACCGTATGTACCGTTGTTACGACTCTGTCGAGCTACGGTGGAACGTTTTCAACAGCGAAGGAGACGGACGCTATGACGACGTTGCTCGTGTTCGTAGACGCACGTTCAAGCGTATCGGTCTTCTCGAAAACTTTTCAGCGTGGAACGTGTACGATTCGACGGGAGTGTAATTTCGATGGAAACTCGAATGGCTTGCGACACGAAGCTCGTTAGTTTAGTTAATTCGAACAACGATCGCGAGAACGAAGGAATTAACGAGCTCTACGGATAAAGTCCCGTTTCGCAGGCCAGTCTCGTGGTTGGCGGTTGATTTTCAGCGTTTTCAGCGTTTTCAGCGTTTTCAGCGTTTTCAGCGAAACGAGATACAACAGGCACACTTTCACTCGCGTGTTACGCGTGTTTCTCGATTAAAACGCTACGAACGCATCGTTCGACTCGGAATTTGCGAGCTAGTAATGACAGGTTGTTCCTTCGCTGTAGAAGGTATTCGCGAGGTGTTTGCAAAAGGTGTAGGCGAGGGTCTTGGTGCATTCGCGACAGCATACCTCAGAAATGGTCAGCCAACACGCGATGGCCACTACGGTTCGCAGAGTTAAGCAGGAGAATCGTCTGAGGCGACAAAACCAAAATCAAGGTATAGAAACCACGGTGAAATCGCGTTTCTAGCGTGCCTCGAATGAGAGTCGCGATTCTCCATCTGCGCGACGTTGTACGTAAACGCGTTAGATAGAAGCTACACGCGCGTGCTGTACTTTCTTACTAAATAATTTGTCAAATATCGCGACGATGAAGTTGAACGTGTACGCCTATAACCTTCCTTCCCCTCCGAGAAGATGTTCGAGAACGTTTGTACTCTCAGCGCCGTAACGCGAATGTGGAAATAGCAAAACGGTCGTCCGCAAATCTTTTTCATATATTCTTTACGAATCTTCTTCGTAATTCTTTCGCAAATCTTTCTTATATATCGAACAAATGTTAAATTTTAACCTATTAAACGTTATATTCTGTGTAATTTATGCTGCGATCAACCAAATGCGAGATGGTAAATAGGATATCGTTTCAAGTCGAGGACGTTGATCCGAGCATCTTTTGTCCGTTAGACCGGCGCGACGAGGTAACGATACGTTAAACGGCAATGTGACAAATAACGCGAACGTTCCGCGTGAAAGATACTCCTCCTTTCGGTTTTCGATATGTTAAAATAGAATTGAATTTTGCACGATATAATATACGAAAAGACGTACAAAGATAAAGATATGTACAGGATCGGTACGATGGAACATCGTAGTATCAAAATACACGGTGACTTGCGACGCAACGAAGCCCAGCACGGAAACGCAATGAGATTCAAGCGAACAGATATGGATTAACTCGGTTACGATAATGCCGATAAATTCGCTAGACGAGAAGACACCTAACGCGAATTAATTTCTCTGTGGCGAATACGTCGAACTTTGCTCCAACTAAATGGGACTTTACGCGCAGCTGAACATCGACTCGATCGTAATTAACGATTTATCCGCTCAACGACTGTTACTCCTTTATCGGCGACTAATGCTATTTATACGTCGAACGTTTGGGAAAACTTTCCAAGTAGATCGGTTACCTGGACTTTGTTTCCCAGACGCGTGGCAATTTTGTCCAGCTTCCACGTTCTTCCATGAACTTTACGTACGTTGAGTTTCGTTGAGAATCGACAAGACGGATAGATTCGATTCGACCAAAACGAATAGCCGACTTGTTCGCGTGCCGTGGAACGTATCGCTGCGGAAAAAGAACGAGCAGAAACGAAACGTATACCGTGTTCGCATGTTTCAGATGAGGAGGGACTTTACAAGCCTGTACCACCACCGAAACCGGTGCCGAACAATCAAAAGAATCAGAATGGGCAGGAGAGCAGCAGAGTGCAGACGGTAGTGGAGCAATCGTCGCGGTCGATTTCCGGTATAGAAAGGAACAGCACGTTAGACGACAACCAGGTTCGAAGTTGCGGGCAGAATCTTGCACCCGAATACAGGATGCCACCGCTCTACGGGGAGGAACAGAGCTCGAATCAGACTCAACAGGCAGCTAACTTGCAGACTCACAGCAGCAAATTTCCAGTAAGTCGATTTCAGGCCATTCGGATACGTACCTGTTCTATTATAGTTGTGATTAATTTGCGACAGCGTTTTGAACAACCAACGAGGGGGTTCGTTCGGCCAAGAGAACAAGACGAAGAGCCGTGTAAAAATAACACGAGCATAGGAAGAATAACGTAGAAAACGGGTGGTTCCGTGCGATGCAACCACGTCACGGACAGTGGTTGTGCGTTAATTAACGATGCATATTAACGATGTGTGCATTAATTCCACGTGCGCGAAAAACGTACCCATGTTCACCGACTGTGCACTGGAACGTGGATGGTACATATGTATAATGTATATACGTACATACGTAGATAGCAGAGCACAGTTATGCTTCTATACACGCATGGCATATAGAAGTGTGGTGGCGGGCTTGGAACTTTTGTTATAGACACGCAGCGCATAGGCGTGTCGGTGAATTTTTACCAACACCGATAACGCGACGAGTTTCGAGGTGTAACAGACTGAATATGGCGATTCCAGTCGTGGACTTTGACTTGGAAGTCGATGAAAAAAGGGAACGCCACGGTTAGAAGTCAAGGCGTAGCGCTTTATTCGGTATGGTCTCCATCGTCGACTTTCTAGCCTTCTTCTTGTACCTCTTCTTCGGACGTTGCTGCTGCTGCTGCTGCTGCTGCTGCTGCTGCCGCTGCTGCTGCTGCCGCTGCTGCCAGCAACGAGTAAGCCAGTGTGCGACTCCTTTTAATTGCGTTTTTCTCTTCCGACGGCATATCCAAGGCCGCGCATCTCGTTTAGAATCGTTTTTACGAATCCAAGTGGGAATCGTATTCACGCGCGTCGTTCAGTTTCGACGCCTGTCACCTTCGGGTTGAACGTTTGTCGGAACGAAACGAGTAAGTACTTACTTTGCTTGCACGGTGAATAGATGCTTGTCGATCCGGCATACGTACATATATCTATATGGCGCGCATACGTATATACGCAATGCGACGTATGTGCGACAAATTTACCACTACAGGGTTGGGTGGTAATCGTGGTAAACGGTAGAACCGGGCGGCAGGTGCGATTCTACGTAAAAAAGCTTTAACTTGACCAAGTAAAGCTACGAGTAAAGCTACGAGTAAGTAATCGACAGGAGGTTGTAAAATGTAAAATAGAATTTTCTCGTTCGGGGCCTCGTTTTCAAGGAAACAAAGTTAGTTTGTTTAATTAATTATATCAATTGTTTAGTTACGAAACACGTGGTCTGGTACACGCGTACGATACGTTTACAAATTTATTTTTCTCGAGAACGAAGCGTCTTTTCTATTTGTTTTTAAACGTGGTTTAAAGCCTTGTCGACTGTTTACCCTTATTCGGTATTCGGTATTCGGTATTCGGTATTCGATGCGAGTGTAATGCAATTACAATGCCCTTGTTCAAGTATCTTTCTTATTTTTCCACGTAGCGTCACTCCGTGCCAAGTTACGATACAATTGCCGGTCCATCCTCTATCGTAAGAATAAATGAAAAGTACCAGCGGATCGCTTCGATCGCGTATAGACGACTGGGATTCTAATCTTACAGGTATATCGCTTTCGTTGCGCTCTAATCGAGAATTAATAACTCGGCCTCCTCTCGTAAAGAAAAGAAGTCGCTCGGAAATATCTAGCATCTGTAATCGACGCGATATATATATTCGAGTAATTCGGAGAAACGTTTACAGTTTACAGTTTACAGTTTACAGTTTACAGTTTACAGTTAGAAACGATACAATGCTGCACATTCGATTCGTATATTAAATTATCGTGTTTCGTTTGGCGATAACGATCTGCCCGTTCTGCTCTTGATTGTATGGTAATAAGTAATTAACCGTTATTAACTTTCTCTCGTAAAACGGAGATGGTTAATTTCGCATTTCAGTGGAACATTTGAACAATAGTAGGTACGAGTGAAACAAAAGATGTAATTTATATTACGCGTAGAACGTAATAGAAAACTCGTAAAAGAATAACGACATGAAAATTGTTGAAAGAACGAATTTCTTGTTAACAGCGCCTTCGTTATCGTTTCGCGCAGAAATGTATCGCACGAAGAAGATATTTCACGATTACCGCATAAAATTTCGATACTTTTATTAATACGACGTCAATTCTCAGATAACAGTTTAATTGATACAGCTGCTGGCACATTTTTTATAACGTACCATTCGCGTTTATTAGATTATTCGAAAAATATCGATTTAATCAGGTTCTATTCGTCGTTCTTCTTCCTTTTTCCCAATAGAAATTTCGATAATTCGTTTAATTTGTCAAACGCACGTTCTGAACGCGCGCATTCTGAAAAAACAAAGTAATATCGACGGTAATTAAAGTTAAACTTGGCTTTAATCTTATTTGGAAAGAACCGCTTGCGCTACATAACCAGTATACCATTCGATAACGTTAAAGCTGTAGAATAAATATCAAGTTTACGCCATTTTTTATTCTCTCGTCTTTGTTACAGTTATAAACAATGCGATATCGGAACTTGGAACTCGGCGATTGCCAGAAAAAAGGCAACAGCGTGTGAATATAAAATATGCGAAGAATTAACAGGATAAAAGTACGCGGGCTTGTTGGGGAGAAATTTATATTATTCAAAGACGGATGGATTCCATTGGCACGATGGTTCATCCATCAAAGCGATAAATTATCGATTAAAGAGATTAAAGAGAGACGTTGGATGTTAGAATCGCGTAGTCGAGAAATTCGATGCCAGTTCGTCAGATGTAGCGTAAACGGCGGTGTCCTTCGTTCTAGTTCTTACACAATAACTTTAATGGAAACGATCGATTATTTGGACTATCGGGAAAGTCGACTGTTATTAGGTCGTCGATTGGTTTTTACTTTGAAATTTTTTCCTGAATGCCGCGGAACCGCTTTCTCCTCTTAACTCGAATTGTTATTCTTTTGGAAAGGAAAGCGGTATTCTTTGGATGGCCGCGTGGCTGGGCCTTATCGCGACGCGCGATGCTTTGCAAATAAATTTTGTCAAACGGACCGTAATAACAGGGCAGGTATTAAATTCTATAAGGGAGGAACACAAGCAAAACGCGTGAATTTAATATCCTCCTTGATGTTCCGCGGTGATTGTGTGGAAGTATATCAAAGAGACGCTCTTGAGAGCGCTTTGACATTCTCCTTTCAGCAGGAATGAAAGCATTTTATTCTGCCCGCTGCCTTCCTTCCCCCTCTACCCTGTTCAATGCTCCATTTCTCCTCTGATATCAACTTCAATCTCGGTTCTTTTTTTTCCTCCGAGGATAAGCAACGGCTTTGCCTGCTGTTGAATCCTTGCGGGATCGTGCGTGTGAGAAAATGGACAAGTTTTCTTTGCGAATTGAACGAACATGGGAACACGCGGGATGACTCGCTCGAAACCGAATGCTTGTCCACTATGTCTGCTGGCTGTTAGCATCGAGGGTAATGAAAATCAGATCGTACGTTCGTTAATTCGACGATTCCGTTACCAGTTCTGTATGCTAGAACGGAACAGCGTGCAACAGTAACGCGGCTTCATCCGTTTCGATGAATTTGCACTTTGAGTAATTACGAGATTATCCTTTTACATTTTCTTATCCGCGTTTCTTATTTTGTATATTTTATTTTCAAGAAAAATACAAGTAGCAAATATATATATGTAAATATATGTATATATATATATATATATATATATATGTATGTATGTATATGTATGTATAATGTTACTAATGTTACAAATCTTTAATCGCGAGAGTCAGAAAGATGAACAAACAAGATGGAGAAACTTGGAAATTTCCGTGTCCGCTTAGGCGTAGAAAATAAAGCAAATTCTACCATCGTATTTGAAATTTGTCTTACGATGTAATTTGCTAGTTCGTTTCGCGCAAATGTAAAGTTGTCGCAACGATTTTAATAATCGTATTCGAGTAATTATGTAATCTTTATTTGCCTCGTTAACTTATCGGCTGAAACAAATTACGGATAACGCTGCGATACAAGATTATTAATTACAAGCTCAATTATTAAACTACCACGGACGCAGAAGTTTGTACGTTCGTCGTGGTAATATAGCTTTCTAACGTAAAGCGCGAAATATCGTTGAAAGAATGTAGGATAAATATTTTTGTTGTATCTCTCGCGATACGCAGTATTCGTTGATCAATCACGCTAATTACATTCGTCGATCGCTCGATCGATCGAGGACTACGATTAAAGACGATCTCGTAAGAACGAACGTGTTTATCTCACGATAGAAATACGCGTAGAGATATTTGGAACTCTCCCTTTTATACCAATTTCGCTTAATTTTATGACACAGCGTTTTACGTTACGATACACTTTCTAAAATTTCTTTACAACTTTAGCGGCCGTTAATAAATATCGTTGCCACGCTTGTCATCCGCGTCGAGCCGCGGCACGAAACGATATCGAAATGATATTTAAGACGAAATAAATCGAAAGGAGTTCAAATTGGACGTTAAAATGTATTACGATGTCAAAATGTCAACGTCGACAACCTAAATCTTGCTAGCTTGATATCTTATTTTCTTACCTACGTATATGCCATCGTTGTTTCTTTATCCCGTCCCCTCTTTCCTTCCTTTCACTTTCATTAGTCGACTCACGAGAAACGATAGATGATGTTTCTCGACTTTGTTCTCTAACGTTCTTCTTTTCGATCCTCGTCGATCCTATACTACAAACGAGTTAAATATTTTTCTTCCGAACGGTTTTTACGGGATCGTACGTTTTACTCGTTGTTCGTTAGAAAATCAAGATTACCATTGAAACACGTGGCGTAGCGTTTAGGTATTGTATTTCACGTGGCCGTAGTTAGAAGACGCAAAATCAGATGTCAGTCGGACGTCCGTGTTTCTAATCAATTTTCCCGCGATTAAATATTTATTTTCCAACTATTCTGGTGTTTCGAAGAAAGTGAAAGTCACCGTAGCGTAATTTATCGCCTGCCTGTATATTTCCTGTACTATCGTATTTTCGGTATATGATTAATATAACACGTTATACCGTATCTCGGGTAACATCTCGGGTGATCCATCATAGTCCATCCGCTCAAGTACGATTTATCTGTCCTGTTAATGCGAAACAGAGAAGGGAGAATAGTAAATGACAACGGTAAGAAAGAGGAGAATCGATAACGACTTAAAATTAATGTCGCGAAACGCGAACTAGTTATTGCGGCGAATGGCAAAGTTACTACGAAGCTGCTGCTAAAAGCTAGTAAAAGCTACTAAAAGCTAGCGAAAACGAGCGTATTCGAAGAAATGCTGTGCGGATGGTGGCGAGAGGAGAGCGATTAAGAAGGAAGCAAATGGCTGATCTTTAAAGCACGATGATTTTCCGTCATCGGCCATCGCGTCGCTTCGTCTCGCAAATTCGTCTCTGCCTTAAAGAAAGGTAGAAAGCAAAATAGCATCGGACTGATCGCCTTCGTCTCGGACTTGACAAGATACCGTCGCTAACACGTATGTTCCACATTCTACTTACGCATTGCGCGGAAGACGTTGGGTGAAATCTTCGGTAACAGTTCGTTGCAAGTACGTTGGTTACGTTCTTGGGAAAATTCTCAGAGATTCTCCAGCCAGACAAAGCAAGCATCATACCTGCGTACCGTTTAGCGGAAGTTGGGAAGGGGGTTGCGATAGCCGTTTAGATACGTCACTTTTCCCCGTGAATCGGCCTCGCGAGGCGAGAACAAATCGGAACGATCGTCGGTGACGACATCCTACTTCTACGCAAGTTCGCTATTTTCGTCGCTCGGCGAACTTGTCTTTCGCACCTTTGTCGCACCCGCCGACAATGATGTTATGTATTCCGCGCATTTAACTGTTTGCGAATTATTCAGTCGATCTTTCGTGACTTGGAAATTCTCGTCTCGTCTCGTCTCGTCTCGTCTCGTCTCGTCTCGTCTCGTCCCAACCCGTCGAGTTTCTCTCGGTAGCTCCTCTCCATGAAACCGCCACGCTGCAGGTAATTAAACGCAGCGATTGTGTCGTGCAGTAATATTCCGATTACTCGCGTAATTGTAATTTAACGAACTGGTAAATATCAAATGTTTATTTTATCGCAAAATGTTAAATATTAATTTCGTTCCAATAAGATCGCAGTATCGTAAATTGTTACTTCACAGAGACGAGAGGCGGGAAATTTCAGAAAATACATGTCTAACAAGAACGTAAGACGATGCAAGAGGAACAGTTTCACATACGTAGGTAACGGTGAACTCGTTTCACGGGCAACGAACTTGCCGAGGATTTTCCTGTTCTCTTTATTTCTCGTTTCTTTTCTTTGTTCGTTTTGTAGCAAGCTATACTATAGAAAATCATGCGGATGCATGGACAGAAAATTGTTCGTAAACAGTGCACGCTATCGAACGGTGTTGATTAGGCGTGTTCATTGTCTGTTGCTACAGCTCTCTGGTTTTTATCACGCTTGCTTTCTTCCGACCGTTGCGTTGCGCTGCGATGCGATACGATGCGATGCTGCGATTTCAAGGCGAGTTTAGTTCAGTGACACCTCTTTTTAGACGCATTATATGCACGCAAAGAGCGGCTGATTGGCGAGCGGTGCTCCTGTTCTCGATGTTGTTTGGAAAAATCGAATAGGTAGCGTGAAATCGAGACCGAGAAGCGACGCGACGTTTACGACGAGAAATCCTCGTCGAAAACATCGCGTCGTCTTGCTTCCGTTCCGACTTTTTACCATCCTACCTGCCTACGTATTTATGGTAATGTAATCGAACTGTAATTCGTTCGCCTGTTAAACGTACACTGCGTTTACGGAGACTCGGCAGGGTGGTGAGCAAATTGTATAAACGAACAAATTTATAGGATGATCGACGAGCAAATTTTACGCAATTTACCGACGCTATCCGATCGTTTGGACAGGTAATCCTCGTATTCGTCGATCGATATAATTACCGCACGTACCGTGCAGAAGGTATTACAGAGTTTCCTTTGATCATATTTTAGCTGTGGTGTTAAATTTACGATAGTTATTAATAGCGACTTTGAGATTACGTTTACCAATAAATTGGCAAAAAGAACGACGGTGACAAAGCGAATATGATCGGAACCGAAGACGGGAATGAAATTGACGGTTAACGATAAGAATTACGTATTTCGTTTATAGATCGAACGCGAGGTTGTTCTGTCGTCGGGGGACAAAAATTCCAAGATTCCTATTCTGCACGAGTACAAACAAAGAACTGCCGGAAGAGTGGCGATCGCGCCGGATGCTCCGATCAAACAACAGGCTTGGGTTCAAGAGGTAAGCTAATTCTCTCGTTAACGTTCGTAATGTGTCGATAAGACTAGAAACGGTGAAATTTCCCAAGTAACGCGGTCAACCGTCGGCACTGGATACGATAATGTACGTACGTATACAACAACCGTTTAGCTTTTAAAAGCTTCCATCGCCTCTTGAGTTTGAAATCTTGAGTTTGGCATACGAGTCAAACCCTCTTCTGTTTTAATTCGAAAAGCATCGGTTAGTCGAGATGGTCGAATCGCGATCATTACGAAATCTTTCCATTGACCGGCGATTGGTTGGCGCGCGTGCAACTCTTGTAGCGATGGGGCACCTACGTGAATCGCTGGAAACGCGAGTAGGTGTTGTTAATGCACGTGCTACGAGGTACTATTCCACGGCCGTAGGTTACAGACGGATGTGAGAGCCATTTGCGTGTGCAAAGAACACGGAGAATTATCGTTGGATCTGCGTTCGGAGTGCGTTCTTTCTTTGTCGTTCTCCCACAGAGTCGGCGTGTTTCAATTATTTCAGATCCGTGGATGAAACACTGGCACGGTTAGAACAGAACGATCGCACCGATCTCGTTCTACTTTCTTTGATTTGTTTCTAACGTGGCCGATAATTGCTTCGTACGCCGATAATGGCCATATTATAACGGCGGAATTTAACGTTTCTTTGTAGCGGTATTTATCCTATAATCGCCATGGTAAATAGCAATATGTGCGCGTATTTTTCACCGTAAAACCGAGCCATTGTTTTTACGATGTAGGCGTTTTGCGAATCTATTAGCTGTTTGCCTGGGTTCGTTCCACGACGTATCTATGCGCGTACATAAATCGTTGAGAAACGATCAGCGACAATTAGCTGTCCCAGTTGAGAGGAAATTCGTATCGTAGGCGATTATAGGCATATTTCGTTGCCGCTGCAACCGTCGCGAAAACACGACGAAGATCTTCTTCGCGAAAAGACGAACGAACGCGTGCGAATTGCGACGTGCGCGCGCGCAACATCTTTTGTCGTACTGGTGGAAGCCCGACTTTTGTTCGCGTCGCTAATTACGATGAATAAATGCGCGTAAACCAGGCCCGGCTTACGGCGAACAGAAAATATACCTAATCCAACGTATTATCGGGAACGATACGTAACATTTTATGTTCGTAGCGTGAAGATTCGTAGGTTAGATTTAGCGTAGCGTAAACCTCGACGCGGCAGCTGTGCAGGGACCATAAGTCAGAAAATCTTTTTTCGTATGCGCGAAGCGTGCGACGGAGCCCTACGGGCGAAACTTGGCTCCGTTCTCTCTTCCCTGCCTCTCTCTCTCTTCCTCTATCCTTCTGATTGACAGTGTCAGTTGTTATTCCAACCGCATCCCTTCCTAAGAACCAAAGGATTCAGTCCGACAACTTTGAAATTCCCTCTGCGGTTTAAACAGACATGCTGCCATTAGCCGCCCGCCGCTGTTCTCTTCGACGGAGAATTGTTTTCGGTGGATTCCGGCAGATCGCGTCGAGAGTTTCCCTAACCAACGCGCGACGCCTTTCCACTCGTGAAAAACGTGCTTCGCCTCGCCGGTTTCGGAATATTCGACAAGGCGAACGGTTCGGACGGCTTTCGATTATCGGTGTCGGCAATCGACAACCTCTTATTTTTATTTGAAAAATAACTGGGAGAAGTAACTTTATTTCACGTCGAGACCAAGCGTGTACGATACGCGTGTACGATTTGTATTCCCGCCAATTGTCCCGCCAATTGTCCCTCCAATTTTGTCCCGCTAATTTTCATTGCCAACGCAGGTGTACGCTGAATTTCGCGAGTAACCGATAATTTGCCCTTATTAACTCTCGTCGAGCTCAAATAAATTATTACTCGTAACAGTTAAGCAAATAATTAGATTAAAAGTAGAGTATTGGTTGGCGAGCGAATGGAAGGGACGGACGACGCGACAGAAATTTGAATGGAAAAGCTTTTTAATAAGGAAAAACTTATTCGAGTGTCGGGATAATCTCGTTAAAACGCGTAATTGCACGAGCTCTCGCCGAGTTAAAAAGTCCAAAGTTGTAGCAACTAAGCCGAGCGATTTAACAACGAATCCCACGCTTTCCCTTATAACGCGTTACATAAAATGTCTCCACGCTGGTTAATCGCTTGTCCGTGTCCCGTAGCAAAAGTTTCAGGTGCTTCTCAATCGCTTTATCCGCCGCCGCTCTCGAGCGTTGGCTGTGAATGACTTTTCTCCGACGCTAATTGCACAAAGCTCGAGGCTTGACAACCGTACACGGCTACCGATAAATTCATACTCCCTGGTGACGAATAATTGAATTTGTTAGATTGCTCTAGCGTCCGGTGTTCACCGTCCTTCGTACAGCGAGTATCGCGTAATTAGATTAGACTTGTTTATTCGAGCATATGCCAGTGGTAAGGAATATCCAATCTGTTTACTATACGCAATAATTAGCACGATAATTCGGCCCGAAGTTGCGAGACAAAAGGACGAAACGACGTAGAGCGTGCGATGGTTATCGACCCTTTTCTACGTTAGTCGGTCAAAGCGACTCGATTTTTAACTGGCGGGAATTTTTAACCGATTAAAATACTAGCCGCAAAATTATCGGTATTTTACGCGAGATTAACTTTCGTTTGTAATTTCATAGGGGAAATTTATTCGCGTTGCTATCGCGTGTAACGCGCGTAACTTGGAAATTTCGTCGAAGAAAGAAACGAGACGCGTATATCGGAAACTGTCGCGATATTTTAAACGCGACTTTATCAAAATTAATTGGCAAGATAGACGGACCTAACCAAGTTGCACGAGTACGAAATATCGGCCGACTAGATGGTCGTCGATAAGACGGAGAGATAATAGCTCGAAAGGTAACTACGATGTAAACGATGTGTTTAATCGAAATGTTTTCAGGGCACTCAGATGCAAGAAGCGAGACAAGAGGGTCAAGCGAGGAGTTATCAGTCACCGGAATCTTACGCGTAAATATCTACTCTCTATCGCGCGGCACTCTATCGCGGTGAATCCGAGAATCGATTTTTCCCGATAAAACGGCAATTTCTCCAAAGGTCGACGTCGGCTGCATCGGCGCCAAGGACCACCAAGATCGACGAAGACAAGAGCAAGTCCATTTCGAGGACTTATCACACGATCAAGGACATGATATCGAGCCGTTTCGGACAGAGTCGTAAGGACGCCGAACCGGAACCGGAAGCGAGTTTGAACAACGTCACGGAAGAACTGAGAAAGTCTAGCAGGAGCATCGACGAGGAGGAGGCCAAGAAGAAGGAAGGGATTTATGGGAAACCACGGGCGCAGGAACCTCCTGTTAATATGCAGCAATATCCAAAGAACGCATGTGGTGAGTATTTCGTATCGCGCGTGTACGTACAGAGAACGAGAGTAGTACGTCGAACGTTGTCGCGATTCCGTCTTAATTTCCACCGGAACGTTGTCTTTCCGAAACTCTCGTACTACGATACTACGATATCGCGAGAAACGCGAGTTTCTGCGAACGTGCGCGGATTCTCACGGTGGTAATTTGTAATTTCGTAGTCTGCGATTAAAGTGGCGGGTAAGACGGAGCTTCGATGCTAAACGGCGTATCTTTGGTATTTTGCCTCTCGGGCCACGCCACCGGCGTAATTACTAAATGCTATATTACGGCAACAGGATGATCCTCTCGCTGGCAATTAACTAGAAGCCATAGCATCGCGATGTTGCCGCGGCGATGATTAACGCTTTGCCTTTATACAGGACGATCCGTCATCGAAAGTCAATTTCGGTCCTGCGTTACGGCGTGTGCGTGCATATAAAATGTAAAGCGAGTAACAGCGAGCGGGTATGATTGTCGGCACCGCCTTCGAGTTAACCAGCGAGAGGATCGCCAGTTGCAAGGCGAGATGGTTTGATCTTGGCAACGCGCTGTCGATCTTCCGTGGCATCCCACGCGATATAGGTGAACGATTTTTAGGTACGATTAGGTATAATTAGATTTATCGTATAGAGATCGCTGGCCATGGGTTCTGATATAGCGCATGTTCGGGATCCTTTGGAATTGCACGCAACAGGGTTGCAGCGATGTCGTATTTTCGATTGATTTTTCAACGACGGGTTTGAAATAAAATTGCGTTCTGGCACTACTCGCGCTACTTTGCGTATACGTGTAAACTGTATCCGAGTATGGGAACTGCGTAAAAATTGTAATTAACGTCGGGCGCGTTTACTCGAAGCCACCCACTCGCAACGTAACGGACAATGACATTTACGTAACGCTGGAACCTGATTTAGGTCAGTACGGGCACTCGTATAGTTACCTGAGCAATCAACAGAACGTACCGCTTCCTGGACAGCTTCAGCCTACGTCACAGATTCAACCCAATTTACCAGGCCAAAGTGCTCAGCTTCACGTGACGCATCACGCTCCACCTGGAGGAGTTCAAACGGTCCATCAAACTCAAGTTCCTGGTTTTGGCCAATCAGCGCCAGGTGGCCAGCAGGTGCAAAATGTTGCGAGGGAATACGTCGTTCAGGGACCATCTGGATTGCCGAGTCAGCAATTGCATCAAGGACTTCATCAGAGCCCTCAGAACCAGGTAATCTTTGATTTACTTCCGCGCTCTGTGAATCGCTTCTCAATGCCTGTAGGCATTGCTTTCGTTTCAAACGACTTTAAATTACTCGCTCGAGTCGAAACTTTCATCAACCGATGTATACATAGGAAGTACCTAAACGGGAAAGTTATTACGCGGAAAATTACTCGTACAGTCAGCGATTTCCACGTAATACGGAATTTAGTTTCGCAATTTGATTCTATTGAATTCATAAATTAGATTTCATTTCGTTCGACTTACGTCGGGCCGATGCAAATGTCTCCACGCTTCGCTCTACTATTAACGATTATTCGCGATACTAAGTAGCGACTAAGTACAATAATTATCTACCATCGCTTTAGACATTCATCGGAATTACAGAAATTGCGTATTTAAAGTAAACGAATATTCATTCGCGCGTATCTTACGCGTCGAGATTCAAACGTATCTCTCCTGTCGATAAAATAACCGGTTTCATATAAAATACGACTAGTACCGACTTTGAATAAAGCGAAAGATAGATATCGTTCCGTCGTTTGACAGCTTTTAATTTCATTCGATCGAACGCATGACGGAGTCGTTACATTTTCGATTTTCGAGTCAACTATTTTCAATCGCTCGCATATTTTCATCTATTTCTACGTTTCTGTGTTTTATCTCGCTTCCTAAATTGCAATACGTACGATGTTTTTATTTATTTATTTATTTATTTTTTTTTTTTCATGAAAGCATACCTGTTATATCGAAATGGCGAACGGGAGTTTATTGCAGGTCGAAATAACGACTCTATGAAAAAGAAAAAAGAAAAGAAGAACAAAATGCGAGAAAATTTCGTTGGGTTCCGTTGGGTCTTAATTAAAAGGCTGGAATACTGGGAGGATATGTCGGAGAAATTGTTTCTCGAACCTTTGACGTTATGACGTTTAAGAAACATTTCCTATTGCGTTCGTTCTCATTACGTTTAAAGGAGGAACATACTTGTCCGTGAAAATTGCGGTCTGTAACTGGCACGTGATTCGCGACGTTACCTAAGGACCTGTATCGTAGTGCATAGTCGTTCGTTTATTTGTACAAAGTATAACGATTATACAGGTAGTAATTTAAAATATACCAAAGGCCAAGTTGTACGTTCGCATGCGCGAAAGAGATGCAAATCCTTTTCTCGCGAAACGAACGACGAGGATCTTTCGAACGGTAGTTCGGTGGTTGTATTTCGGATCCGCGTCCTTCCGACGCGACGATTGCCAGCCAAAGCAATCAACTTGTTTCCCAGCCGTTATCGATCGTACGTTTCAAATATTCAACGAACGTGTTTCCTCGTAATACGCCTTTATCCACATCGGCTTGATCACAATGAAATTTTTAGACGTTTCTCCACTTTCCCGCCTCTCTGCTTCTCTTTCCAAGGTCTTTCCCGTGCAAAAATTGTGTTTCGAGCGAGGAATAGTTTCCGATAGGCGCCAAGTGTCAGGTAAAATCGCTGACGGTTATTTCCGGTGTAACCAGCGGAAAGGTTATTTTTACGTTAAGGAAGGGTAACCTTCTCCTCATATAAATTCAGAAAGGGCAATAACGCGACACATACGTGCTATTCGAATAGCCGGTGCACGTGATACGTGTTCCATATTTATGCCATCTAAAGCCGACCACACGCAGCACGACGCACTGTGCGTACAACTCTCCAAATTTATCGATATCCCGATGTAAGACGTCGCCTCGGTTGGTTCAACTTTGCCACAGAGGAGACGAAAAATTCTCGATCGAGCGATTCGACGTAAGCTAACGGCACCTACCGATCTCGAATTTAGAAAATGTCCAGTTGCTTTTATAAGCAGCGGTGAGAACCTTTCCCGTTGTCCTCTGGTCCGTCGTGTTCCCGACCAACTTGCAGAGAGGCGCGTGACTCATCCGCGTGAAATATCTAAGATATACGCGAATATATAATACGCGTTATTAAAGACAATCAATTAGAGTAATTGTAGGAAAATGTGCAGGACGCTGCGAGTGGCGTTTGCAATTAATACGTCGAGTAATTAATGGGAATGCAAATTGCTCTTAGACGGAGGTGGTAGAAAAAAAAAAAAAAAAAAGAAAAAACGTGGATACGTTCGCGTCTTGTTGCTTCGGTGCTCGAGACAGCGTTAAACTGACGAATAAATGACTAATTTACAGGTGGTAGTAAATCTGCGCGATACGTGATCGTGTTGTATTCTGAACGAGTCGTTATCTCTGTTATTACGAGAAATACGAGAATTCCCCTCCGACATATACGTATTATACGTAAGTAGGTAGAGGCAAACAAGTGGTTATCTATGCCGAGGACGTAAACGGATGGAAAATCTTCGATCGTAAAAAACTTGCGCGATACGGCTATCGATTATGGTCGCATGCCGCGACCCTCGATATCGTTTGATATCGCGATATCGTAAAGCGTCTCTCGTTGTTGCGCTTCTACCGCGATTTACGTGCTACGCCATTTAAACGTCTAACGCGTAAAACACGATAGGTTACCAAGTATCGCTGCGGAAGCGAATAACGATGATATCGTATATCGGTTAATTTTGTCGTTTGCTCGACGTTGACAGTTGGATGAATTTATCGGGATTAACGGGAACGATTTTGGAAAGCAGGGCCAGAGCGCGCAGATGCAGAAGCCGCCTCATGGTCTAGGCGTGCAACCGCACCAGGTGGGGAACGCGGCGATGCAACCGTCGAATCAAAACTTCCAGAGCGCGCAACAATTGTTGCATCAGAATCAGAGCCATCATCAGAGTCCGAGATTCGCGCAGCAGCACGCGCAGAACATGCATCAACGACAATTGATCCAGCAGATGCATCAGCAGCAACAACTGGTCGGACAGCAAAATAGCCAAACCAGCGGCGGTGGCGGCGGCGGTGGCGGCGGCGGCGGAGGCGGAGGCGGCGGCGCCGGCGTGAGGAACGTGCAGCAAAGCTATTTCTCGAACAACGTGTCTTATCAGCAATACCAACAAGCTCGACAAAGCATGTCAAGGTCTCAGATCGATCTACCTAGTACTTCCAGACAAGCTCAAGAGCTCAGGCTGTCTGGACAGGAAGTGTATTACCATTACGCCCAAGGTCGACCGAGGTACGGCGTACCGCAAGTCTATATGAAAACCGAAAGTAACCAGGAAGCGGAGTTTCAGCGACGAAACTCGACGAAAGGTATCGAGAAAGCGGCGTCCCAGCCGCAACTTTCGTACGAGGACGAAAGGTCCGGCTGCGTTAACGAACAATCGAGAAATCCGGTTGACGGGATGAAAACGCTTACGGTGGATCCGTTGGACAAAGAAAGATACGAGATTACGGTGGAAGATCGTGGACAAGGGGAATTCAGGAGAAACGATTCTCAAAGGAAAGAGGAGTACAGGCCGGAAACCAGCTTTGCTATTCGCAGAGACGATGCCGTTAGGTGTTCGAAAAGGGAACAGGAACAGCTGGCAGTGGCCGCCGGTCAGGAAAGTCAAGAATCGGAAGGAACTTGCGTGCAAAAGAGGATCGAGGAGTTGCAGAAACGGGCCGAGGAGAATCATTATAACGGAAAAATGTCGAAGGACGGTATGGAAACGGAGGTGGGTAGGAGTTCGTCCGGGTCGAAAATTGGAAACGGCGAGCCTTTAAAGAGGATGGAGAATCAATACGCGAAGGATTGCGTAGCGAAATCGGAGGCAAGGAAAGACGAACTGGAACACGGTATCGGCCGATTGAAAATCCAGAATCAGGGATCTGGATCGGATTACGATAAAGCTGGACAGAGTTCCTCCAATGTTGATTCGGGAAGAGGTTCCGCCGTTTATTCCAGCGGAAGACGGCCTCCGCCCGAAGACCAAACTCATCCGCCAGGTTTGTTACTCGCCAACCTCGCTAGAGTCTCCTCGAGTCGCCACGATAGATATTTCACGGTATCTCAAAGTATGTATATACTTTCTCTAGTTTTCTCAGAATACGGTTTTCTCGCGGAATACGTATACGTCCGCGACTGTATCGTGCAAATGATATTTCCTCGATAATTGCGAATAGGCACGGATCGAATATCGAATATCGAATATCGTGTTATTTTTACGCACAGCGAACAGAGTTTTGATAAACGATCGTCGATCCGACCGACGATCGAATAATCGGTAATCGGTCGCGTGATTGCGCGCAATCTACGCGTGTAAACGTCAGTTACGTTATAATTACCGTAGATCTACTCGAACTTGCAGTACAAGATTCCGAATGGGTGGACATAGTCGAGACGGAGCTGAGAAGCATTTTAGAACCAAGAGACGTCCCCGCGATGGCGCATTCCACCCTATCCGAAAGCGTATCATCGGTAACGCCACCTCTACCGCCGCTTTCACCCCATGAAAGTCCCAGAACATCGAGAAATCGATACTCGGCGAGGTAACGCTACTTCAAACGGATCTCTTCGTCCCGTAATCGATGTCACTTCCGGTCACTGGTCCAGGGCTGCTTCCGATTATTTCTGCCCTTCGCGTACATCGAAGCAGCACCGATACGGGTCTGCTAAAACGGATCCGCAACCAACCGATCGCAAACCGTCGAGCGTAGGCAGACGGGTGTGCTCCCTTTAGGAACAACCGATTTACGGAGAAACCAGAATATTTTTTACTCTTTTCATTTCGTCGCCGAAAATATGTTTCGCGATGCCGGTAACCATAGCTGCGATAAAGAATATTTCAAAGAACGGAAAGATCACCGTTCCAAACGTTTTTGTACGCGAAGGCGTCGTTTGGTTTCGGCGATCGATCATATCGATCACGGTAGTCGCGTTATCGTAATCGTTAATTTACCGCTTTATTTATCGCGCTATCGTCGCGTTAACGACGACAGAGTATCCGATCGAACCGACTAACCTCTGCTAGTTTAACCAGCTTCTTATCGCGTAATTCTTGGCAATCTTAACGGTTACGTATTTATGGGCCCTGTAGCTTACCATACGGATCGAAACCCAATTACAGCGATTACAGCAAGGCTATAGAGAAAAGAGGCGGGTTCCCGGGTAGTTCGAAGCATCGTGGCGCGTCTACTTCCAAAAAAGATGCTGCGAAGAAATTCTCTCATCGTAAGTAATCTTCGGTTTTCCTCTTTGCGCGTAATTTTTCACCATCGCTACTTTGCTCCTTAAGAACTATATTCGAGTATCGTTTATTTAGTTTTCGGCGTAGAAGCAGCCGACTTGACTTCCACCACCACTGGACTCGATTTAGACTCGATGCTGGATAGAAGCGATTCCGACTTAAGTACAAACGACGCAAGAACGATTAGGAAGCAGTTGGAAGGCCTGGAAAATATGTACAGCGAGGTGAGACACGTAGCAACTTACGTCAGAGTAGTTTTCAAAAATTAGGCGATGTTCAAACGTTAAATCGTACTTGTAACTTGGACCTATAACGTCGCGACACGAATAGTCGTAGTAAAATGGGATTACTAACGGTCGCAGGTGCTGAAATTGCTCGGCGGAAGTGTGAAAAAGAGACGAAAGGCCAGAGGTCTGGCCAGTTACGGTTCCGTCTCGTCGTTACCGACGTCATCCGTTTCATCGAGACCTGTTACAAGGCACCACGATAAACGTAGATCCCACGCGATCGACGACAGAATGAAGAAAGCCAAAGACATAAAGGTCGGTTCGATCAAAGATGCTAGTATCATTTTCATCGATCTTTTGCTCCATCTTTCGCGAATCCTCGTCGACCATTCGTTACCGTTTACCATAGATTCCATCGGCTGATCCTACTTACTAAAATTGCATTTTGCCTGCAACTTGTAACGAACTTGTAACGAGGAGCAATCCCGCGTTTTATTGTACTTGCCATCGTAATTTTCGTTACGCGAAGAACGAAAATGCGTCGTGCGAATTTTACAAAGTTAAACGTTCGATTTCCATGGGTTACTTCTCGATACAAAGGGCGAAACTTTGATACAGTTGTATCGAAGAATAGATAAAGTTCTCGTTCTTACGCAAATTAAAGCTGGATAAACTATGTTCGCGATACGGAGTTGATCAAGGATTATCCTTGCGTTTGCAGAGCATTAACAAACGCTTCCAACGACTAGAATCTCACGTAGTGACGCTTGCCAGATCGGTGGCACACTTGAGTTCGGAGATGAGGACGCAACATTTGATGATACAGGTGAGAGAATCTGGTTAACGACTTGAGAGCGCTTAGCTCGGAAAAGATCTGTAGAAAGACGAGATGCTTCTTCGCTTAGATTTTAGATTATTCTTGCGTACGTACGTAAAATCAAATAAAAATGAAACGAGCACGATTCGAAAGCGCCTATTTACAACGCATCGTCGGTTTGTTTAGAAATACGTACGTGCGCGCGTATCCAAGTACGGCCGAGACACCATATATTAGTTTGTCGGAACTTTGGTCGCTTCGATAGTTGGCTCGATTCGAAACGAGTCTATCGTAATGAAAATATCGTTTTTCGTAGGCGGTATAGTTGGTCTCGAAATTTCTCCGAAACCGTCGTCCAACGATTAAACTGTCGTAACGCGTAAAACTGTTATCCAACGACTTATTCTAACAAAGTCGAGTACAACCGGACATGGGCGAGAACTTAGGGAATAGAAAAGTGTCGAATAGGCGGAAAAGCGAGTCAGAATTTTCGAAACTCACCACTACCAGGTATTCGCAGGAAATGGAGAACATAAGGGGCGAGATTGCTGCACTCAGGACTCAAACGAGCATGGCAATGGTGAGATCGCAGTCTCAACCACTGATCAAGGATTCCGAGCTGCCGGCTCTTTCCAACCCTTCAAGGGTGAAAAAGCTCACCAAGTTCTTCGGCACGGAACCACCGCTCATCAGACTATTCCTCAGGGAACTTGGGTATGAGGTAGGTAATTCGAATTACCGCTGCTTTCGTTTCTAGTCGTATCGATGTTTCTAATCTGATTGATAGAATTATCGACTCGCGCGTTCATCCACGAAATAAGCGTCGTTGAATGGCAATGAATCGTAAAGCAAATTTTCAAAAATACTCGTTTTCCCTGATGCCAATTAACGTCGGCGATCGACCTAGCCTCGAAGAAATTTGCGCGACAGATATTTCCATTCGAACGGTTCGCTCTGTATACCGATATTTTTATTCATTCAAATTGGCGCAATGGTGCGAAAAGCGGCGCAGACGTCTCGTAGCTGCGATTCGTTTTTCCCGCGTTATCAGACACTACTAAAATCCCATTTTTCGTTTTCTTTCAATTAATCGAATTGAACGTGTCCCAGAAATATGCGAATGCGTTTGAGAAAGAAAAAGTCGGTATGGTAGAGCTTCCCTACCTAAGCGAAGAGAGGTTGCAAAAAATGGGTGTTCCCTTGGGACCAAGGCTGAGGATTCTGCAAGAAGCGAGGATATCGGTGTGTAAGGATCCAATTTACGTTGTGTGAGTCGCACGGAACGCGTTGTTTTCTGGAAGATTACACAGGCAACTCCCGAGCAGCAGGTACACAGCCGGAAGCCGCCGAAGGAGAATTTTTATTCCGTCGTATTTTAACACGGTCGAGTTTCTTCGAGTTTTCGGGTTTCATCGTCGTTCGTTTGAACGCTTTCAACGATCGGTTTTGAATAGCGGTGCACGACGCTTCTGATTTCACTCGAAAGACGAGCCGATTTTCCTGTTGAAACGACGAAACGACGAAACGACGAAACGACGAAACGTCGAAGCGAGCGATCGTCTATTCGCTCGAAAAGTAAATTAATATTTGAGAGACACACGAGTCTAACGACCAGATTAATTAAATATTCGTTGCGCGTATTAATTACGAGTCGTATACGCGCACTAAACGTATCCGATTCTTACGCTTCGATTCGTATATTACAGATAACGTGTTTTGTTTTCAACTCTGGTATTAATACGTAATAAAGGATGCGAAGTGTAATCTGCGATGTATCGCGTTCAATACGCGCTGAAAAGAACGCGCGTCAGAAATGTATCAACGATTTAAGCTCTGCGGTTAAGCGACGAGGATTATTTGCGATTCCGCAGATTCCGTTACTCTCCGTTACGACTTGTTTTGCTTCCAACTTTGCTTCCATAATTTATTATAAATTATTAGTAAAGCGAACGCATCGACACGCGTACGATACTTGTGCGTTGTTACGTATAATAGGCTGAATCGTTGTTTTGTCGTGACATAGCTGGAAATCTCACGTATCCGTGATATACGCGAGAAATACCTAAAAGTGCAGTTACAGATAAAAAGGAGCGTTCTAGAACAAGTATCGTTTACCTCTACGTAGAAAAGAGGTAATCGTTTAATTAACGGTAAGAACAATTTTTTATTGTTCACGGTCGATCAAACGAACGTCCAATTGTAATAACATCGGCGTAACTTTTTATTTTGTACACTGCACTGTACAATTACGGTTAATCGATCACTTAGCATGGTATGGATAAAACATGTTTTCTTACGCAGACCGTGCGTGCGCTGGATTTGTTTTCTTGCGATCGATCGGTCCGGGTCGGTGGAACGGTTCGACTCGATCGTCTCGATTGAGAACAAGCTCGAGCAGTTAACGCGAACACGCATTGAGAACGAGAAGCAAAAATAGATTTGCCAAAGAGACGGGAGAACGTCGCCGATGAAGTGGCGTGTGTTGGTGGAGATTGTCATTCGAGGAAGCGAGTGAAATTTTCTTCCCAAGTGTGATATTCTTTTGACTTGTAGCCATTCGACAACTATTATTTTACCTTTCCAGCGTTGTCTCGTGTTCGACCGTTTTCCGTCGCACGGTCGTAAACGATTTCAGTTTTTCCATGCGTCGCGTCTCGAACAGAGTTTCGCGATCGATGTCGAGAATATTTTAAGATCGAGCAATCTCCACAGTGACATTTCGATAATGCTTCAACCGCTTTGTACTTGTTTCAAGCACGAATAATATAATTTGGCAAATTTCTCTACGTTTCGACCTTTCTACGCGATATTCTTCTACCCAGACGACGAATTTCTAACTGCTATCTCTTCGGCTATTTATTTGCGATTTGCTATATCGCTTTTAACGATCGAACCGCTGGTTTTCCTACGTAGAAATTAAAAAACACCCTGCTCGAGCGATAAAAATAGCAAACGCGTATTCGTTCGACTAAATTATTCGTTATACGAGGTCGTCGTTCGAAGCTTAAACTCGTTAAATATTCAGGATACGATCCTTATCGACGCTTTCGTTCGTATCTCGATAATCGGGAACACTTTCGCGAAATTTTGTTAACTGGATACAGATGCAGGGGAAAATGCGTCGTGGAATTTTTCTAATCTGCTTCTGATTTTTCATAAATCGATCCAACGAAAAAAAAAGAAGAGAGAGAGAGAGAGAGAGAGAGAGAGAGAGAGAATAAAATTCGAGCAAGCTTCCGTGCGAATGGTTTGACTTTGAATAGAGAATCGTCGACGCGTCAAATACCTGCTTGTTCCACTCGTTCAAAGAGCTCTCCCTTGTTTACGCGTCTTTGCCGAATTCGTAAACGACGCCCGACATAGTCTCCTTGCGCGAACGTAAACAGATTTTCTTCTTCGTGCTTCGAAAATTTCGCAGAAATTTATACGTACGTTTATTTACTTGCTGAAAAGATAAACAGAATTTCAACGATGAATATAATTGTACGTAGTAACGCGTCGTATTACTTTAAATGGTATTTATCTTGTATTTCGTTGTTCGATTATCGAGAAATCGGACGTTCGATTCGGTTCGTCGAGAAGGAAAGTAACGAAAGTAATTGCTGTCGTTACTTCTTGAGACAAAGTTTTCGATAAAGAACGTATTTCCTGGTAAAAGCGTCGCTCCCGTAATTTTATGAATATACTTCCTGGCGAGTAGCTGGAGGATAAACTCGACTCGTTGGAAAGTTATAACGAAAAATACGTATCGCAGAGAAATAGTTTAACAAGTTCGCTGGTGATTTTACGGTGATCCCAAAGTGGAAATACGCCGATGATCAAGCCGAGTTTAAGAATTCGAAAAGTTGCAATTGACGTAGCTACAGCTTTTCGGCTTAAAGTTTCGAACAATGAAATAATTGAAAGGTAATTTGCAACTCGAAAGGGACAAAGTAAAATCGTCTTGGAAAGCACGAAGAGTTTCGATAAAAGCTTGCTTCTCGAAAGAATCGATCGTTCGAATAAATTAAGTTGTCGTCGTGCGAAAAAGCTGGAAAAACAAGCAGTTTCGATTACGGTCAAACGACCACGCACACACACACGAGCGCACGCGCGCGCGCATTACGGTGATACCAAAGAATCGATACCTGCTCCTCTGTAACGACGATTGCTCCAACAAGGACAATCTCACTGCCAATGACGTTGATTATGTAAAAAAGATGACACGCCGCTTCGGTTCTCGATCGATATCAATTGTTGGTATCGAATTCGCGCGACATGCGACTTACGATTTAACGGTAAATTTCACATTGATTTAATTAATTTACTAATATTCGTAGTTTCGATAAGTATTTGTTACTAAGCATCGTTACATGTTGCACCTTTTTAACAGTTATTTCTATGTCTAGTAATATCTCTTTACGTCATTGAATTCATCTTCTCGTTGGTGCTATTCGACACTGCCTGATGAAACTTTCAGTTTCTAACGAACATCGATACGTTCACGCCGAATTCTGTACAGTTAATCGTTTGTAAGAACGTTTCGTCAACGACACGATTAATATTTGTATTATTATAAGTTTATTATTATTTTGTTAAATCTTGTACGTAATAAATAAGTGAAGAGAGCCATACGATGGTTCAATAAATCGTTTATTTAATAAATTATTTACACACGCTAATTCGACGAATGGATCTGAACGAAATACGCAGGATTCCAATATCTCAAAGCATATACGTGCTTGATTTAAACGTTTCCAATACGAATTAGAGGAGATTGTAAGTATCTTTGTGTGAAAATTATGGAAAACTAGAAAAATTACCAACGTTGCCTTTGAAAATGATAAAAATTATAAACGATCGTTACCGAAATTGTTACTGAACAAAATTTTGTGACCGAATGAAGTTGAGTTTGTCTAAAAAATGTCGTATTTTTAAAAACCCTTTCCTCAACATATTCAGCCTGGTTATAAACTTTGAATATTTGCTTTTCTGCTGAAAAATGTTTATTTTACCTGCCGTTTGATCGCTATTTGTAAACTGCGAGTCTCGTTTACGATTGGTTTCGAGGGGAATTCTGAAATTCTTGTAAAATGCAATCAAATTTTTCTTCCATACGTTTTCTTCGATACATTTTGCAAAATAACGTATATTCCACGCGTTGTCAATTCCCATCGTACGGCAAATGAAGCGGTATTGGTGCTTAAACGCAATGTCCGCACGTATGTCTCCGTCTCTATCTCTGTTTGACTCGAAAAGCTGTGGTGTCCACGAAAACATCTTCTATTCTAAATTCTAAACTATCCGCCGACCAGTACCTTGTGAATCAACCGGTTCTTTCAATTGAATAATTGCGTATTAGCTGTTATAACGCACGGTGTGCGGCGTATGGACCAAGTGATCCATTATTATGGCCCCAGACATCGGACTAGTTCTAATCGACGCTGCGAATAATAATTATTTCGTTTATCTTGTCCATTTACATTTTACGACATCGATCCTGACGGCGCTATCTATCTATCTATCTTCTTCCAGTTGCTCGTTTCAACTACGGTAAACGCTTCGTTGCTTGATCGCTCGAGTCATTGTTTCTCAAACACTTTACCGTCGTTGTTCGGTTTCAGCCGCGAACGTCTCTTCTCGTTGGATAAAATATTCGATTAATAGATGATACGAGAGAGCCAGCTGGCAACGCACGACGCGCGGGATTACCGGTGAAAAATGACAGGGATCGCTTTGCTTTAGAATCATTCGAAAAGGAAAAGAAAGAAACACGAATCGATGTTTGCGATTTTATGGATAATACGTATTTCTTTAAAATGTCTTTCGATTCTCTGACAGGGTTCCATCGTTTCCGTTTTCTTACGCGACATCGTTTTGTTTGTTACTTTCATACTTACTTTCACCGGATGATCCACAGCTGCCGTGAAGATTACGCCCGTTGATGTCCGAAGAAGCGCCGTACGCGCTAGAGGCGACGTAAAAATTAATTTCGTTTCATCGACCTAAAATATTATTTTCACGATATCAATTTCCTTTTTATTTTGTTTATAACGTCACGCTGGTTTCGCTAACGATAACGATGCAATTACGTTCTATGTTCAAGCACGATGTGATCACGTTTGGATAGGTTCGACGTCGAGCAAAGTTACAAAACGCCAATAGGGCATGGATCGCACTTTGAGAAACGCTGGCCTGATTCTGTATAAACCGTTACAAGGTTGCGCCATATTTTTGGCCCAAGGAAATTAGAATTTAAAAATTAGGTGAAACTCTGTTCGAGGTAAGTAACGACGCGAAGCTTCGTCTCCCGGAGAACTTTTCAAACGTTAATGGAACGAGTTAGATAGCTTCGCCGACTTTACGTCATCCTACGTAAAATAGACGCTTTAGATCGTACCGATTATATTATATTCAGTTCGATCATTTACAAACCTGGAAAGGAATTTTTCTCTTTTTCTCTCGTCCTTTCGATTTGCCCGACAGCCTGTATAAGCTACAGATATATGCGCAAAGTATATATTCGGCTGTACGACTGTGAACCACTACGGGATACTTGGAAAGCGAAACGACGATTACTCGTGTTCGATTTTCTTACCGTAGCTATTCTCGATTACGCGAATTATTATCGTACCCTTCGAAGAATTTGCAAGTTACGATCTCGTAACGGTATCGAGACAGATAGCAATACGGAAAATTCGAATTTATAGTTTATCCATAGACAGCGAACGGATTAAAAGTAAAAAAATTACCATTCGGCGTAAATCGGTTTAGCCAGTCGAAATCCGTTCGACGCTTATTTAACTTGTTTAGCTTGATGTTTTGCTTTTGGATTTTCTTAATTAAATCGCGTATAAAAGCCCAGAAAGATCGATGGTCGGAATCTCGAGATTCCTAACGGCACGGCGCGGCAGGACCTAAATGAGAGGCAAATGGACGTTGAGAGGGTAAGGTGGATCGCATATTTGAAATTTCGGCAGAATCGGCGGCGAGACTGAGTTCCGGCATGGCTGGGCCACTTTTATCAGGAAATGCACAATTTAACAATTGTGTCCAATTATTTTTCCAGAGGTCTCGTGTTTGATTGGTCATCCGAGGTTGGCCTCGGCCCGCGACAGCCCTTTGCCGGCCTTTATGCTCGATCCGCATAGCGACGCCACTCGAACGATCGTCGAACTCTTATTTCCGGCTCTGACGGTTCGAACGTGTCTTGTATGCGACGACGATACGATACGGCGTGTATCTATACTTGTTGAGAATGCTACCTTCGCGGCTAATCCCTCGTGTTCAAAGCGTCTAAAAAGCGGCGCGATTGACTCGATAACGGAGTGGAAGTTGGAAAGGAAAGGGATCGAGCGCCACGAATATCGAAACTTGTGAATTTCGACTAAAATACCTCGGAGCGCCGAAAGTACGGGTTCCACCTAATCGTAATCTTCGTAGGAAGTGAATACCTTCGTCAAACGAAATAACGATTTTTCTTTTTTTTTTTTTCTTTTTTTGTTCGATATTGGTACAGAATTTTATATACGAAGCAGCTGCCAATTAGAAAAAGCGTGTTAAAGAAACTTTGAAACGAACACTGGCGATACGATGATATTTATTCGTTTATCTTCCCATCTACCTCTAAGCCGAACGTTATTCGTTACCTCTTAAAAATATGCGACACGTACCTTGGCCTGATTACAAAGTTTGTACTATCGTGTATGCAAACAAGCATTCCGTATAAGATGTCTCGTTTCTTACGAAAACGGAAATTCGTACAACGACGCGTACCGTTCGCATACTTACTTTGCTCTTTAACTTACGAATTTACATCCGTTAAACATCTACTAATACGCAAATTCATATGCCACAGCGAACTAAACAAATCTAAGAGAATGCGAAGGTAAACGTTTGATCGACAAATAATTAACGGGGCGATCGATTAAGACAACCGGATTCGACGATTACGGAAACGCGATAGTCGCCGAATCAAGGGAACAACGGTACAGCGCGATAGCTTCGACGGAAGACGAAAGAAGCGTGTGCTTGCGACATTCTCGTTGCTACACACCGCGATACTTGCCTCGCCGCACGATCCAAGACCAGATCTCGCGCGAGGTGGTCTCGGGTATCGTGTTGCCTACTTGCTCACCCCGTTATTGCCTCGTCCTCTCAACGATTATTTACGTATTTACTGGTTTTTACTCTTACGATTTCGACGAGGAATCTAGTTAACGTAGCTAATTCTTCGCTTGGAACAAACGTCGCTGATACGTGTATAGAAGTTTACGAGATACGTTCGACCATCGGCCAGCGAGTCTAAAATAGAGCGGCGGATACTTTCTTTCGCTTAGCCGCTTGATCAAATGGTATCTTCCTTACGCACGATGACGTTTGTATCAGCGATCCATACGTATAATGGTTTCTCGCTATACGCAGCGAGACGAGTCTCACCGTGTGTAAGCTACTTGAGATACAATTTCAATTGACCTATGGCCCCACTACTCTTGAACCTTCCCTACTCCCCTCGACAGTCGTACACGTTCTGTTGATAGAGCAGAATCGCCGTCTTTCGTTCACTTCACATCGCAACGACCGTCCATCGAGGATGAACCGAAACAGTGCGATACTCGTTTCCGTCTTCTTGTTCGTGGCCTTGTCCATGGTCTACGCAGAACTCGTGCCGTGGCGGCAATGTCCTTATCCTGATCGTGAGTATGGTTCGTTCGATCGTAGAAATCGGCATTCGAATCGCGTTTCATACGACAAGGACCAGATCCGACAGATACGTAAATCGGTGGATTTCGATACTCGAAAGATACGTCGTTATACTGTTTAAATATGTATACAGTTATGAGACGATATTTCAACATTGGGAGAGTATCGTATTGTCATTTTTGTCGTTGATGATACTTAAATCACGTCGTACAACTTTTACTACTATGCTATTACGAAGAATCACAATGCTCTTCAAACATAACTATAATTTATTGCTACCAATAGTTGTGAAAAAAACGTTTTGTTCGTTCAAGATTAATCGACTAATTTGTGTGGTTTCTTAGTAAAATCAATTTGGCGGACCTTCGCGTATTTTTTCCTATATATGTATAACGTTTTGTCACGCGCGCACGCATTTATTCCTTTTGGCGTTATACATATTATACATTTACAAATGACAACGAGAATTTGCAAAATTATCTTTTGTAGTTTTGTAACGTTTCTTCCCAATTTCTAGGTACCGCGTTTTGTCCTCTATCCACCGAATAGAAGATGTTAGATTTATAAATGGTACATAGTACATCGAGATAAGTGTACAAAGTGAATTCAACGACATATCGCGTTTGACTGTTTCGTCATAGATTTATAAACAATGTTATCGCAAATATGAATATGTACGTGCATATATATAATAAGCTTCTCGCTATATCGCGTTCAGAGCAGGAAGCGATGCGATAATCGGCAAAATTTATTTATAAACGTTACAAAAGCATCGCTGATGAAAACTTGGAGCTTGAACTCGATTTCTCGCATTCTACGTAGCAAAAGTTTGTCAGTCGATTAACGTCGAGAATATATGTTTTTTTTTTTTATAGCCGATACTCAGTCGAATTGCACTATTCACGAAGTATACATAGATCCCTGTAAAGAGATCGCGGAAGGAAAACCATGTAAATTAAAAAAAGGAGTTGTTGGGAATATGACATTCCACTATACACCTTGTAAGTATTGGCACTACTATCCTTGCTTACGACTTAGGGACAAAAATAATATAAAATAATATAACAGATAAATATATTAATTTACCGAATTTAACGTTGCAAATCATCGACAGATTTCAAGGATTTGTTCTAAAATAGCCAAAATTGTCACGAGGAGAAACGAAAGAATATCGTAACAAAAATTTATTTCAAATACCTTATAAAAACGAACGATTCTACGTCCTCTGTTTTCCAGCTTTCTCGTCGGAAAAAATACAAGGTCGAATTTTTTGGGCAAGTCAGGTAATGGATATTCCATTTTTGGGAATGAGTCCCGATGCCTGTTTATTGACTTCTTGTCCAATCGAAGCAGGACAAAGGAATACGTACCACGTGGAAGTACCAATTTTAAAGAAATATCCTGTCGTAAGTAGTGGAAACTACATATACGTACGTATATGTAAAACGATATACGTAGTATATCGTTAAGTAATATCTTTAGTAACGTACTGTCTATCGATTGCGTGTCAACTAATTCTATCGAACTACATTTCTTAACTATATTCTTAACTAGATATATTATTTTTCATTTTCAAACTTTTCTATGATTTGTCGTGCGTATTTCTCACTTTCGACAACGCGTTATTTTCTTGGAAAATGCACGCATGTACACGATCTGTTAAGAAATGGCTTTGTACTTAAGGCACAAACCTATCGATGAAAGTAGTTTCAGTGTACGTATTATACATGCCTCATCGTGCATACAGTACTGCTACTAAGTTATACTATCGCGTCGATTGTGTGTTAATTAGAATTTATTTTTACTTCAGCGAACGTACGATCTAAAATGGAAGATCTGGAACGAAGAAGAGCAAGAATGTTGTTTTATGTTTCAAATTAAGATAACGAAATGACATTAACTACGTGCGATTCGCCGTTCGCGTTTAATCTCAATTAAAATTTACGATTCGCTAACTAATAAAATAAAAAAAACAAGTATCGATAAGAGTTTGTTTATCCTTAACCGTTCAATACGTGTTTACGTATTAAAATGCCTAGGACGAGTCGGAGAACAACTACCACCTAAAATAACTCGTTAACTATCGATTCATCGAAGAAACGTTCGACGTGAAATTTATTGTATAATATTTAACGAGACTGAGCGGATGAGTACATTTCGATTTTTTAATATCTTGTCTTCTAACCTTTTGAGAGTCTTTTAAACGACACTGTTCACTTTTTATAACATTAGACGATCCAATTAGATATTCTCCACAAATAAGTATTAACCTATTTATATCGAAAGACCGTTATTAGCTTGTCAGATATCTCAACTTTAATTTGCCAAGTGTGACGTATGAAAGACAAAGAAAGACTTTTTTCTAGAGAATGTCCAATTGGATCGATAATGATAAAAAAAATATACAGCGCTATTTAGAAAATTCAAGATTACCTTAATATCTCTACAAATCTAAGGTATTAAGAAATCAAAACGTATTTGATCAGGCTCTTTAAGTACGATAAATCTCGCTTTAAATACTTTTCGATAAAGAATTAGCGAACAGATAGCGAATTATTTCAGCTGTTAGTTTCTACCTACATTTCTATACACTGTACGTATACGTGTGTACATTCACCAAATCTCTTGAAAAATCATTTTAAAATACACACGACGATGCAAATTATAGTAATTTCGAGTCCCTTGGCACGTACATTTTACTTTAATACCGGTTTAAGAAATAAATGCGATTACAATCGATCATCGATCGAGATTAACGATCAAATTTTTATTCGACGATACATATACATATATACATATTCAATTCGTTATGGCGATAGCTATACAACTTGCAATCAAATTGTCAGCGAAATTAATTACGCAATTAAAATAGCGATTAGCTAATAAAGTCGTTTCTGTTGTCAAATTAATATTCTTGTACACATGTAAACGGTTGAACGCTGTTACGTACGCATCAATTTCAACGATGGCCTCTTTTAAAAATAATTATGCGTTAGACAAGGTAAAAGAAATGGCGGGAAAAAAGAAACACCGCTGCGGATAGGATTCGAACCTATGCGGGAAAAACCCATTGGATTTCGAGTCCAACTCCTTAACCACTCGGACACCGCAGCTTACGCGACGCTGATTCTAAATTTTTGTTTATTCGCGAATCATAATATCGAAAGAAATAATATCAAGTAAAACTAAAAGTTCTATGAATTTTCTTTCGAAATTGTAATGTATATAAATAAATAGAATAGTCTCGCATGGTGTATTTCATAGTTATTCTATTCTTGGATATCTTACGGGAATTACTGCAATAGCGACCGAAAATTAAAAAAAAAGTGCAATATCAGAATCGAACGATGGCTCGAATTAACTTTGGTTACGAGTTAACCGGAATGATCGTTATCAGGATCAACGATCAATATCGTTTTGGTCATTGGTAATCGGTATTAATGCCAGAAATTGTTTTTGGTCATCGATAACCGTTATCGATGTCGGAATCCCTTGAGCAAAGCTCAGACGAGGTACATACTTACGTATGAACGCACATGTGCATTTAATCAATGTTTATATCTTCCATGTCTACGAATTTTATCCGTGGTTTTACTGATCTTACTGATAATCAGTACGTACATACATTTACAGAAAACATTTATATCGGCTGTGGTAATATCGTCGCTTACCATACTCGCGTTACATGCGACGTGTTATCGACTCGGCGCAGAATAAGAGTATACAACGAGATTCGTGTGTGGTGCAACGTTAACGGTGATTGGAATTAAAACTCGACAAATCACGGAGACACAGATAACTTTTTATGTACACGTACGGTTAGATCGTTATCAAACCCGCTGTTAAATACATCGACGTTTGTACTTTTGTGATCAATATGGTCTTTGATCTGATAACCATCGATACTATTATATTCATAGAAGAGCTCCTCTCTTGATAAAACGAACGAAACTGAACACGTATATGTATACCAAGCGCGCACGTTTATTCCGTGCTAGCGTAATTCAGTTAAAATTTCAAGCTGTGTACACACATGCGTACGCGAGCTTGCTCGTCTTTTCTTTTCGATCGAGCAGCCAATACGTAGCGTGCATACTATTTATCTGTTTAGGGCTTTTTCAACTAAAATCACAAATTATTTAGCGTCAACGTGAGCTACTCAGCTACTCAGAGTTTCAGCTTGGAAATTATGTGGCACCTGTTGCGACAGCTGTATTGTATTTATACACGTACTGATTGTTTTCTGTTTCGTTTAATTCACCAAACGTACAACACTGCTACGAACTGGTCGTTTCTCTTCTTTATCTCACAAAATTATATAGCGCCTAAAAGTGACGCAAAATATGAAGTCATCTTTGCGGACGGATTAGCGATACCAAAGATGGTGATCGTCGACGAAAATTCATCGTACATTATAATTCCATCGTTCTATGTTTTAATAGTCGACGAAGCACTGGAACTCGAATCGGCGGAGACGAAGATAGAATCCAGTGGAATAAAATCGTTGTGGAAGTGGGCGGATTCGGTGGATCATCGTAACAGATAAATGCATGGAGAAAGGAAGATAAGCGCGGAGCACGCGTGAAGTACTTTCGGAATGCAAGACCGTCTGTCGAAGATTTGAATAAGAGTTGCAAAACTAACTGGCCACGCAGAATATCCATCGCGTAGCCCAACAAAGGATACGCTTTTACCTGGCGCACGAAAGAAAGTCTCGAAACGCGAAAGGAAGCGATACGAATCGATTCGACGATCCTATTCTATTTCTTCCACGCCCGCGGATCTATTTCAATCGATCTATACGCACAAGTAACTATGTACCTGTCTCCGTTATCGTATCTGGCCATTGATGGACAGAACTGGAGGACGATGTCGCAAGACAATTGAGAAAGTTTTAGGTGGAGCTGAAATTCATATTTCGCCTTTCTTGGCCATCTTTCTTTTACGGATCATTGGTGAAAAATAGTTTTATTCTACGTCAAGATCGATTGAATCGGCCTAAAATTATTCCGTCGTTCCTTGTTTTCGGATATTCTTCGCTTTCGAATAAAAACAATTGCGAATCGAATAATCTATCGCGTACGTTTCATATACGTATTTAAGTCATAAACCACAAGTCGGCATACCCTTAAGGGCAAGTAACAACGTCTCTTCGCGTTTTTACTTTATTTCGTCGCTGTCGGTTTCATTTTTCTCGAACGTTGCGAGCGAAAGCCGATCTTTGAATCGTTCGCCACCAACGAGACATCGTTTCAATGGTAACGCGATGAAAGAACGTCGCAGATGCTGATCGAATACGAAGTAACACACGACAAGAATGCAATGAATTTAATAATTCGAACGAGCCACGGACAGCGTTACGAGAGAAGAATTTGTAATTAATTGGAACGAGCACACCGGCTCCTACGCTTATCGTTTAAAATTTAATCGAAGCGAAAACAATTCTAGAAGCAAATACTATCACGTCGTATTGCTTAATTATCCTTTATTTAACTCGAGAGCGTCAATTAAAAAAGATATATCGCGTGAAATCGATCTACTTGATCTCGACGTAAAATAAAATTGCTGTAAAAAATGTTGCTCGGTGCAAAATTTGCCCACCGATTTGCGTGGGAGAAAGACGGAAACGAAAGAAGATGCTCGTAGCGCTCAGGCGTGTCAAGAAAAAACGGATATAAACGCGACGTTAATTTACGCGAGTAAAAAGGAAGAAAATAAAGTAAATCGCGAGCAAAGTATATTTGGAAACCGGTCGATCGTTTTCTGTCGCAATGGTACGTCACTGCGTCGGCTCACACCTGTTGCCCTGAATAGAACACGCGGGTGATACGTCACTGGCCGTAAACTGTTGGCACGGCTCACCTGTTGGCCTCAACAGTGCTTGCCTGGGTTGTTGAGCGTGCGGTTCCTTTCGCCCGGCGCTGCTTCGCGATCGCTTCGTTATCGTGTCTCCGTGGTCCCTTCGCGGTGCGTTTCCGCGAGAGCTTCCTGCGAATCGCGGTTTCAAATTGAAGAAATCATCCGGTCGGTGGGATTTGGAATTTCGCGAGTCCGCGTAAAGGACAAGGGCGACGGCATCGGTAGGAAGCATCGACGACGCCCAGAAAATTCAAAAGGGAAAACGATAAACGAAGAACGCGTCGATCGTTTGGTAGGTGGTGGAAAAACGAAAAGGAAGGAAAGGGGAGAAGAGCAACAGCGGCAGGGCTTTCCACGGATTCCTGAACGCCGTGAATTCGCCTCGAGCCGGATTGTATGCAAATACCCAAGGAAATATCCGCAAGCTTGTTTCTGCCTCTGTCCGACCCCACCAGCCTCAGCTCCGACTATCGTGTCGTTATTTACGCTGCTGACTAACGTTCCTGTCCTCCCGTGGAAGAGGTCCACTCCGTTCGATCGTGCATACCGCACGATCGTTTCGCACACAGGTAATGCCGTGCACCTTTCTTTTTCTTTTCCTCTTCTTTCCTTTCCTTTTCTTTTCTTTTTCTTCCTCGTCTTTCCTTTCCTTTTCTTCTCTTCCCTTTCGCTTTCTTCTCTTTCCTTTTCTTTCCTTTTGTTTCGTTGTCCTTTCTGCGTTTCTTTCTTTCTTTCTCGCTCTTCTTTTTCTTTTCCCGCGCGTTTGTCACGCGCTTTCCGAACGCGTCGATCAGCCGAATCGTCGTTACGTTCGAAAGAAACGCGAATATTCTTTATTTAACGGTGACAAAATAGCGACTGTGACTATTACGAAACTATTATCGATTTGAGATTTGGATTCTTCGGATCTTCTCGCGATCGAACTCCGTGTACGATGCACTCGCATCAGATACCACGTTCGTGACATTACTAGTTCGATCGGATTTTCCGATAAGCGATTAAAGCGTGTTTGAAATTTAGGAAAACGATTTAAAGCAGATTCCAAGTAAAAGTGGAAAGCTGTTATCTGGATTTTGGTGACAGGTTGGTAAATGTGTTTATATATATATATATATATATATGTAGATATAGGAAAGGCAGTGCGCTATGCTTTGACCTTGTGATAATGTTAGATCGATAGCGTTTACATCTCGCAATGATGCGCGTATACCTAGAGACAAACTCAAAGCGGTAAGGATGTATGTATGTACGAGGTGTTTCGTATATTCGTTACTTCGTCGACTCGGAGAAGGGTACTATAGATGAGAAACGTTTAGTACAGAATTTGTGCTTACGCATTGGTATGTGTGTACAACGAAAGACGAAAAACCGACGAACGACGATATTAATCTGTATCGAGAAAGTTTTATTTTTCGCGGATGATATTTTTTAGGGAAGAGAAAGCGAAAGAAATGTCGAATTCAGGTGGCATTGGTTCGTTTCGCTCGAGCAAAATAATTTGCACAAAAACGCACGTTCGAACGATAAGAAAACGAATATGTAACAACGTTGATATTATTTGTTTCGTTGCGTGATCGTACGCATCGTTGTTAGATTCAGAACGTTATCTGTTATAATTACGTGAAAGACGATAACACGACATCGATATACGCATAAAAAGACGGTGACGCGCGTGATTGTTGTTTGACAAGTGCTTGCCGCAATAGGATACGGTTGACAGAAAGCATAACGTATTGCGCGATTTTCTTACACACCCGTCTTTAGTCCTTTACCCGTGTGAAATTCGCTTCGTCAGTGAGACTGGTGAAAGTACAATTCCCACAGTTCCAAAGGGACTGCCACGCTCTTAACTTTTCCCTAAAAGTAATTTCGGATCGGCGTCGCTCGCCGCGCCGTGAAAATAATCTTCAATCGAAAGTTATTCGTTCGATACGAGCGCGTACCCGTTCGCGTAAAAACCGTGGACCGTGTGGTTGCAAATTTTCTAGTAAACGACATTCCGTGTTCGCCGAGTCAACATTCGCGTCATAATGTCTACTCGACACAGATCGTTAAGGATTTATACGTGCATTTTCATTACCTTCTTTTCTAGAATTCTAGTTTCTTTCTGAAACATTCGACGATTTGAACTCTTCGTGTGCCATAGGCGTACTTGTATACATATATGCATCTAACCGACTATGCACCATGTATGAACGAACGTCGTCGAGATAGCCTGCAGACTCAACGTATACTCGATCGGTGCGGGATCATCCGAACGCTCGAGTCATTACACGTACTTACGTTCGACCCATCGATTTTCGCGAATTTTTTATAGATCGCTACAGCTACGTGTAACAGACTGTTACTCGCGTGTAATAATAACAAAACGGCGACAGCTATATATTCGGACCGAAATACAACGCAACTCTTTTCATTCACAGTCGCGCTAGTACAAAATTCACCGTCGAGTACGACACAATTTCCATTCGCGCTGTCGCTGACTAACTAACGGATAAGTAACTAATGGACTCTGCGGACGCGACTATGCGAGTATGTGGTATATATAAACTGAAAATAAGAGCGCGTTGTCGTCACCGATTTTCAATTAACAAACTATCGCTAGGAGCCGCCGTTAGAAGCGTGCGATTCGATTTCGGTAAGGGCGAGGATGTCCACGTCCTCTCCAGACGGACCGTAAACAAGATATCGTCTCGAGATGAAGATACAGAAATTTTTTAATCAATACCGTTAGTTTCCACTTTTCATCTTTTCTTTCCTTCTTTTTTTTTTTTTTTTTTTTTTCACGCTACCAAATACTACCGATAAGAGTCGCACTCTTTACGTGTCACGACTACGTGTAGTTAGGTAGAGACAATGGCGAGAGAAATTACAACGCTGAATGTCGTGAGAAATCCGGCAGCACGTTGTTGGCTCATTGTCAGAACCAGTCCCCGTAAGTGGCAAAGCGGTGCGCTTCGAATCTTATTCGCTTTTATTTCCACGTTGATGTCCCGTATCGTGTACCGAGCAACAAAGCGAAACGATAGATGGCAATGCTTTTTCACTTTTTCGCAGTTTCATATATTCGATGAATGAGCTTTAAATCGCCGGAGAATCTCGAGATACGTTGCGGGGGAAAAACGACGAAGCGTACATCGTAAGACTTTTGTTTATTCTCGGAAAGAATCGAGAGGAAAAAAAAATATCTGACGTATGGAGAATCCGATTGTCCATCGAGGGGTACACGTTACGAAACTACGGAACTAAACGATCGATATCGTTGTACGTCGTATCGATATTGTACTCCTATCTTTAGTAAGAGAGATACGTAAGTGGCGTTTTCGTAATGGAGAACGGTGTTTGGCTGCTCACGATAAGTGTCAAGGTTGTTGGAATAGTGAATCACAAGGCGCTCGTTTAAGGCGTTTAGATCGTCGAAATTGCGTGGAAAATTGTTGTAATCCTGCGATGATGCAAACAAAATGCAAACAGAAAGAAATACAAGGAAGAAATACCGGCAGGAAGTTCATTGTTGAGAACCTTCACGATTTAATCGTGCCGATACGTAATAGGAAGGAATTGCAAATGAAGTTTTTAAAAACAGGCTGCGTGGATATTGGACTTGGCGATGACACGTACATACTTGAATACATGCACAAATTTGTATAGAGCGAGTTTCGCCAAATTAGAAGCTTGAGAAAGATGTATGCATTCGTAAATATGGCGATAGCGACGACATACACGCTACCAATTATACGTTTCAATTTTATTTCCAGTAGAACGATAGGTGCTTTTCCCTGAGAATAATACGAACGATATTGAACGTTCGTTTGCAATTAGTCGCGATAAAGACCAACGAACGCCTTGGCGTTTTTTTTTTTTTTTTTTTTTTTTGTTTCAAGCCGAAGCGGAATTACAGCTCGACACACACCATCGTCCACCTTTCATCGAGAATCGTTCGTTCGTACGCCTACCGCGCCTACAATTACCGTAGAACGAAAATGAAACATGCTAATCTCTAGTCTCGTTAGCGATTTATTTCAAAGGAGAATGACTAACGTGGATATTCGAAAAGATAGCTACGGAAGATATCCATCGGTAATTTACATAAATATTAATTTATCGTTTACGACGATCTTTCGAACGATATAATCAACGTGCCGATCGCGAATTCATAATAAAACACATTTGGTTGCAGCTTGAGCTTGTCCAAGATGGACAACATTTCTTTTTCGTTGATTCGTAATGGTAATAATTCCATCTGTTCGATGGAAGAGTTCAGAAAAAGCAGAATAATGATTTTCTGCGAAACACTGGCGACCGCTGCGACTCGTTCTCCATTCTCCGGAACGAAAATTTAAATTGCGATCTTAGAATACTGCAACAGCTATCTCGCGAGTGAAGATACCTCGAACAATCAGGAATGAAATCTAACGTAAACGTTTAACGATATAATTTGGGTGTACGCGCGTAAAATATGCGAGACACGCGAGATATTGTGTAGTTAAGCGAGATGGGGTTAGAAAACGCATATATTAAGATCTTTATTCGACCGTTTATTACGTAACTATTCGTCGTTTTACCATAACGTGTTTGAATCGCGTTTATTCGCCTTACTTGCTCTTTCTCTGTGAATTCATTTT
Source organism: Bombus waltoni (assembly GCA_014737395.1). Lineage (NCBI taxonomy): Eukaryota > Metazoa > Arthropoda > Insecta > Hymenoptera > Apidae > Bombus > Bombus waltoni. Next base: position 242,577 of record JACXII010000050.1, read on the forward strand.
TTCAAAATATAATCGGCATCATTGTCGAAACGTATCGAGGTAGCTTGTCTTTTCGAGCGATAGTGCACTGCGATGATTTATGGCGTGTTACGCGAATAAACTCAAACCAGAGCTAATACGTATAAAATGTGCGAATAAATTTGGGAAAATATCGTATTACGTATGTAGTTAGTAGCGCTGGAAAATGGGCAAGTTTCGACAGAGTTGGAGCATTAATTCCGTCGTCGACGCGCGAATGCACGGCTTGCATAGCATTGCAGTTTACTGACCTTGGTGTTACGTGCACCAAGGCGCGTGTTTCTCGATAAGCAACTCGGTAAATCGATGGGTTTAAGATAGACGTTAGAGACAAGTTTCGAAGATAGCGAAAAAATCGTCTTAACAACCAGTCGAACAGTTATGGAATAGTTATAAATCAAGAGGTGTAGTCATAAATTAATTCTGCGCTGTACACGCAAGTGCATAGTTTGCATCGCGTCGCAGTTGAGTGACCTCCAAGTCAAGTAACGATGGCGGTTAAATTCACCTCATTGGAATTTCAACTATTCTATCGTAGGACAATACCAACGCGGATGACAATAAAGTTCGCTTTATTTTCGGTACACGGTACGTACATAATACGTAGATACTAGCGGGTACAACGTTATTCTCGCTTAATGCCGCGATTTTATTATCTCTGTCGTTCGCGGAAAGGGCTGCAACTTGCCTAACATTTTTACGTTTTATTCGCTACATTGCGTATACGTGTTCCTTGTTCGTGCAGCTCCTAGTCGAACGCAACGTGGGATGATAGCATTATGTAAATTTCGCTGCTCTATCCTATCCTCCGTGTTAATGACACGGTAGCAAAGGACAGATAGCCAACGTTGAATCAAATTTATGCAAGTATAGTCGTCATCGACTTCTAGCTTCTAATCACGAGCCAACGTCACGCGTTTCCCACTACGTGTGTCGAATCCTAGACACATTGATAACGGTCTATACGCATACCAAACTAATTTTTGCGTTAATGTCGACCGACGTTCAATGAGCTGTGCTCTTTAATTAACATAATTCTAAATCAGTGCTTTGAGATTAGAGAGAGACAGAGAGAGAGAAAGAGAGAGAGAGAGAGAGAGATGTCGTGTAATCGAACCAGTTTGAAAAATGTTTGAGATAATCGCGCGCAATCTCGGTAATAAAACGTATCTTTTATATAAATTCTTATACTCGTCGAGTCGTATCACTCGCGTGTCGCAACCAAACCAGACGTTCGCATAATTATATATCTATTTCGAATTGATTGATATCCGTGATGCATACATCGCAAGAAGGTATCTTGACGGGTACGACATCGTACTGTAACGATATGTCTCGATAATAAATAGCAATTACAACCGCCTATATGAAACGTTAATTAGGTTAACGTGTCGCTTTAACAATTTTCTTCGATCGATCGAGGAAAGCTCGTCGCTTTCCAAGATACGCAACTTTTGTACCGTTGTAATTTTGAAACCGATACTTTTATCGTATTTGCAAAAATATATTTTATTTATCGCGATATGTAAAATATTGACAAACTTCTTATGCTCCGCGATTGATTGAAAATTCCTCTTGCCTATAAACAAGTGCAACTCCATCGAGGCCGTTATCTTTGGAACGCCGATGATGCTGCTATTGGCGTATTTGCGCGCAATAACAAAAATCTGTCGCGAAAACTAGGTACTTGTTCGTGCTAAGCGATGTTTAAGGAAACGAACTGCCTGTGTACCACTAACGATAAGAAGATAGGATACGATCGCTCCAAGTTACACATCGAGATTCTCAGAACCATCGTTTCGTCGGTCTTTTCTAATCCATCCTGCTGCCGGTTTTTACGAAACTCTAATATTTACTTTAAGCTATTGCGACCTCGAAAAGAATCGAAAAAGTAGAAATTTGTTATAACACGTAAGCAATTTGCGTAGCAGTTTCATATAGTAAAGCGTATTTCATATAGTACGCCTAACCGAAACCAGCTCAAAGTTCGATAGAACCAGTTACGCGAATATTTTCCTCTGTGAGGGTTTATTTTCACTACCTGCTGCTTTCTACGTTTTATTTTATACCGTTTTCAAGGTTTTAAACGATCGCGTAGAACGCATCATCGGAAACTCGAATTTAATTTTCAAATGATTTTCAAATCAGCTGCGTGCAACTGGAACCGAACGGACTCGAACGAAACGCGTACATAGTTTTTCGGCTATCGTAGATAATTGAAAAGGAGTCGCGTTCTAAGCGAGCGCAAGACCAGGAAGACGTAACGCAACTGCGTCTACGCTTATATAAGGTGTTCCAGATTAATTAAGATGCTTCATTAAGTCTAATGAATATACCATCTGCGTGTTGCCGCAACGAGAAACTCCTCCGTATGATTTTATCATCACGGAACCATATTGCGAAATAAGTGAAATTTACAACATCGATCAACTCGGCTTTTCGTAAATTTCTCGATTCCATCGATCCATCCTCTTCGTTGCAAGATGGATTATTTATGGGATTATTTATTAGAAACGTTTGTTTTTCGTTTATCTTCGATAGGGTATGCAGAGCGAAGATTAAAGGAACCGGCAAACGGGCAACAGACTTTTCCCATTCTCGTCAACGAACGTGATCTACTTTGAGCGCGTAGTCGGTCTGCCTGTTAGCTGGGAGGAATTGCGCTTAACGAGACTGGCGAGTTTTATTCGAGCCGAGCGGGCTACATCAACGCGCAGCGGGCACCATTCATAGCGTCGTGACATCAATTCGCGCGAATGCAAATCCAGTTTATCGTTAACGTAATCCGATGTCCGCCGAGAGATTGTCATTCGTTGCCCGACTTACGTAAGGAAGAAAGTAAGGAGAGAAGTATGCGCGGTGGAGCGATCGAGCAGCGAGAATAAACGATAAAAGGGAAGGGCCGTTTCAGACGGCGACCTATCGGAAGCGTGGAAGAATGTTGAGAATCGTTTCGAACGAATGGCGGTGGTGAAAATGACGATACGAGTAGAAAGCAAGGAACAAGCGCGCCCGCACGTGGTTACTTGTAATAACTTCTTTACGGTCGCCGGTCGCTAAATTGGGCCGGTTAATTACTACGTGTTAAGAGCGTAACAGTACGAGTAACTTATTATAGATACAAACGACGCGTGTTTTGTGCGCGCGCGATTAATCGCGGAGGTGTGCCTGACTAATTATCTGATTTTACTTTAACCTGACTTTATTAAAATTAGCGTAACGCGATAACGATCTTGATAAAAAAAGGAAAACGTAAGAAAAGAAATCTTTCTCCGTCTCCGTTGTGTATTCGTTCTCGATTTGTCGTATTCCTGCGGTAAGATCGATACGTCGATTCGACGTCGATGTACGTCATAACGGAGATTTATCGCAAGCAGAACGAAACTTTCGTCGAACGTCCCTGTCAACGGATACATGGAACCGAACACCGGCGAATCTTAACGCTGACTTGATATCGAGGTTGCTCGCAAACGGCGAACCAATTATCCGCGTCGCGTTTAATACGTGCATATAAGGAACGAACGCGAAGAGAGACGCGCGTGTGTCTGTTCACAGGCTGTATCGTAAAATAAGCTTCGTGGGGGCCAGCCTTATGCACCAATAAGGCAGCATTCTGGCCAGGTCAATGCTTACTGGTTTTGTGTTTCAGCTCGTTCCCGCGTCTCTTGCTCTTTCGGTCTTTCAACGATCTCCGCTTCGAGCGAAATGCTCTTATACTTACCTACACGCTTAAGTGCATTGGTAGAAGGACTCCCCCGAGCATAGGCTTCCTTCTTCGAAGGATAAGCCAGCTCCTTCTCGACATGTCCTGATTCACGGTTCTCCCCCATTCATCGTATCGACAAACATTAGCCCGCTCGTTCTCAGTCACTCCCCGCTACCGTTTTATTCCTTACGAACCAAATCCCTTTCGTTTCGTCCAACTCGATCACCCTTCTCGTCCCGTGCTATCTTTTGCCTCTGGCATATTTTTCACGACTGCGATCATGAAAGGGATAGGCGGTCGTGTTTCAGTTACGTGAATCACCGGTGAAACATCACTCAGCGATCAACGTGATTAAAAAAAAAAGAAATAAAAAAAAAAAATAAAAAGAAACGCTCGAATGTAAAATTAATTCATCGCGAGATTCCATATAATCTGCCTACGTACGTACGTACATATGTAAAGCGCATCGATGAGAAGCTTACGCGTTTTTAAAATCGAGTTACGGATATCTGACTCGCAGATCTATAGCATTTAACGTTCTTGTACATTTATCATTTCGGGTCTCGACTATCCGGCATGCCTTAATTTAAACGGCATACCCGGGTCCCGATTAAACCGGTTAATCGAGGTTTCACGAGAGACGAGGAGCGGTGGAAACTCGCAACGTTTAAACGCGATTAATAATTGATTTTAGTCGTGCTTAGGAGAACACATGTACTATAAATCAGATATATCCGATCGTATCTCGTTTATTTTTGAAAAGGTTGTATAATGCCGTTCAAGGCGGAGTAAATTGTTAAAGTAGCAAAAGGATTGTAAATCGAATCGCGCAATCCTGCATTTACGTTACGGACAGACATTCGAGCTCTGATAAAAAGGAATATCGAATATTACGTTTCGCCGTTAGATAACGGACGCTTTAAAAACGATTAGACTCGTACATACGTACATATATAAGTCGCGAAGAGAGAAAATTGCCACTTTACCGCATCTGAATTCGCGATAATTAACTCGGTAGACTTTCTTCTTCTTTATGTTATACATAGTATATACGCGTATATACGTAGAAAGGAACGCAAGCGCGAAAGGTGTAACGCGTCCTAGTTTCTAAAGCAACTTCACCTGGGTTCGCGATCGCGTAGCGCCATTCGTTTTCATTGATCAAGGTCGCGTCGGATTTCTATCCTTCCTCTTGCCAGGAATTCAATTGTCGAGTAGAGACGAAGAAACGCGGGGAAAAATGAAGCGAAACTTTTTCAAATTTACGATCCGTAAGAAAGCGATCGATTTCTTAGACTCCGTATTCGTTTCAGAGAAAATCGCAAACGGTTTAACTTTCAGACGGTTCAACCAGGCTTTCGAACAGTCACTCTCGACTCTCTGTGTTCGCTTGAGAGTGATACTCTCGAGAGCCAGCTCGCGATAGTTTTACTCTCGAATGGACGCTTGGCTTTAGAAAAGTCGAGAGAACTTTTTCTCGCTGTCTTTTTGTATTGGACTTTATTCGTTTATCGAGTTTGAAAACGAAAATATAATTATCATGGTACATGTACGTACATTTTTCTACTGTAATACGATAGAATCGACGAACTTGATAAGAATACAGTGAATCGATAATGTCTTTTCTTTTAGATACGGAGTCTTCAACGAAGGAGCAATATCAGTATGAAAAGAAAAATTCGGACGCGACGATGCACGTAAACGGGCATACGACACAGGACGCGAAGCAAGAAATGAGTAAGTTTTTTTATCGCACATGTATTCGCAAACAAATACGTTGTACGTTTAGCATACTACAACTATACAAACATTTACGAAACGTGTTTAAGGGAACTCGATTTTGTTCTTTTAAAAAATTTATCTCACGATCAAATTCGTATCGTCAGAATGGACGAACGATTCTAACGCGATTTTTTAGTCAATCGCACTCGTTCCCTCGCTACGATTATATTTGTACTTATTTGTGATTAGCAAAATTTGCGTCATCCGCGAAGAAAACGTACTATCGCGTCGACTTACATAGACTATGCGTATATGCAATACGAAAGTTTTCCACGACAAAAACTAAATTGCTAGATCGAATTGGTAAATTCATTACACGCATTATTGGAAAAATAATATATAATTGTAGATTAAAAAGCTGTTGAATGATACTGTGCGAATCTGATTAGAATCGAGGAATTTAGGAGCGGAAACATTGACAAATTTCGACGGTTAGGAAAGGATAATTTTCGTAAGAATTTATTTGAGATTAACGAAACAAATATCGATATCTGTTACGTATGTGCGTAACTATGGATTGGAAACGGCGATCGGAGCGGCGCGTTGCCGCAGAAACAGTTGGCTGTGGAGTCGAATGTGAGCCGAATGTGCGTCGTAAATGCGGAAAATAGATATTGTATGGTGACCGGTGTCACTTGTTATATAAGCCATTGAAGGTAGCGCGATGACGTTATACGAAGGTGCGCCGTGCTCATCCTGTTCTTTCGTTAATATCGATCCCACATTTCGCTTCTCTAGTCGACGAACGCGCGGAACGATGTAACGGTCCTTGGCTGGAATTTCGCGAAATTTCAACGTTCACCAAGCACCTGAATTCAGTGGAAACGTTCGACGTTTCGATGCTTCGTCGAGTTTGTCGAGCATCGGATCGTGTAGCCGGAACGTTCAATCTATGAAGCGTCATTGAAGCGCCGTTGTCGTCAGCAAGTGTGCCAATCTCGAATTTGAACTCCTTCTGGTCGGGGGAATAAATTTTCGATCGACCAATTGATCTTATCTTTGAATAACGTAGTTACGTTTTTAATAAATGACAGTAGCTTCTTGTATTATTAATTTATCGTACTTTATGTTTTATATTTTAACCAATTACGTTGGGATACGATACTGTAGCAAGATACGTGATAAATAACGAGAGCAACAATAATACGACGGTATCGTGTTAGTAACAGTGTGAAGCACTAATTGCGTAAAATTAGGACGAAAATTGGCGTAATCTTGATACCGATATAATTAGAAATTGTCGATATCCGGAGACAGTAGACAAGATAAGCGATATATACGTAGCTCTATATTTGCGTAACCTTCTTTTCGGCTATTAATATACATACATATATCGAAATTAGCTAGCATCGCCACTGAATATTTTACACCCACGTAACGAAACGTTAGTCTACGCTAAAAATATCATCGGCGACCAATAACAATTCACTACTTTGCCGTTATGTTGCCAACGTAACGACAAAACGTACTGATAAAAACTGAACTTTATTTTTGTACCAACTTTATTATTATTATTATATTATTATTTTTATAACGTAATTTATATATTATGTATTTATATATTATATTATAATTAGCGTATCAGTTTGAAAATCAATTTCAACCACGTTACGACAACAGCGATAATAGATAACTTGACATTTGCGTTATAAGGGTCGTATTAGTCGCGTTTGATACTGGTAGATCGATAAACGTCGTAATGGAAGGAACGCATATTTTTTAAAAAACGTACAACGCGGTTATTGCTTTAATTAAAAAATTTAAATCCATATTTTGCCATTGGATTCGTGATTCATCGGTTTCCTAACATTCGCGTGTCGTTTTGCGTAATTCGTACATTGTCTCTAATTTCTATTAGAAAATCAGATATTTACGATACTATGAGAAAACGAGTATCGCTATTAATTTACGAAAATTAACGGACGAAGTTCTTTAATTTCTCGAAAAAGTTTTAAATAGTTTATTATACTCTTAGCCGCTTAAAATAAAATTTGCCTATCGGATGAAAAGTTTCGGTAATCGTTTTACGATTTCCATAGAGTTTGACTTATTTTGCAGACTGCGTCATCCGCTGGAATCGTGCCGGAGGCTGACATAACCGAAGTAATTTTTAATGGAACGACTCCGTCGATATAGGACAAGATGATTTCAAAGAATAGCTAGGGTGTGTCCGATAACCAGGATGCGACTCGTTCATTAGAGACGACCCTAAATGATAAATCGAACGCGTCTAATCTCATCTCCGGAAATGAGTAGAGTCGTTTGGTTTGCGTTTATGGGATAGGTTTTCCGCGATCGATCGGGCAAACTTCGTAACGAATATTTTTCAAGATGTTCAAAGAAAAATAATCGAACAATTGAGTGATTGAATAAAGTCGAAAGAATAGAAAAATTTAACGAACTTTGGCTAATTAAAATTCCCGTACGTAAAATCGTCGTGCATCGTAAGTCGGTCGTTGAAATTTTCGTAAAGAATCGCTTGCTGGCAAAAGTGTGTCGCTCGCTTCAGGATGCCTTATGCGAATAATTCATTTGTGCTTCGTCATCTCTAATCTTAGACTGATTAAATTTTAAGTCACTGCTATTGTTACTTGTACGAAAGTTGAATTTTTCTGCTGATAATATTGTAATTTGTCGAATACGCTTAAAAGTCGCGCTTTCTACTATCTCTCAACCGATAACGGAGATTGAAACCAACTACTAAATAAACGTTCATACGATTATTGATTAATTATAACATAATTAAGGAAGATGCCCGTTCAACGTTGTAGAAGATACATTTTTAACCGGGTTTCGTGAAATTTACCAACTCGTATGCTTTGCCAAATCTTGGAAAGAAAACGTTCTTTCGTCGCTCCTCGAACTACGTGCGATTTAAATTTTACGTGTCCACTTTTCGCTCCTTCTTTTCTACGCTGACACCGCTAGAATTCGCCGATCAATTCCACTCGAATTGAACGCGACGCCGTAGATACAAAGAAAGAGTAGAAAGGAAACAGAAAGGGAAAAAGAAAAAGAAAAAACACGTAAAATATGCCGGTGGCCGGTGTGTATATGTAATTGTCAGTGGTATCGTGACCCCGGTGAATGGCTCGCGTAACGTACGTAGCCGAGTCATCTGGATCATCTGGAGTATCTAGAACGTATTGATCGCGGCTAAGCAGCTGTACTCTCGGGCTGACAGTAACGTTAGGGCGACCGCACGGAAAACACACGTGTACGCGCTCTCGCGACGGAAACGTCGTTGTCGTCGGTGCCTACGTTATTCTGCTATAGCTACGGGAAAACTCGAGGGAAAGTGCAAAGCCCTTTGTCTCGGATCGATCCAAGCGATTTCCAAGTACTGTTGCGGTCGAGAAAAATGAAAAAAAGCGGAACGGAACGGGTCGCGTCGCTGGTTTGTTGAAACGCGATTTTCCCTTCCTGTGCTTCTCGGGTAAACAGATGGTTTAATATTTGGAAGGTTCGATCGTGGTTCCACGCGTAGTCGTGTTTTGTACGGTGTTACCGAGAAAGATTCTTCGAAGATGCGGAACAGTGACAGTGGATCTTTGGAATTTTTATGTTTCGCTGTTTTAAAGGTTCCGCCCCTTTTCCGTAATAGTTTTTAACAAAAATGTAGTTTAATTAATGCAATTTATATACAATACATATAGGTACATGGCGATTTTAGAACGACGATCCGTTGTTTTTCGAGTATGCGTTTTCGTCTCGGTGCTTGTACAAATTTTGCCAACGTTTTAACGAGCATCTGCTGTGTCGTGTAATAAAGATGTCGAGCAAAAATTTTCCTAGATCCGAGTAGTATCCAGTAGTGCGTGTTACGCGTATTTAACGTGGAATAATCGATCGAAATTTTTAGCCTTAAAAGCAAACGTAATTTATTCGACGCTTATCTTTCCAAATTGGAAGGGGAAATACCGAACGCTTCTTCTATCCGTGGAAGATATAGTTTTATATAACGCTGATATTATACTCTCGAGTCTGGTGATAGAATAGAGTAAGCTTGCAATTAGTTAGATATGTAGATGTCTGTCGTATTAAGAAATACTAATCTTTCACGAGAAACGAAACATATGTTGTCCGATCGTAAAATTATTTTTCTCGCTGGTCGATGGATTTAAATCTAAATCTAAATCACGGAAAGCGGTTTTTAGTTTGCGGTCATAATGGAATTTTCGTTGATTTTATTTTATCAACTAATTTTACATATTACAAAATCGTAACCTTGATCTTTAATCTTCGAATGATTTTAAACAGGATATCATCGAGGGATAATAGCCGACGTTACTTTTTCAGCATAAAAAATACGAGATACGTATTTTGTTCGTTTAGACGATATCGAAACGTTTCACATTTTTTTTGAGCAAACGACCTTTTTTCTCGCTGTCAACTTTTGAAATACCGTTTTTGCGATAACTTTATCCTCTCGATATTTGGAATATAAAGCAAAATTTTGCCAATGAATTTGGGTGTTGGATAGTTAAGAAGTCATAATTTTCGTTTCTTTTACAAAATACCGATTTAAACGATATTAAATTCACGTCGCTATGTTTTAAAGCGACTACGCCGCAAACTTGAACGTATCGCGCTATCTCTACAATTTCAAACTGCGGATAATAAACGTATTATTGCTTTCGTGTCTTCTTTTTACTTATCTTCTTTATTCGTTACAGTTTGCCTTTATCGACATTAGAATCCTCTCACTCGCTTACACGCTCGCTCATTTACTCGCTCGCGAAAGATCGTATTAATTAATCTCTTTTTTTCGCTGTTTTTTTTTCTATTTTCAACAAACAGAGGTCTAATTCGAAATACGACATTTATTTTTCTGACCCCCTCCCCACCCAGCATGTGCTGTTGCTATGGAAGATTTTTTTCTAAAAGAATATGTGCTTAGTCATAAATTACGAATAATGTTTTAACGATACCGACTTTCATGATGTTTCGCAACTCGAATTGATTATGTATACAGAGCGTCCCGGGTCTTGTCCGCCAAACGGTACTGACATATTCTAAGAATAAACATAGGAAGAGAGTGTTATATAAAAATATCGCGAAACGTTGTAAGAAAAATGCGAAAAATAACGGCGGATTTATCTTTCGTTCGATATCGTAATTAAACGTTAACCACGTCGATGAACAGATCGAGAAAGAACAATTATTCAGGTTCGAAGATATTACGATAGCGAAGATTTTCACTCGTGGCGAACTTTAGAGGAAAAGTTTTAACAGGTGACGCGTTCTTTCCAGGTAAGATTAGTTAATACAACGAACGTGGAACTTGGCTGTTGATGGAAATTCTAAAAAAAATTCCGGCTATAACAAGTTTCGCGTTTCATCGATGTGAAACTTGTATCGGCACGTTACACGTATAACGACGTTCCGATAGCGCATGTTCCGTTGATTTCGTTTCGTACAGTACTAGATTTAGGTGGAGAGAAATTATTTTTTATATCGATCTCTCTGATCTCGCCGGTTGGTGCGAGTGCGTTGTAATTAATACTTTAATACTTTATTAAGGTAAATGGAACACTTTGCTGTTACTATTTAGCGTTACAATTGTGGGAAATGGGTCATTAAATAATTCTACGTTACAGAATGATTTGCATATAATCGGCGTAAACGTGTATGTTATAAACCTTGTGAAACGTTTCTTTCGCTTCTTTCCCGTATTCTTTACGGCGTAGAACGTTACAGCGATCATAGGTTTTTAGTATGTATACTACTAGAAGCATTTCCTTCGAAGCTCCAAGCCATTCTCGATACCGAAAAGTCACGATATTTCTATTTCATAGAAATGTTGACCACGTGCCGCTTTTTATATAAGCGTGATCGCTAAGAAACGTATTTCAGTAATCGTGCACGAAAGAGGGCTCGTACAAAGTACGCGTTACTACGAGACCTTCCCCTCCATAACATATTTCAAGGTCAGGGTCAACGTCGTTGGACTCGCGATCCCCTTTTACGCCTAATTATCGATATTTCTACGAAAATATTTCGGTAGTTCTCTGTTCGATCGATAAAAGTTTCGCAGCCCAATTTGTACAAGCACAGAGGTCGAAAAAAAAACACGCGCGAAACCCGTTCGACCGTTCTTGCCGATGTATCCGTACAATTATAATGTGATATATTCGAAGAAATTTCGAATCCTTCGATCAGGAAATAAACGATGGATCGGACGAAACACATCGACTCATAGAACGTAATAAACGCTCGGAAAAAAGTGATTACCTGGCTGAGGAGGGAAAATGAATTTACATTAAATTAAAGCAAATTTACTCGCGTTTCGTAGAAAAAAAGTCACACCCGGCCGAGGAGACATGCTGCGAGACGGAGCGCGCTGGCTCTGTTTGCGTTAGTTAATCAATTTAATCGAATAACGTGTTAATACGTCGGGGTCATCGTAAAGGGTTAATCGCAATGTCCACGCCGGACGCGATGGACACCATCGACGAAGCGGAGCAGGCGTGGCGTGAGTACCGCTAGAATTCCAAACATCCTTTTCCCTTTTCCCTTTTCCCTTTTCCCTTTTCCCTTTTCCCTTTTCCCTTTTCCCTTTTCCCTTTTCCCTTTTCTCGTCCTCTGTTATTTGCGGAAATAGTCACGTCACGTTAGATCTATAATTAACGCCAATGATGATCAATTCTAGGAAATGTATGTTTGTAGCGGATATACAGGTACCTTGTAACCTGTGTGTGCCTGCATTCTCGGATTTGTTCAAACTCGTGTGAAAAGCTATTTTCTGATAGAAAGTGTTCGTTTCGCTGAAACTAACGTCCTAGATAGACGTGCACATTTTTACCACGTGGACGATAGATGGCTTTTTACAGCAAAGTCGACGTCATAATGCGCGAACCGAACGAATCGTAACTCGACAATCAGAAACTAGAGAAATCTGACAAATTTGAGAGATCCGATAGACACGTATCTGTGAAATAGTCTTTGAACGTGTATAAGATGAAAGAATTCCCACGTTTCGTTGCTATATTTTTATTCCGTTGAACGCGAATTCCCTTTTACAGACGAGATGCTGCAGTGCGAGACCGGATCCCTGTTAGGCCGAGTCGCGGACCTCGAGAGGCAATCCTTGGCGCAGAGGGACGAGATAGTTTGTCTTCGAGCTACTCTCGCGGATGCGCTAAGGCGAATTGCCCAGCTGGAAGGACGCGAGAAAAGGGAGGATGAGAGAAACGAGAGGAGAAACGAAAGAATAGTATCCTCGCCCTTAAGGAACGGTCATGTATCGCTTAGAAGTGAGTACGCGTTATACGCTACAGTCGCGAATCCTTGCGCCAATTAATTCGGTATTTGCACATTTTTCGCCGATTACGTGGACGTATTCGCGAAGAAAAGATACGTCTAGATACGTGTTTTTTAATTTTCGAGAATTATTAGGAACGAAAGAGTCGTAATCGCGATGTCGCAAAGATGGCAACCAAGAAAACGTCAGTTACCAGATCGAATATCGGCAATACGAATATCAGCAAAGCTATAATTTAATTCTCACATATTTTTTCGGTACAATTTTTTAGGTACAGCGCTATCTGTACCGAATAAAGAACCGATGAAAAAAGATTCACGCGGATATGGAGAAAGTCGGTCGTTCGTTAGAAATGGATATTCGTGAGTTCGGGGCACGGCTTCGATCAACTTGCGAAAACGAACCGCGGATTAGAAAAGGGAAGGATATAAATTTTCCAGACACGAAAGTCCGTATCGCGGCTAGGAATTCCAAAGTTTCGAAGCTAATTGTTACGGAAGCCGTAGAGGCACGTCGCAAATCGCAGATACGGGGAAGCCTCGCGGGTTTCAGCCCATTTAAAACAAAGTTCATCGGGTGTAGCTGTTAGCACGCGACTGGCTAGGGTCGCGTTTCGTTACCTTCGCGTTTCATCGAGCAATCGGTGGGCTTGGAGGTGAATTCCGGGCTACTGGTTCTAAACGAATCGAAACGAAACGTAAAACTGAATGAGAAACGAAGCGCGTACTCCCTGTGCTCTACGCCTCTTCGTCTCCTTGTGTAAAAAGCGATCGATAACGTTACGCCGTTGATATTTCCTGTGTTATCAGGTAATCAAAATTCGACACCCCAGAAGGACATACGTTTGCGACAAACTGGCAGCTCTTGTCTGAGGAATTCGTCTTCGTCAGGATCTTCTCAGGATATCCGAGACTCGATCTCCAGTCCACGGAGACCAGTCAGTTACGCGCATTCGTCGCAACTTCCTCAACGGTATCTATATCATTTTAAACTTTCCGAACGAAGTCGTCGGAATACACGATGTCTCTTTTTCTTTGACGCGCGTGTATTTACCTATGTGCCACGATATGCACAGGGTGTAAAGAAAGTAAATGTGAATAGATTTTGAAATTTTTATCGCAACGCAATCTACTCGTCGCCAGAAACGAAAATCTCGAAAAGATAATGGGTCGCGAACGATCCCTTCTCACGGAAAAAATGTCGAAGCTTTGATAATTCTTAAACCAGCCCTTATATCTGTACGTTTATACCTACGTCTACCTTTGGTAAAAGAAATAACGTGCTACCGCGATGAAACAGCGAGAAATTACAGATTTCGCGATTCGAAGAATCGATATCGCGACATTTAAACGCATGAACATTTGAACGTAGAATCATTCTACGATCCTCGTTACGCTTACCTTCTTTACTCTCCGTGCAAAGTATCTCACATACAAATATCGTTCGGCAAGAATTCCAGTTATCCGCTGGAATAGATCGAGCAAATTAAACTAAATTTTCAGAAGGTCAGTTCATTACCAATCAACGGGTTCGTTACACTCGGACAGTCCCAGTAGTAGTAGCGTTTCCCCGGTGCCATCGCCGAGTCCTAGAGCCACGCCACTGCCAGTAGCCAGGTACCTGTTTCTCAACGAAATATATTCATTTTCTATTTCGTTCGTAGCTTTCTTACTTAAATAAGAATGCCGGCAATTTGGTTATCCGCGATGTAGAAAGCGATTCACGGTATAGCAGAAAATGACGATCTTTCGAAAAAACAAATCGAAACCGACGTGGTCGCCTTGCTTAGCAACGCGTTACCCTTGTATGCAAAACTTGCTTTTCCCCCGCTAGATTTAGAATTTAAGTAGATATTCTTCTCGATGTGCATGCCGTCGAATACAATTTCATTAACGTATCGATGTATCGATGTATCTGCCGATAATTTGCCATGTTCGAATTATCGTACGATTTAGCGGTATAAATTGGAAAGAAGTTTCTATTCGTTGGATAGAGATTCCCTTTGAGAAATCGTTCTCTTTGGTACTCGTTCGTAGTGAAATGCAAACCATATATTTATCGATGTTATTGTTACTCTGTCGTTATTTTGTTAATTTTATAGAGCATGAAAGTTCTGAAAAGACGCAGTAGTACGGTCTTCTACTTTCGAATTTAGTATAGATGTTAGAGACGAACGCTAGGCAGTAGACAAATCTAATCCTTTCGAACGATATCCGCTCGAATCGTGCACGTGTCTTTCAGATTTCGGATCGTATCTAGAGAAAAGGCGTTATAGCAGACAAAAGATGTACAATCGTGTAGAAAAATCGTAGGCCACGTAACAAACGGTAGATCGCAAAGTCGATAAACGGTGGACTCGGAGGATTTCTTTTCACGACGAATAGAGCGTAAAGGTTAGAAACGACGTAAGCTGATTAAAAATCACGAACCAACGTTGTACACGTACGCACATGCATAGGATGTCCGTCTTGAATCGGGCGAAAATACAGAAAAGAGAAAAGAGAAAAGAATACTGCGTATTGACGCGAAGCGATTAACGATGCGAGTGGTAATCGGTAAAAGGTCGATAAATCGAGCCGTCATCTGCGCTTGTCAAATCGTGTAACACGTTCGATATTTAAACGTCGATATCGTTGGAACGAATGGTCGGTGAGATTATTGCGTAATAACGGAGAACGAGAGAGAAGAATTTCGTTGAACTTGAGATAAATCGAATCCTGGCTACAGAGTGACAGTTTCGTCATACAGGTAACGAGCTTTTTCGTCACAGAGTAATCCTGTTATTCGATAGATCACCGACAGCGAGATCGAACGGGCCACCGCAAAGCAGCTTAAGAAGGGCGAAACGGTGGTCGTCGACAGGGGATTTTACGCATTCCCCGCAAAATCAGGGAAGCAATTCGCAACTTGTCAGTAACAGGTAAGCAAAGGATCGATGTTATTAACGAGCGAGTGCACATTTGCCTGCTTTCGTGATTTCCCTCTTTTTCGCACACCGATTCTGGTCGAACCCTCTCTCGGTGCACATTTTCGCTTCTATGAACGTTTTACGTTACGCGACGGTCGTACATGCTTTTTCTTCTCGAACGAATGAAAGTAAACCGAGCGCGCGCGCGCGCGCGAACACAAGTACAGACGCCTTTGAAACGCCTCGTTCGTTCGGTTTGTCGAACCATTAAAGTGCAATTTCCTCTCGAAAAAGTTGGAACGCGAAAATTCGTCACGGCGGACGGTCATCTATAACCAACGTTAAAGTCTCAAACAAAACCATTCGTTGCTTGTTTTAACGTGAAAACGATGCTACAAGCGGTTCGTACGTTTGCTCGTACCAATTCGTTTCTGAACGTCGAGTCGTGGCTCGTACAAGATTCGTGAGAGTCGCGTTACGGTTGAACAACGTCTCCTCCTTTTGCTTGTAATTAATACGACGAATAAATCGTACGTATTTACGTATTTACATATTTCTGGCCTTGGAACTTTACAAGTCCAATCTGAAAAGCGAATATCACCTGTCGATCGACAAAGTGCCGAACAGGGCAACGGACTATCGATCGTGTCTCGCGATGTGAATTCACTTCGCAGCTCATTAATCGTCAAAAGCGTGTAACTGTCTCCCGGTTGCTTTTCATTCGCTCGAGCTTCCCTTTGGTGGCAACTGAATCGAGAGAGCGCTGCCGGAAGTGTATAATTCTCCTCATCGCGGGGGAGAGCGCGCAAATCGCCCATGGAAAAGAAAAGAAAAGCACGTACGTTCCGTCACGAGATACCTGTTTCTTTTTCTCTGTTCTTTTTTCCTCGTATTATTATTCTTTTTGTTTCGCACCGCATGGTTTTCGTTTGCATTTTCGTTCATTATAGATTCTCAGCCTCCACCAAGTCTCTGTTCAACCTCTTCAAGCCACCGGCGCTGAACAACGTGAAACACGGGTAAATAAAGATGTTTTTTCGCACTTTTCGATTTTCGTGGTCCAACCTTTGAAAGCTTCGCCTTTTCGTGGCCATAAAACGATTTTTTTAACGCGACGTCTTCGCCAAGTTGTAAACAATCGAAGTAAATACGTCATTGAAATTAACTGCATTATTTACAATTATACCGTCCTTGCCGGTATCGTTCCTAATCGTGAATGAAGCTTTGGCTAGCCGGACTGGGTGAACTAAGAAGATCGCTCGGGCAAGTTTTATTCCATATTTTCGACTCACTTTTACACCAGGAATCGCTTTCTTTCCGGCATTGCCACCATTTTGGAAACTTTTACAGTTGAAATACTCAAGCGAGACAAACGCGTTTCACTAGTCACGAAAGGGTTAAGCGGATGAACGCGACACGCGCACCGGCTGCTATGGCCATATGCGCGTTGCACGTTGCACGTTGCACGTTGCACGTTGCACGTTGCACGCTGCACGTCGCACGTTGCATGTTGCACTTTGCACGTTGCACGTTGCACGTTACACGTTGCATGGTGCACATTGTACGTTGTACACATGTACAGCCGGTTTTAAGACGTACCTTTTTACGCCTCTTTCAGGTGAGTGGTGAAAGGCATGGATAATTTTTCGTTCGCGCATTCCCTGTCGCGATCTTTTACGGTTAATTTCTTTCAACGGGGTACTAATCGACGAATCGATGCCCAATAAAATGAGAAACAAATGGTCGTTGTCGCGTTACGTATCCGTACGACGTAAATATTTCCTCGTATCTCGGAAAGCGACGGAAATAATTATCAAGACGATGACAGTCATCGTCCCATTCCGTATGGTTGCAACAACTGCATCGATCGATATAATATTCGTAATGGGACTAAATGTAAATGTCAGTAAGCTGAATCGGGAAGTTCGATCGTGGACACGCGGGGGCCCGTGAATGCACATCGATCGTTCGAAGAAGGAAGGAAACGCGGCGAAAGAGGAATTACCGTGCTTTGTAATGAATTTTGCGAACTTGGCGATATCGCACTACGATAACGTGGCATGCCGTTAATTACTATAATAAAAGTTACCTTCTACGTTCGACCTCGCACGCGGATAACACGAGGTTGCACGAGATTGCCGCTGGCGATGATGAGCACACCTTCGCAGCGTAGAATTAAGAAATGGCCCGCGCATGCGTTATGTTTTCTGCGCGAGAACCACGAAGGAAGAACCTTTTTAATTGTAATTTTAATTTTAATTGTAATTGTAATTTTAATTTTAATTTTAATTATAATATTAATTTTAATTCTATTCTTAATTTTAATTTTAATTTTAAACGGGAAACGCTTATTTGGAATGTAGTAATTCGAGCATGACTTTCTTTTCGTTCGTGAAAGGAATATCTTGTTTGGAACGTGGTTCGCCTTCTTATTTCTCCTCGATCAGCCCTCCGTAACCCACTGTACATTCGAGGAACGTTTCAGAGACGCTTTTCTCGGTCTCTGGATTTGTGATCGTGGTAAAAATTCCAAGACTCGGCCTAATAGCAAGACACGTCAATTCGAACGGGTGAGTTTTCGAACACCAGATGGTTCGTGTGTGGACGTTGCTCTATGTATCTGTATACGTATATATATATATATATATATATATATAGATATCTGAACAAGAACAGTACGACGATTAATAGCGAAAAACGTGCGTAGTTTTTTAAACGTTCCAAAAAATTGATCGAAGCACGCTGTATCCACGCTACGTTATATCTTCTCACCATACGGTTAAAGCGTCGCCGGGCTAAAGACCGACGCGAAAAACGCAATCGTAAATCCCGTTGAACGATACGAGACGAAGAAAGATCGCAGCGTAGACCGATATGCAAACGGCATGGAATCACGCGAATCGGCGCGTTAACGGCTATCCGCGATACACGCAAAGAGGGCTGCGAGACGTTGCTGCCCCGTATAGATTCGGACACGATAATCCACGGAATACTTGGCTGAAAGCACGACTACGAGGCAACAGGTACGAACGAAAGTCACGTGGATAACGGGCGGTTTAGCGCATAGCAAGCACCGCCATTGCATTCCCGAAGAAAGTGAATCGCGATTCCTGTCGTTATACAACCGTGAATTCCCCGTTTCCTGGTACACGCCGTTGCGTTTTCAACGGATCTTAGGCGCTTGGCAAAAAGTTTTTCAGGTAACGAAAGTTCCTTTTCACGCTATAACGATTCATTTACCGACTATCCGTTTAACCGTTCTCGCTTGATATTTGAACACGCTTCTGTACTTTGACCATCCAGTCGGAAAGTTTACTCGCATGCAAAAATCGTATTCCATAGCGTCGAGCTTGTGTAGTTTTTGCTAGCATGGTAGTGCCGTTATTTGTCTCCTTATAGGTTAATTACGTAACAGTTAAAATTTCACGACACAGAAATTGTTTCGACTTTACAAGTAGATAGATTCTGTTCGCTTAAGGGAGGAAGATGCGCGATGCGGCGCACAGCCAAGTAGAACAATAGCGTAGCATGCTCTGCGAGCCGATGTGCGCGGTATTTTTCTTGTTCGTATCGATGGAATAATCTGCGTCGTACATCTTGTGGAATATTTCATTCGACGAGATATATTAATCTCGCGTGGTAGCAACTGGATAATATTCGGTTCGCTCTGGTTGGCATTCACCGTAATATGGTTCACGGTCGCCGTTAACGCAAAAACGTGGTTCAAGTCGAGAAAAGAACGAACGACCTCCACCGCTCGCCTCGCCAAATGACCAGTTTCGGACTTTTCGAGCGAGTCGTAAATCGCGTCTCGAATGGTAGACGGTGGTTGATCGTAATCCAGTCGCGGAGGAGAACAGACGACCGAGCAAAAAGGAAGGCCAAAGTGACGTAACGTGGTAACGCGCACAACCGTGCCCGCTTGAGTAATAAAAGCAGTCTCGCGCGCCACGCGTGAGTCACTCTTCCCTGATTTCTCGAACACGTCGCCACGGAAAATTGTGCGTTTTCGTGATTTCGATCGGTATATCGTTCGAGCTCGGTAGGTGTAACGCTATCCGTGAGACTAAAACGAATCGATAAGACACGGTGATTCTTCTTTCGCTCTTTTAGAGCGGTCCTCGATCGACTATATCGAGGCCCGTTCGTTCCTTTGCTAAAAAATGAGATGAAAGTAGATAAAGCGATTGTCGCGGTACGGCTATCGACGCGAAAGTTTATAAATAACGGATAAAAGTCGAAAGTAGTACCGCCACGCGGTAATGCGTTGACCGAGGAAACGTGAAACGCGAACGTTTCTCGTTTTTGTAAGAAAGATCGATCGTTCCGAGTTGATCGTGGAAAGTATCGTGGAAAGTAATAATGGAAATTCGAAGGTAGGCGATAGCGAACGAACGAAAGTTATTTCGTGATGTACACGCGTACATTACAAGTGCGTGTTCGTAGCTGTTCGCCCCGAACAATCGAAACTTACCTACTTACCTTCGGTGTCTACCGTTTCTTATCCTTATCCGCGTCTGTATAAATTCTCGCTTCGATCGAATCCACTTTCGTACGCGGCGACGCGCGTTCTCTGAAAAAGAAGCTTGGTTCGCACGAACAGATCAAAAGGAACGTATCTATGAATTCGCAGTACCAGAGACATGCAGTACAACGAGGAGGAAAACACCGTCCGCATGTACCTGCGGGGTCGGCCCGTCGTCCTTTACGTCCCGACGCCGTTGACGGAGTCGTACGACCTTCACAAAGTCAGCACACCGCCCCAGAGTAAACTAAAACTCGACTGGGTGTACGGTTACCGAGGCAGAGACTGTCGAAGTAATCTGCATCTACTGCCAACGGGGGAAATCGTTTATTTCGTCGCGGCCGTGGTCGTCTTGTACAACATGGAAGAGCATAGCCAGAGGCACTACTTGGGTCATACGGACGATATCAAGTGGTGGGTTAATTGAATTCATGCGTGGATCTGCTCCGTCGATCTTAATGATCGTGCGGAACTAATGGCGGCAGTATCGCGTCTTCGAGCAACTTTCTTCTCTATTCTTCTGCCGAACCGAAAGGATGCTAATTAATTGGATTTCATCCGAAACGAGATCGTCCACTCGCGGTTGTAAAATCCGAGATGCTACGCTCGTGCAACGAATAGATTAGCAAGAATTAAGAAAATCGTTCTCCTCGCGTACGTGTATGTACGTTATCGCTCGAACCTCGCGAATCTCTTTCAATAGTTTCGATACGTTCTTCTCGCGGTCTCTAAAGGTAAACGAGATAAAAAGCAACTTGCAATTTGCCATCGAATATTTAATTCAACATCTGCCGTCAAAAAATTTCTTATTTGCAACAGTAAATCTCTCTCTCTCTCTCTCTCTCTCTCTCTCTCTCTCTCTCTCTCCCCGCCCCTCTCTTTCTCCCACGATAATCGTACGTTTAATTTTATTATATTTATTCGGATTTTCTTTCGACTTGTAGCGTGGCTTTATATTAATCGAGAAACATTTTAGCATAGCGATTCATCCAAACAAGCTCGTGGTCGCCACTGGTCAAGTGTGCGGAACCGACAGACGAGATGCTATGGTAAGAACGTGTTATATCAAGCTTTACCAGGGTTGGACGAAGAGTAATACTTTAAAAATGACGATCGACGATACCGACGCTTGACGTCCCTACGATTTGTTTGGAACGCGTGATAAAATCGCAGCAAGACATCGTGTAATTATAGTCGAAGGGAGGCGGAGAAATGGAATCGCGTAATTACTGTTCGGTATGATTCGATTCAAGCGACGCGCTATGATGGTAATATAACGTAAGTTGGTCTCGATGTGTGCCCATTTTCTCAAAAGTAAGAACAACTCTCTTTCCTTTCGGTCGTGAAACGGCGGTTTTACGGTGGCTCTTTAAAACTTACCTACTACCTCCGTTAGGAGGTCGTAAGTATTGCTTTTCGTTCGACCCTGGCACGTACCACGTAAGTGCAAGAAATACGTTTGAATTTTTCTCAGCCTCATATAAGGATATGGAACTCGGTCAGTTTGACCACTCTTTGTGTAATTGGTAACGGCGAGTTCGATGGATCGATCTGTTGTCTCTCGTTCTCGAAAGCAGACGGTGGAAATTATCTGTGCGCTATCGACGAGACTTCTGATCATAACATTTCGATCTGGGATTGGCAGAAAGGAGAACGAGGTACCAAGGTGACTGAAACAAAGGTACGTTCTAATTAACGCATTCGCTGTTATGGTCTCGGCAGATCTACTACAGCCTTACGGGTATTAGTGGGTTTCGCTGTATGCGCGTTTTTATAGATTCGAGTAAGACGCACTCGTAAAGATTAATCTCGTACGAGTGTACCGTCGTTACGATTTTTCATTCGATCAAAAAATCTTTGAAATTCGTGTTACGATACTTGATACGAAAGAAAAACGTTGTATGTCGAGGCCTAACGCTATTCGTTAGACAGCATATATGTGCGCACATATATTCAACTGGATGCCGTCTGAACGGATCGAAGGAACAAAAAGAGTTTGGTTGACAAAGATACCCACTTCGATGCTCGACAGCGATTCGAAACCGGAACCGGCCTATTTCATGAACGACGATTGTCAATTGCAGTGCTCGGTGGACACGGTGGTATGCGCCGAGTGGCATCCGCTGGAACGGAACCAGATCGTGTCCTGTGGGAAGGGACACGTGTCCTTCTGGTCCCTTGATAACGGTGGCATGCTGTACAAACGGATGGGCATTTTCGAGAGCAGAGAGAAACCAAGATACGTTACCTGTGTGGCTTTTAATCAGAGCGGTGATGTTCTTACTGGCGATAGCAACGGCAACATCATCGTTTGGGGCAGGGGTAAGAGGAATTTCGTGTTACCGTTTGCCGATATATCTCGACTAATGAAAGTAACATTGCGTAGGAAAATGAACAGAGAGCAAGTACTATGTATAACGCGTACACGTTTCTGTACACAGGGTACGCCACGACACGGTTAGTCAACGCAGGTTGACAAGAAGACAATAAGATACAAATGCATTTTTCCTTTAAGTTTCCAGCCTAAAAGTATTTCAGCTTGTTTCAAGGTCACTTCGACTTGTACCATATCGCTTATAGATCGTTGAACGTAAAAAACGAATAGTTTTGTCTCGCGTTTGATACTTGCCGTAATCATAATCGCAATGTTATACGCGTAAAGCTAATTAGAACATCCTATATTCGTAATAATAACAGTTTTTTAATCGTAACATCTTTTTATAGGAACCAACACGATTTCGAAGATAGCGAGGAACATTCACGAAGGATCTATATTTTCGATTTGCGTTTTGAAAGATGGTTTTATCGTCACCGGGGGTGGCAAAGATGGCAAAATATTGTATTTCGACGAATCGTTAAACCTGACGGGGGAGGAGGCACAAGTAAGCTCGAGAATATAATACCAATGATACTACTACTGTACGCTAATTAATCGTAACCCTTAGCGATTAAAACGCAATAATTTACTTAAGCTTATTCTTATCTGCGACGTTTATCGTTCCGAGTTAACACTTTGCCCGTCGATTTTTCCTTGAATTTCTTCAAAATGCTTAGAGTAGTTAACGTTAACACAATACGTCCGATTTGTTAGATCGAGGATCATTTTGGTGGGATTCGCACACTCGCAGAAGGCAGAGGTTCACAGTTGCTGATCGGAACAACCAGGAATTGCATTCTAGTAGGCGACGTGGGAATGGGATTTAATCCGGCCATGTTGGGACACGCCGAAGAAGTTTGGGGACTCGCAGCTCATCCGACTTTACCGCAGTTTGCAACAGCAGGCCACGATAGGTTGTTGCAAATGTGGGATAGTCTCAGTCACACTGTGGTCTGGAGCAAAGACATCGGGGTTAGCACGGTGTAAATTATAACTAGATTAGAATAGCACCTAACGGAAGCGGCGACTCTGTTTAACCGAGTTACTTCTCTGTTTGCGTTTGATCTTCGGTCTACGTAGTCCAACCTAAGTTTCAAAGGCCCCAAGGTCGCCTTAAGATCGTAATGTTTCAAACCTATGAATTCGTTGTCGGAATAGCCGTATTGGGATATGACGTTGAGAAAATCTTTTCGCGCCGTTCTACGCGACAAGTTTTTTTTATCAAACGGCGAGTCGCGCGATGATATTTTGCTGTTTTTCGTTTCGACTCACCCTGTATATAGATCGCCGAAGATTTCGAAATAAACGACGCGTCGGCCGTATCGCAATTATTATACACGAATAAAGATAAACGTCGAGTACTTTGTGTGCAGATTGTGAGAAAGAACGAGTCTACCGTAACTATAATTCTACAGCGATTAAACAGAATTTTCGTTCATTTAGGAGCAAGCACAGAGCATCGGGTTCTCACCAGACGGTAATGTTATGGTAGTCGGATGCACTTCCGGAAAATGGTTAGCGATCGACAGTGAAACTCGAGAATTATACACTCATCACAGCGACGGGTCAGAACCTATTCAGGTGAAACTCCTTACAATTGTATCATTTCCCATCGCGATAAACTTTATTTCGCCAACGAACCTCTAACGATCGTGTTTTTCGCTTTCAGGTCGTTAGATTTTCACCAGACGGAACGCTGTTAGCTCTGGGTTCCAGAGACAACTATATTTATGTTTACCAGGTAAACGAAGATGCGGTCAAATATAGTCGTGTTGGACGATGCATGGTAAGATTGTTTTCTTTATTACGAATTTTCTTACCTAAGATAAAAAGTTCTACGCATCTATAGAACACGGTTAGAACTTAACCAACGTGTTTGATGTGGAAATGAAACGGAGAAATTGTTCGATGTACCACGTACATATACGATTCTTATCTGCATTGAAATTTTTCGATCGACTAACTTTTCAATGTTTTATTCTCTTATATTCGTTGTAGTAACTGGTGCAATTTGAAACTGTATAATAATTCTAGTTTTTTTATATTGTTCATATACTGTAAACGTCGTACATACACGTATAAACAACTGAGAAAACATACTCGTATATTGGTTATCGAATCGATGGGTTTGAAATTTGCTGTACAAACTGCTTTTACGTATTAAAGTTTGCTGTAATCTCATACCATTTGTATAAAAGGCGCTCGACGATACTCATACTTTTAGATGTTCGTTCGACCAGTGTTTCTACGTGGTAACGCGAGCTACTTTCATTTACGAGCGTGTTGTAATATATACACATATATACAGAGACGATTCGTTTCAGATAAATACACGCTTTGTTTTAAAAATTCATACGTAGTTTCTCATGCAATATGAATGAAAGTAAATGCGACGACTGAATCTAAAACTACACGCATTGTAAATATTTCATTATTCGTTACTCGTTCTACGATATTAAAGCGGTCGCCAAAGCGAATTAACCTCATAACGCGTTGTTTCGACCACAAGGATCGATATATATATTTAAACGAAGTACACGTAATTAGGACACGCAAATCGTCGTATATCACAGTGGTATCCTAGTATCATCGTACGTAATAATTTATGAAAGAAGAATTCGCAACCACGCGTTCGATATAAATTTACTTACGATTAGAGTAACCTCGTAAAATCAAAAATATCATAATACATACGTTCTTTCTTCGTTTCTAGCCAAAGAGGATACGCAGGCGTGGTGTAAGACACGTTTTTGGTTGATCAAAGAACTAAAAGGAGACATTATGTTACAAAAGCGTTTATTCTACAATTTCGTAAAAGTAATTTCATCGATTTTTCCAAAAAAGAAAGAGGAATACGCAGAGGAAATACAGTTTCAGTTTTAGTAAATTACGGGGATGCAATTCTTTGCGTTCAGTACCTTACGCAATAATTTCTATGGCAGATGTATTTCCCGCATTTTATATGAAATATAGTCGAACCGATTGATTCGTGTAATAAAACGCGTTTGTCACGAACAACCATCGAAATGCACCATTTCGTGGACGATATAATGTCTCTGAAAATGATACAATATCGCCATAGCTATTTATAGTCGCATATGAGCAGATATTTCTTTTTAAAAATTGCTTACGTCAAGCACGCACGGTAGTCATTGTCTGCTGCACAAATTATTGGCGCTCCTTTCATAGCAATGCCTGTAAACTTGGACACTCCCGGCTGTTTCGCGAAGCTAATCGTTTTATTATAATGTTATGTCATTTTTTTATTCGCAGCTTATAAAGAAAGAGAGAGAGAGAGAGAGAGAGAGAGAAGCGAGGGATATTTTTTCGTTGCTTAAACGGCAAAAATTTGTTTCAGGGACATTCGAGTTTCATAACTCATTTGGACTGGTCGCTGGACGGACAATATTTACGTAGCAACAGCGGAGACTATGAACTGCTATATTGTGAGTAAATTAACTTGTGTTGCGCGTATAATTATAATTTCTACGTGCTTGTGCAACGCGTTTGCATTTCATAAATAGAACATTTGCAAGTTGAAAGGTTACTCGTATCTTTTTAACGGGACTATGTACTCATCGGAGAAAATAATAAAATCTGTTCTAATATTTGTCTCGTTTACGCTTTAATAACGATTTATTATATTATATTTAATGATCGATGGTACGTATAACCACAGGGAATCCCGGAGTTTGTCGTCAGATCCCACAACCATCGATGATGAGGGACATGGACTGGGCGAGTCACACCTGTGTAATATCCTTCGAAACGATTGGGATATGGCCGGAAGGAGCCGATGGTACAGACGTAAATAATTGTACCCGTAGCGGTGATTCCAAGTTGCTCGCAACCGGCGACGACTTTGGAAAAGTCAAGTTGTTCTCTTACCCCGCTTGTCAACCGAAGGTAACTTTGGATATAGTATTATTATATATATTAGTATATATATAGTATTATATATATAGTATTATTATATATAGTATTAAGTAAATTGTACGTTTTAAGTTTGTTCTGGATAAGTTGAATGGCAGATCGCTCGAGAACGATACATTAGCGATGTACGCTCCGATCGAACTGTAATGCGACAAGTCAGAGCTCAGGCATGCCTATAAAGAAGAGAAAGCAATAAATACTTGATGGCTATAAACGAGAATAAATTTGCTTGTTCCAGTCGCTGTGTCACGCGTACGGTGGTCATTCGAGTCACGTCACGAACGTATCGTTCCTTCAAGACGATACGCGATTAATTTCCACTGGCGGAAGTGACACGAGCGTTCTTCAATGGATCGTAAATTACTAACTCTGCCAACTCTACCAATCGAGCCGAGTGGAAAATAGAAACAGTGAAAATACGAAGCACGACGAAGTAGCATTCGGCGTAACCAGCCGAATTTAATCCAGGAACTCTATGACCACTGTTCTCGTTGTTAGCTCGAGGAAGAGTCGAAAGAAACGAGCGACGACGGTTGCGACCGTGGAAAGGAAAAGTCCTGGTTTAAAGAGAGGGGAAGAGAAAAAAAATGCTACGTACGGTTAAGTAATTTTACTCTTTAAGTGTCCTTCAAGAATCAATGACCGAATGTCATGACGCTAATTTCTTATTATTGTTAGTTACGAACGATCTTGATCCGTAATTTTGCGCTGCGAAAACAAGACGACGTGAAAATATTAGTGAAATCTTGTCAGCCAATGTGGCGAACGATATAATAGACTACACTTGGTCAATTAGTATGTAATAACGTAACAAAGTGTCTTTTTCACATTTCATGTATTTACAACTATTTTTCGAACGCCGAAACGCCGCCGACTTTACAAATTTATGTGAGTGTTCTTCGTCTAGTAATCGCTGACGAAACGCACCGTGATCTTTTCCACGTAAACACACAAGTTGCACAGTTCGTAGATAAGTAGATATATACATTCGTACAATTAGTACCGATAAAACGAAATTGAGTGATTTTCAAGCGATTTGATAGGAAACGTGAACATTCCAATTGCTCGTGCCCGTAAAAAGATAGGAATAGTCGTTATTTTCTAGCCTGTGCAGCCACGTAAATTCTATTTCTTCTGAACGTTAGCTATCACGCTACCAGCCACCGCCCAACAATGTGTTTGTTTCTCGCGAATAGATCGTTATCGATCTTACCTACTATAAGCTTATTTCGCGGTGGTACGAGCCCTTAAAGCAATTTTAAATAGCGAAAGCCAAAATAGATGGAGCGAAGAGTATGCAGTTCGGGAAAGCGGAAGAAATTGCAAGTTAGTGGGATAACCGATCGATCGGTTAAATCGTTGAAATTATTGAAATTGTTCTATTTCGTCGGAAAATCGTGGTATACACGTGGTGTATTTATGTTTGGTCTGCTACTAATTTTGTTTTCAGAAATACGATATTTCTGTAACGCAGGCTTTTTTGTAATGCTTCTGAAAATACGAATAAATATGTGGACGAAGAACGTCTTGAGTTTTATCGAGTAACTGGATTATATTTCACCTGATTACTTTCTTGTCACGTACCGTAGGTATAAATCTGTTACGGTCATCAACAGGCATACACTTTCTCGTTTCATGTTATGTCAAAGCCTTTACCGCGTTCCAAGTTGATAGCTTGAATCGTTCCGTATCGATCATTCTCTATATCCATGGATCCTGACGAACATCCTAATGGAAAGAAATTGAAAATATCGCGCGCAGTTTGCCATTTTCATTCTTGTTCGTCGTTTATACTGTTAAAAATTCAATGTTTCTCGAATAGATGAAAGAGAGTTACGTCTTCGATCCTAATGCTAATCGGTTTATGGAAAAGCGTACTTCGAGCTGCTATTTCTTTGCCGTTATATCAGTAACATTGTATTTGTCGAATTATTACATCATTCGATCTGCTATGTGTAATTCGTACAATTGCGGTCCATTTCCATTACGAAAGATACCTCAAATCGGATGACCAAGTAAAATTATCGAGAATGACAAATTTATAATGCAACGACGTAATATTATAAATAGATATTAATATTACGTTGCCATTTAGATTAGATTAACTAAATCTGCTATTAAATCTTCTATTACAGTCTATTCTTAATCCATCGTCTATTCTACGATCAAATCCATCGTATCTATGTTACGCTCTGTTCTTAATATTCAACGCTTAAATAAAGTTATTTGTACGTGTAATACGTTATAGCTTTCAATTAATAAATATAATTAAACGATACAGCGTTATTTGAAGTATCGTTATATGACGCGTTGTGCGTCGAGCTTATCAATACTAGTTGGAGAAATTGATCTGCCGAAATGAGGAAAGTTTCTTGGATATTTTGTACGTCTATGCCATGTATTGTAATATCCGCAGCCTTGCAAAATATTGCTTTCTTCGTTACGTGAACGGTGCACTATAATTATAGCGAACCGGCATTTCTTCCGAACAGCTCTTGGTAAACGTGCACACGGTGCATTATGACGCTTGATTTTCTTCCTCCCTATATGCGTAAAAGAATGTTTCCATTTAGCGTTACGTATACGGTACTTTACGGAAGCAGCTGTCACGATTAATTTTGTACGTAGATTTTATGCTTTGGTTTCGGTACGTATTTACGATATAGTCGTTGTTGTAATAATCGGAAAATCACACGTGGAGATACTCGTGCGAGAAAGAAATTTCATTCGTATGGAACGCGATGGAGGATAAACATCGACTAAAGACTTCTATGATATTCGTAATTGGAATCGCCACGTAAATTAAAATGATGTATTCGGGCGAAGAATACAGCATAGCCACGTCGATCGGCACGATTATCAAACGATGAAATTTCATACAGTACAGCGAAACACTCGTGTATAATTATTGGAATGTAAGGTTTAGTTTAGCGTCCTTTCAACTTACGCTTGGCCCAGTTCTTTGGTCATATTCTCTAGGATTAAGGCGTAAAAGTTTGCGGACGTCATACGCTGGCAACCGTGTCGCCTCGATTTCGCAAGTCTCAACGGCTTAAAATTCAGAATATGGTAGACGCAGAACGAGTCTCGAGTCGAACTCGCGTAAGTTGGTTACGTATGGCGAACCTGCTCGTGCATTGATTCGTAAAATATTTTGCAGCCAGCCGATGCGAGGCTACATGACTCACGATCGCTCGTGATTAAAAGTACGATAATCGATAATCCCGTTTTACCGTGGCTTTTTATTAGCACTCGGATCTTATCCTGGAACGGTTGAACCGAAAAGCACAGGAGTCGATTTCCAGTTACTCTTCCATCTGTAATCGGGCGTTAAACTTTGTAATTCGGGTAAAAATGCCGTCGGGTTTTCGATTCCATTTCGTAATACGTAATGTTTTCTACGAAGGATCCGCGCGATAAGAAATGGTCGATCAACGACGAAGGAGCGTAAATTTTGCAGCGAAATTTAGTTGGACTTTCTCACGTCCGAGCTTTCACGGCGTTTATAACTGTTAACACACCGTTGAGACAAACTCTGTGATTAAGCGATTGTTCTCGTTCGCTGTTTCGGAATCGCCGACCGTGCAGAGCGAGTGAAAAGTTCCCTTAATCGCAGAGTACCTGGCGTTACGCGTCATCCACGGTTGACCGTGCAAAAAGAAATCCTTTATGCTGGATAATTCGCAGAAAGTATCAACTCGGAGCAACGTACCTGCGATTTTTCGTTGATCGATTTCTCGCGTATCTAAGAAGTAACGGTTTTCTAACGCGTACGAGTACGTTTTGACCAATAAAATAGGAACATGCGACAACAACTACGTTCAATGGTACCTTTATAGATCTTTGTCGCATTTTGATCTTTATCCTTGTCTGTTGCTTATTTCCATCAGTTTCCTTAGTTTCGTTTATTTGTAAAACGAAGATCGAACGTTGTTTTATTTGGCTCCGGTACTTATTAGAGTTTGAAATAATTGCACGCTTGTTTTCTAAATTGCGCGTATCAGGCAATGCTTAATCAACGATATGGCAAACTCGAACGTAAATATAGTTTTGCCATATCGATAACTACAACTTGAAATTGACTTTCAAATGCCTGAGAAAAAAGGAAAAACCATAAAAGATAACGAAAATCGAGTTGTTTATTCCCCGCGCTGTTAAATCTGACGCAAGTAACTGTTATAAAAAGGAACCTACTTTCAGTTGAAACGTGTTTAGGTACTAAAGCAACTGGACCATGAAGGAACAAGACATTTCCCACACGCGATTTTTCCCTGATTATTATTCCAACTAAAAACTTTCCTCGTTAAAGTGCGCTAACAGCATCCAGCTCGAATTATGCAAATAAATAAAATTTATTCTTTGGCGATAAATCACATTTTTTCGCTAGAGAATCGTAAATAAGCTTAGGAACGTTAAAAACGTTCGCTTGAAAAATGAATCGCTTCGAACCGCGATAACTTGAAAACGAATGCGTGCAACGCAAAAGTTTAAACGTTGGTTCGTGAGTAAAGGTCGATGGTTTTATTTTATCGTACGTAAAAAAAGCGCGGATAAAATTTTGTAGAGAGCAAAAGCTCGTGTTTCCATTGTGAACGTGATTCGTGGGGAGAGTTTCTCGAAAGAAATATAGAATGAAAATACTCGAGAGAATGCGAACTCTCTGGTTTCTTTCCGGTGGCTTTTGTCGAAAACTAAGAGACGCCTTTCGCGTCGCCGGTTGAATTCAGCGTTATGTAATTTCGCAGCATTGACGAGGTACGCTAGTCGGTGGTCACAACGCGAAATATTTCACGATTTATGACGGTAATAATCGTGTCAGCGTTTATCAGCGTTCGGTAAGAGATTCTGCTATGTTAGTCGTACCGTACGTATGTTCTAACGATTAATCGATGTCTTCGCGACGGTATTATTTCAAAGCGATAACTATATTGGTCGTAACGAAACATTCGTGTTTTCCAGGTATATAAATTTACAGAAATTTTTTAGGAAGCATTTCAGAATATAATCGTTGATGCCAATAAATGCCATACTGCGCGCAACACGATGGAAATGGTACGAACTAGAGCGAATTAACCATAGCAGTTTCTTTACAAAAATTCTGTAATTGTGAATTTTAACGATACACGACTTCGTTGGGGATCCTTCGACGTACATATGAAAATGTCAAACAATCGAGTACCAAAGAATTAGAAAAACGACGAGTTTTAAGAGTGTACGTGGCGTTGCCGCGCCAGATCCTGTTCGATTCGTTTTCGTCGAAGGAAAGAAGGATGATCGGGGGACCAATTAGAGGATACCGCGGTCTTATTGCGCGGTCAAATATAAATCTCGGAAGGACGAGGAACCACCGTATCGAGAACGGTAGCAGGCAACGCCCTCGGAAAAAAGGATCGAAAAGGAGGGTTCACGGCAAGGATCGAACGACAACCACTCAGGGATGGCGGACACGGTCGAACCGAGGGAGGACCGAGGGGAATCAAAATCGAGGAAAAAGAACCAGGGACACAGTGTGTTGGCTTCAAATCAAGAGACCAGACGAACCGGTCTACCTCTCCGCGAGATGCGTCTAATTTTTTTCCCCGTTCTCCTTCCTTTTTTTCCCTCCCCTTTTTTCTTCTTTTGCTTTCTTTCCGTCTCTCTTCTTTTTTCGCTCGTCCCTACGTTTGCCCAGAGCCTTTCCTTTCACGCGTCCTCCCTCTCTTCGCCGTCAGGATCTACCTTTCACCCCTCTTTTCATCCTACGAAGATGCCTGCAGGTGTCCGGTTGGGGACTGACCAAAAATCTTGGCCGGGAGTCCCGATTTCCGACTCCCTTGTCGCTGTCGAACGTCGCGTCGATGCCGCGGCGCTGGATCTCTCACCAACTATCGCGCGATCCTCTCGATCCTACACTACGGCGAACTACGGCGAACGAGGTGTTAACTGGAAGCAATAATTCCGCGTATAAGCGCCGTTGCCGTCGAGCAAAGAAATCACGACAACCGCTGAGGAAAGAGTATCGGAGATTTCACGAACGATGCTCGATTTTTGCCTTTTGCTTTCGTTTTAGTTTTCCTCTTCTCTTCTCTTCTCTTCTCTTCTCTTCCTTATCTTGTTTTCCCGAATACAGCGAAAGTAAGGGAATCGGAGTCATGAATTCCAAAATGACTATCGACTGTCGGTAGGTGTTTACACAAAATCTGCGATCTACTTAACGATAGATTAGATATCATAGTTATCCATGATAAACACGATCGAGAACACGCGTTAGAAATTTACTGGCAAAATACTTTCCTAAGCATAATATTATTTAATCGACGAGAAGATAAGATAAATTCATTCGATGAATTTAAGCGAATTCAATTTATTCGACTAATTTCACAAGGAAAGAAAGGAGGGAAAAGATTTCAACGATCCTTAATTGGCAATCGAGGCAAATGATTTGGCAGTTCTGAACGTGCCACGTAAGAATGTCTACGATATTTCAACCGTGTTAGCCACTAGCTGTAGCGGCTGTTAGCCGCGTAGCTGTACCTAAATGTTGCTCCGCCGTAAAAAAGGGCGTCTTCCCGACTTTCGCTTAAATCAAGTCGTTGCTGCCAGTTAGTGCCAAAAGTAGTTTGTCTATATACGTGCATTATATAAGAAAGCCGTATTGAAAGTATTCGTATTGAAACCGAAGATACGACTGGTTGTTGGAACTAAAGCAAAAGTCATTCTTCTTGAAACCAGCTTAAAACTTTTCTCCGCCAGATAGGCCTCTATTTGAATCAACACGACGACGTTGCCAGTCGTTGAAGCTTAATCGGACGTTTAACGTCGATGGATACGTTTTATGATAATTAATTATCATTGTTCTAGATCGTAGTACGTATCTGCAGTTACGCAACCAGGTCGATCAAACGTATTACGGAGAAGAAAAGGCGATAGCTTTATAGCTCGAATAAACGAAAGTATAACGTACGATATTTACGACGACGTGAACGACGTTTAAAACGAATACGCGACGATATTTCTCGAAGAATCGGGCGATCCTGCCTACGGAATAACGACGAAACGAGGGGCCTTGCCGCCTTGTAAGCGAGCGAGCGAGAAGAAAGTTCAAGGTGATCCAACGTTATTCAGGATCGGCGACCCTTCGAGACGTTCAGGATTCGTTTAGAAAACGTTCGGTAGGAGGAAATCACACGGTTGTACCGGCGATACGACGAGAATACTTAAAGAGGTGCATTGCTGCACGGTTCCTCGATTCGAATGCAAAGCCGGATCGTAAAAGGCGCATCGAATGGCTCTTAACCTTAACATTTTCTCTCTCCGAAGTTTTTCGACTTTGTCACCGTTCCTTAAACGTGACACCATCTTCCGCGATTTCTCCGTTTCTTCGTTTCTTCGTTTCTTCGTTTCTTCGTTTCTTCGTTTCTTCGTTTCTTCGTATCTTCTTCGTCGATCGCTTCCAACTAAGATTTGACGTTGAGTCGCCGTGATCGCCAGATATTAAGCTACGATTGAAGATATTTCGTTCTACCTAGACTACACCCGACCAGCGGCATATCGACGGGGGTGGAATCAGCTTCGATACGTACAGGGTCCGGTTGAGTAACGCGTAAACGCGGCCACGACGCGATTTCTTCTGGAGAAATAAGGAAAAGATATGGAAGAAAATTTGCTCGTTATCGGTTTGGTTTGCGAGAAAATCGAGTTGGACAATTTATCGAGTATACTCGAACATGGCAAATCCCAGACTGGACAGGTCTAACTAATCCACCCTGTACACGTGTACTCGCGAATCCGAGTCGTTTCTATCCTTTATCTCGATAAACGACACCCGATATAATTTCTCAAATAATTTTTAATTCTAGCGTATCGGCAATGTAGAGTACAAACATCCTCCAGCTCGAAGCAACTCGTTACTTCGACTCGTTTTCTTTCTTTCGCCGAAATAAAATTCGCGCAGGTTTGGATGGAGCTTATCGATCCGATAATTAATATAGCGCGAATCGACGTAACGAATTAGATGAAAATTTCTCGAGTATCCCGGAGCAGAGATATATCATAAAGCAACACCGCTATAAATTCGAAGATCACGAACGAGCATGCCCGTTTCGAACGTGAATGAATTACCGAGCAAAAGCGTAACGAGAGGAACATCTCACACCTTTCTCTGCGAGATAATTTGCATGCGACCGACCAATGAATAATTTCGTTCGACACGAGTGAAAATCGCTTGGAGCGATCGATTGCTCGAAGCCACGCGAAGCAAAACTACCTCTTCTAACATCGAGAACCATTCGAAAGGCAAAAATAAATTACGAATTTGCGGACGAATAAGTTTATTGCAAGAGTTTGTTGCAACATTCAGACACGTATAGAACACATTAGGGCAGCTGTAGTTTAACACCTTGATTTCCACGACACAGGAAATTCTCCTAATTTCTAACTTTGCCGATGCGAAACCTAACGGGTTTCTTCTCATTGTTTCAGATTATAGGTTCTAAGCAATATCCAGAATTGTCGCGACACCCTTTGGAACCGAACAACTTTTTAAAAATTGGCCATTTCTGAGAAATTGGGAGGATTAATTTACCAGATGAGATGCAAAAAAAAAAGCTCGAGGAAATTCCAATTGGTCGGAATCGTTTTTCAACTTTTTTATCCTGGCTTGTAGCGGAAATTTAAACGACATATTTATAAACGGTTAAAAATGGCGAAAATCGCGGTTTTCTCTACTTCTCGATAAAATTCTCAGCACATTATACATATATACGCTGAGAATATATATCCTTCCAACTTCCAGAAAAAAACAAAAAAAAAAACAAAAAAACGAAAGAAACCGTGGTTTGACGCGATCTTAAGAAGGTTAGTCAGTTTCAAGGGGTGTCGCAACACTTTTGGCAACAGAGGCAATTTCTTAATAGCGTGAAATAGACGAACGACGCGTTAACTCGATCGATCGGAGATTCGATTTCGACGAACGAGGTGTCGAGCTAATCTTACCTGGTTCCATCTTTGCCAACGAACGCACGTACGCATCCACGCTTCGTTCGACCAACTCGTGGTTCCTTCTCGATATTTTGCACCCGCGATAAATTTTCCCTTTACGCGTGAAATTGTAGCGGCACGCGAGGTTCCATTAATTTATTAAAGGCGAAAGCGCACGGCCAAGCGATCTGACCGCTGCGCCGTGGTTGTTGCTGCGACTGTGGAGCGCGCTCGAGGGGAGATGTACGGCAATTTAAAAGCCCGTATTTTCGAAGGACACACGAGCTGCCTGCTCTGACGCAACAACCCTCTGGCCTTCTGTATGGCAGAACGGGTGGTGAAGCGGGTGGACGAGCAATTTACAAATCAGTTGGAGTGGCTCGACGACATGCGGGTACGCGACCAGGGAAATCGAAAAACCTGGATCCTGAAACGTTCCGACCGATTGTCCGGTCGCGTGTCCCACATCCGACATTCAACGACACGACGACTAAGTAGCTTCTCAATTTCTTCTTTCCCACGGGAATCCTTGGTGCGCGTTGAGTCTGACGCATTCGTAAAGTATCGCGTTCAATTAGTCAGAGTGTAATCCAAGGCAATGGAAATGTTTTCGTGTTCTCGCTGCCGAGATTAAAGTATATCGTCGAAGCGTCCAAGTCTATCGAGTAAAAGGATCGTTGCAAATGGATAGGTGCCTGTTGGAAAGATCGCCGAACAATCGCAGGAACAATTGAATAGGGAACACGATAACGTCGTGCACGACATTGTCTCTAGGTAATTTTTCAGAAA
This sequence comes from Bombus waltoni, assembly GCA_014737395.1. NCBI lineage: Eukaryota > Metazoa > Arthropoda > Insecta > Hymenoptera > Apidae > Bombus > Bombus waltoni. Next base: position 278,837 of record JACXII010000050.1, read on the forward strand.
CTAGCGCACCGATTAGCTTCTGCTCGTCGCTTTCTTTCACGCTCGAGGGATTCGAAACGAAAGAAACAAACTTTTAATTGGATCGCAACGTTGATTTTAATGAAAAAGAAAATGAGAAGCGCGAGGGGATAATCCAAAAGACGGAGTAGTAGCATCCTCTTTACGGGGGAAAAAGATGGAAAGAAGAGAAGGAGAAAGGAGCGACGAGAGGTTGATCGGTGAAATTCGGCGGTAGCGAATTCTTGGCTGGTTCTCCGTCGAAAATGTCCGGCGAAACGAAATAAAGAAAGAGGAAAAAAGAGAAGGTGGCCGACGATGCCGTGAGCCACGAAGAAAGAAGTAAGAGTCGTAAAACGGGTTCTCCTGGACCCCCTTGGCTGTTCCTTTCTTTCTCTTTTTAACCGAACCTTCGATCTTTCGCGTTAAACGCCACGATGTTTTAACTTTTAACGAGCGACAACGGCAACTTTGCCGCTCAAAAATCTGCGATAGTTTCCGGTTTCGTGTTACCAGATGCGAGTGTCGTCGACTATCTTATCCATAAGCCTATCGACCGACGTGGATTTCAAAGTATCGATAAAAGCTAACGCGATTACTTTACTGAAATTTCCGCAACAGGCAGGCAGGCAGGCGGAGGACAAGCTGTCCAAGTTTCTCGTTAGATAACTACCTATCGCGTATCTCTAATTTTGCCGAATGGCGGATTTTCGACGTTGATTCGAGGTGGGAAATCTTACGAAATAACAGGATGTTTTTTAACACGCTGGTCCTTTTCGCTCTAAAATATACGCATATTCGCGGTTGCGACATTGCCTACGTTAACTACGTCGACTACAACCTACGCGATAAGACACGGAGAAAATGAGTCTTTCTCTGGCAAAAATGGCATCGCGCGTCGCATGGATATCCGTGAAATCGTTAATGACGCCAACTTTACAGACGAGGTGCTAAAATACGTAATTACACACGTAAACGTGTAAAAATGAAAACGACGGATCGTGGTGGAGAAAAGTTAAGCAGCGAGAAATACACGTATAATTGGTGGTCGGTTATGCGCATCGGCCATAGGAGCCTCGTCCTGACCTTGATGCAAGGCCACCGCGCCGATGGTACTTTTACGTTGGCACGAAAAATATAAAAGTTCATCTGGAGGTATCCAGGAACGAGTTCGCCGATGAAATAATTAAAACAGAGTACACTTATTATTCGCATATATTCGCAAGGTTAAGTGCGCGTACGCGTACGCTAGCCATATACTGTAAAAGATATAATGGAAACCTTGAATCCCCAAAGAGCCGCTTGACTAATAAGACTAGCTTCCAAACGGACAATACGTTGCACGTTATAATCGATATCGGTATCGACCGACCGCGGTGAATGGGGATGGAAGAGGAGGCAAACTATTTAAAAAGTCAAATTATCGATTACTACGACGCGAGTTAACGCGTAAAACCTCGCGACCAACTTGGAAAGGTTCTCGCGTTGCCGAATTGTTGTGTATTTTTTTTTTTGCGAATATTATTATCGTGGCATTTCCGATGTAACGTAGGCAGGCGTAAACGTAATCTCGTCGAGCGAACCGCAGAATGTTTATTAATTGGCCAAAAAGAATGTTGCAAGAACGATACGATAAGGTATCTTTGAGTTATATCGGTCTTTCTTACTAACGTATGTTCCGCGTTTTCGTACTTTATTCGCTCTCAATTTCATTCGGTGTCAACCTATCTTCCGACTTGTTAATTTCACGCTTTTGCTCGTTTCGAGTTATCCGGTTTGCCTTCCGTAAAATTACAAAACTCATAAAGCGCCGGTCTATTGCATCCCGATAAAATTCAAGCGTTTACGTTGCAATTTATTCGTTTGACGGTGAAACGGAAAAATATATGGGCACACTTGCGTTCCAGAGACTCGCTCGTTGGGTGAATCCGTGAGGCTTCCTTCGCACGCAGAGATCATCGCGACCATACCTTCTTCGCTCGATACGTTATACAGGCCTTTTCGGAAAACGTAAGTCGATGTTAATTCCAACGATAGGAAAATAAAATCGAGACGTCTTCGCGTCTATGCGTTTGGGAAAAGGAGAGCTGCGCGTCGCGAGACGTCTCTTACGTCGAACGGTACGATTATCGATTTGAACGTTCAGCCGGGGCGATCTATCGATCGTTTGTCATCGCGCTACGATAATCCTTGTTATCGCTGCGCGATCGATCGAGGAAAAAGCAACTCGAGTATCTTTCGCCGAGATGACAGCACGACGATCGAGACTCGCGCGGTGTGTACTAATGGTGTGTGCACTGGCGATCATCGACTGGTAATACGTATTTCAATTTCGATCGGCGACGATCGATCGACGCTGCACGGCGTCGTTCCGTTTGCGGTCGAACGTTTCCGATCGCACTGCGATCGATTTATCGGATCTAATCGCGTGCCCGTGGTTACGTGACCGCGATCGTTCCGTGCGAAGAGAGCCCAACACCGTTCGAACGATAAACAGAGTACGGCCGTGATTTTCCTCTTATTACGTGCTGCTGGCACAGCTTGCTTTTCCCTTGCCGGGGACCGGTTTCGGACCTTTTAACGGGCCCTCGTTAATTATCGTTGTTTCAACGTTGCGAAGAAACTTGCGTCCACCTGGGAAAGAACAACTTGGAAAAACGGAAATAGAAGAAGAAGAAGAAGAAGTTGAATTCGCGAAGAAAATAAACGTATCGTTCGCGTTAAACAACGTGATCCATTAATAAGATAGTATAAGGAAACTTATTTCAACGAAAGAGAATGCGATATGTACGATGGGAGAGGAAATTGCATAACAGAACTGTTACAGATCGGGAGAGCAGTAATTCGTTCTGAACATTGATGTTGCGAGCAACTCGAAAAGCTACAGGCAGCGATCGAAGAAGGGATGTTTGCTTTTCGGAGAAGAAGAGGCGAATCGACGTTCTTCGGTGCAACGATGTCGGACTATGTTTGACTTTAACGATCTAGCGGAATCGAGTCGAATTCGGACAGTTTTAACAGACTGAATCATCCCCGTGTTTCAACGTTGTTCTTTCGATCGTACATCGATGTACTTTAGGCTCGACGAAGTTTGAAAATAATCTCATTTCCGTTTCTGCGTGTCTTTTATAAATTTCTCGATTTCTTTGCCAAAAGTAATCGTCGTTTTATGCACGATTTCACAGAAATATCTCTCTCGTAAATTTCATCTGATCGCGCATCATTTAGCGCTTTGACCGTTTCGATGAAACCAACTGCAAAGCGCGATAGTATAAAAGTTATGATACTCGTAGAAGGAAAAAAAGAGTGGAAAAAACGGGTTCTATTGGTATTTAACCGGACGAGGTATGCGGCATAAGGTTCTCGGCCTTTGACCCCGGCGAGCTCGTCATGGAAAATCCGTCATGGCGCCCCCTTCTTTTCCATGGAAGACCTCTTTGTAATGCACGATGGCGGAAAGCATACGCCGTGGTATTTCAATCGTGTCGCCTGTGCATCATGACCGCTGCAATCGCGAATGCAACGACTTTCATTATTCCCCTCGCTGTTCCGCGATATCGACGTTTCGTTGCACTCGCCAGATCAAAGAATCGCTGCTTCCTCCAACTTCTATGAATGTATTTTCCTCGCTCGAACAAGCCGGTATTTATAGTTTATTTTCGTCCTAGCACATTTGTCACTACGATAGATTACAGCTTACGATTCCGGAATATTTATTTATCCGTTTTACGTACCTGCTAGAGTCGCGTAGTTTCTTACGTACTCTTTACTCTCTGTTTAATAAGTTTGCGCGTGTGCGCGAACGCTGTTTCGGAAAATTCGATTCGACCTTTTTTTTTTCTTTTCTCTTCGTTTAGAAAATCATTCGATCCTGTAAAATAGCAATCTAAGAGGAATCGTACAGCTTGTTGTAAGATCGATCCAAAAGGTAGTAAAAAATAACGAAAATAACGAACGATTACCGTTTCCATGTAAATTAGTCGCGATGCACCCTCTCGTAACTAACTTACATATATATATTTTGAAATCTTCAACGAAATGAATTATTTATGATAGAACGTTACACTCGTTGAAGCAGAGAATTATTCTCTGCGTCCGAGTCGAAAGTTCTAATTATGCTTATTAAATTTTCCAAAACGATCTAGTTGCAACGATTTTTACAGATACTCGTCCAAATACCGTATACTGGAACGAGTCTACCACTTTGTTCGATTCTTTCAACGGCCCTTGATCATCCGATCGATCGCAAATATGGTGTACGAATATCGTTTAATTGGAACAATTTTAATTAGAAAGGCCGCGTCATATTTTTTTAATTGAAAGTTGAAAAACGCTGTAATAACGAGCAGTAATTTTTAATTAAGAGGGGGAAGCGCTGTAATAAAAAGATCGTTATTCTTCTCGTGAACCATATAGTTGTAGCATAAACCGCATAGACGTCTTTCTTCCACATCCAATCGAACGACACGCTGTTCGTCTTGTTTGTCTGAAATTTTTCTTACGGATTACGCTTTCAAGATATATGTATATGCGATGTTTATCATACGTTGCGGACAGGGCTCGTATGACGTGCAATTAGCATCAAAGTTTTTCGATAAACTATTATTCAAACAGACGCGTGGACATCGTTGTTACAAGTACTAAGCCAAATCTAGAACAATACGCTCATATCGCTGTACATGCATACGTAACTATGTATAGGACATCGGTCTGTTACAAATATATCATACGTCGTTATCTGCATTTCCGAACAGACGTCGTGCATATGTATAAAGATATATATAATAAAATATACAAAATATATATAACGAAAAAGTAAAAAAATACACGATCGATGACAGAGTGCTTCTAACGAGGAGAAAGCAATAATAAAAATTTAAGTTCGCCTACCCCTTTCGAAACTGCGCGAAAATAAATCTTAACAGAGTATGCGTTGTTACTTGCCCATCGACAGACAGTTTCATAGGTTTGCTTAATGCAATAGTGACCCGTGGTGGACTTTGTAAGTAGCCAGTTGTTACCCGGTAATTTTCAACAGCAGGCGCTTGTCGTTAAACGTCAGCGTCACTCTTGGCCACTTAAGACCATCATCGTACTTAAAACGAATCGACCATAGCAGCCCGTAAATACTGCCATCCCAGTGAGCCAATGTAAGTCAACGTGCAGCGTGCACAAAAGTTCTATGGCCCTTGAAGAAATATTCGATCGTTTTCTATCTCTGATCCGTTAGACGATGAAGTAACAAATTTTCTACATCCGACAAATCGTTTGCTCTCCTTTTGTGCGTGCGTGCGTCACTCACAGAATGTTTGCCGGCTAAACCTTACACATATATTTTATAGTTACAAGTCAGAAAAATTATATTCCTTTGTAACGTAGCGAGATACCACGTATCTGGTTTTTCCTTTTCAAACTCGTTAGCTGTCCCATGCGAACGATACAGCGATTAAAACGTTGTTTATGAATGAAACTCGTTGGAAAAGGTGGCGTACGATAACCGCGATATGCCTACATAGTAATAACGACTGCATAAATACGGAATCGTTAAGAATTTCTCCGCCGAAAGGAAAGTGTGATTATGCGATTACTCATCGTGTAAGAAGCATCATGCAAGAGGAAATAGAAAGTACCATTGCTATTTCGATAAACGTACGTAAATGTAATTTAAGGCCTCGGTCGTCCATGTGATTTTTACATAAAGTTTATATTCGTTTTACAACGTCTACGCTGTGAAAAAAGAAAAGGAAAAGTGCAAAAGCTTGTATTACGTGAAACTACTGTTTGAATACGTATATCGTTACGTACCCGTTTCTTCACTTTCACTGAATTATCGATGAAAATTGACTCCGTCTATTAACGTTCGTCTTCAAATTGTATACGCGAGCGTGATCAAGCTTCTTCTTCGCTTTCGTCGTTTATACGTACCTACTTACTTTCATGCAACCGGTGAAAACGTACGATTACCACCACTTTCCACGTTAATACGAGAAGTCTCCGAATTATCGTTTCTTAATTTTTTGCTTAACACCTTGGCAAAATGATATCTCGAAGTAAGTTTAGTTCGCGGAAGCGCGGTGCAAAACTATAGAACAACGAGCTTCGTAATGCGACTATTTAGCCCTATATTCATAGGGCTTAAGGATATTTCGTGCGATTGCTGCTCTTGTAAATTACAAATTGGACGCAATTTTATTATATTCTATACACCCAGTATGTAAAGACAACACACGCAAATACGGCGATACACGTACAAACGTATATAACGTATAAACGCGTATACTATCGTAGTTAGCGATAAGAGATACACGTAGGTATGAAAACAAATAGCACCCCGTGCAAATAATCATATTTTCTCGGATGGTGATTTTTAGTGAAATCGTCGCCTCTGAGCGCAATTTATGGGGACAGAATTCTCGTTGGAATGAAATACGCTTGGTTCGTCGCCTTTTGCAACTTGGAACGCGATATGATTTACGCGGGAACTTGAAAATAATTCGGATGCCGTGGTCGTGAAATAACGTCGAATTATTCGGCCGTGCCTGTTAATAAAAGTTAATCCTATCGGATAAACTATTTGGAGTAACGAAATTCCTACCGAAGCGAACAGTCGCGTATAGTAGTCGGTTATCTATAGGTATCGAGTTACGTTACCGCTCCATTAATACCAGCGAGCGATGAAATAATATCGATCAAGATACGCTACTGTTTGCGGTATGACGATTTTCCTTGATAAGCTGTTATCGCAAGTGTTTACTGTCCCATTCGGTCCTCGTACTATAAAACGACTGATTATTTGTAAATATGTATCAATGACTGATTAGAGGCGATCCATTCTCTTATTTACTTTTGTAAAAAAATTCCATCGATTGAGAAAATATTATTAGTTCAACGAATGATTATCTTCGTAAACAATGCGGAAGAATTAAAATCCTGAACGCGATACTCGATATCGATACGTTGAAAAATTTCAATGAAACAACCGATAAATCAAATACCAGACGGAGACATCGTGTTTTCTTTTCAACGACTTTTCCGTAGCCTCCGGTCACCGAGAAAAATATCAATTACCATTTATGACGTGTCCTCGTACGAGTCGAAAAAGGAGAAGAGAAAGAAGCGAAACTTTCGCTGTCGGTGCGTACCCATCGTAGTTTGTAGTCTCTACGAGTCGCATTCTCGACGTGAACTATACTGAATGGGTTCCTTTCCATCTCGTCTTTCGCCTTTGCCACACGGCTTCTACGCGACAACCGTCTGTATCCGCCACTGAACACGCAGGATGTCTCGTTTAAGAATATAAATGCGAGTTTCACGAAAATTACCTTTCACGGAAAAAAAGTGCTCGCTATTTTAGATCGCGTACCACGAACTGTTCCCTGTCGCGTTCGTTTTCTACGCATTTTCTCAGCCAGCACCACCGTATCGAAAATATATCCGCGTACTCGTATCGATCGTGCAAACTAAGAAATCCGATACTCGCCATTTCCACGGGTTTCATAGCCGTAGTATCGCGATCGAGGAACGGGCACGAAAGAAACAATTGTCGAACGCTGCTTGCAAACAGGTAACCAAGTGCTACGCTTACGCTGGCTCCCGTCCTTTTTTCTTAATCCATTTGCCATAAATCAAATCGCAAGTAGGTATTGGCTGACTACGGCGTTGCGGAAACGGGCACCTCGCCTCTTTCCCCTGCGAACGGCATTCGGATAGGTCAGGTTCTATCTCCGGTTCGCGTGGAAAAAGTCGCGTCGTCTTGCCGGTTGTAGCTTCGACTCCAGAGGAATAAAGTTTTATCGTCGACTGTACCTACAGACTCGTCTCAAAGACCGAACACGCACGGTGACGTGTCGGTAACGTACTCACACACCAGACTTAATTTGTGGTTCGACGGCGTCTCTATCCGAGTATACACGAACGTGCGTACAGACAGAGAGATAAGAGTGGCTATACGTGTGAATGGGCAAAGCGTCACCTTGAAAAGGAGTAAGCGTCGAAAGAACGTCTTATGTACGATGTGCTTAATATGTAACGGATATAGCTACGTGTGCGTGTACGTATGTATCGATTCGCACGTACCGAGTACATATCTGTAACGTGCGTGTATGTGCGTAAATTCGCGAACGAATCCAGGCGCTTCCTTGCGATCCGCCGGTTCCTTGCCTAGCTTCCAAATCGATGAAAACGCGGTGTTCGAGTTTAAGAAAAATAGTTGAAAATCGATCGTTTGAATACGTATCGTTCCATCTGGCTGGTAATTGATAAATAAAGTAAGGCGTTTGTTTCGAAATCACTGCGCGATAAATATTTTGTTTACGTAAACGGTAGATCCTGTCTGAAATCCTATTACGTAACGAGAACGTCTTCGATCTATGGTATCCGGGTCGTTGACGATCCTGTTTAAACATTTACACGACGATACAAATTTCTCGACTCGGTCGCTACGTTTGTAATAAAGTTCGTAATAAAGGACAACAGCGTGACAACCGGGAATGATCTTCCGGCACGCATCGGTGTACGCGAGGTCGCGTACGCATCCGTGCGATATCTGCGAATATGCATTCGAATATGCATATAGCAGCGAATTATTAACGCTTATTTATGTATACGCTTATCTAGGCGAAACGCAAACACGCAATTGGAACTTGTATTCTTGCGAAACGCACGCTTCGATGATTTTAATAACGTTTGATGATCGTTAATTGCGTAAACGTAGAAGAAATGCAACGTAGACGATGCTTTTAACCGAATATTAGAATATTCGTATTATGACGTGCGCGTTCGTGCTCGCGTGGCAAGAGGAGAACGTGGATCGGAGCCGTTTTACACGATGACAGGCTGCAGCGACGAAAGAGGCTGTGCGCGCGCTAGTCGTAAGCGTGACTCGTCGGCTGGCGATTTTCAAGAATACGAGTTTTTCGTTACCGGGACGTTATTTATCGAGAAAGTGTACAAGGAGCGCTCGGATAACGCGATTATGCTGTTCAATCGGAAACGTGGCAGCGCTGACGCTTCCGTTTCGCGAAACTAGCGTCAGCAGACGGCGCAAACCATCGTTGCCTCGAATTTCGATCGACTCGTAGAGATAAAATTGTCGATGCAAACCGGTAATGTTATTAAATACCGGTGGTATCGAGTAAACAAAGTAACAAAATACAAAACTACGAACCAAGTAAAGCGGATAAAGCGAATAAAGCGAATAAAGCGAATAAAGCGAATAGAGCGAATAAAATATTCGATACCTGGAAGAGATGGAAATACGCATCGAAAAACACGCGTAGAAATTTAACGCGACGAGAAAGTGTTGCGCTGGTCGGACATGCGACCAACGTTGTACGTACTTGCGTATATAGCTGGTAACAATAGAGATTGTACGAGCGAGAGGCAGAGATCCGAAACGATCGTTTATACGCCCTCTTTCTCGCCTTCCATTTCACTCTAGCCTCTTCTCTACCTTTTTATTATTATCTACCGTTTCTTTGCTGCAAGTTGACACCGTCGTCACGTAGCAGACTTCCTACGTCCTACGTCCTACGAGCCCGACTGCCTTTCTGAATACATAACATCCCTTTGTACATCCCTTCGGCTCGATCTCGGGTATCTGGACTCGTCTCTACGAGAACGTAGATCTGGATTCGTTGGGACAAATTTCGATCGAATACGACGAAATTACCAAAACGCGTAAACTCGGATATTTCGTCTGTAACGAAGGGTTCAGAGGCTTGTGAAACGTTGAGCAATGTACATAAAGCAGCGCATAAAGACGCGGCGATACGAGCGTAAAACAAACCGTTGATTCGAAAGCGCGCGAGACCTCTGGCTAATTAATTTCGCACTTTTCCCTGTGTAACGGGTTTGGCGCGCGTATGCAACGCGAAACGAGCATAAAACCGTCGAAAGCAGCACGGCACCGTAATAAACGACGTACTTAACTTCCTTAATGGTAATTATAAAATATCGCCAGACAGAAGGGACAAATGCGCCTGTATCACGGCTACCGATACACGGAGACGCGCGAACAATGTTCCCACGCGCGGAATATAAATCAAACGAGAGGAACGTGTAAAAAGTCGTGTATAGGTTGTTCGGTATAGTCGAAAAGGGAGGCGAAAAAGGGAGAAGAAAATGCAATGCCGTGAATGCAGCGCGACATTCCGTCTTCTGCATATATAATGTCCATTGTCGTTATACGTCGTCCACGCGTGTGTTGGTGGCGTGGCGTGACGTGGCTCGCTCCTCGGGATCTCTCTCTCTCCCCCTCTCTCTCCCCCTCTCTCTCTCTCTCTCCCTCTCTCTCTCTCTCTCTCTCGAATAGGTAGGCAGGAGGGATGGTGAACCGTTAAAAAATGTCTAGAATTTCGAGCGACGACCCTCTCGTGAGCGAAGAAGTTTCTAATCAACAACGTGGAACCAAGACAGACCGTGATGGTCACGCGTCGCTGCAATGTGTCGAAAAAAGGATTTCTCGTTTTACGTTGGAGATCGGGTCGCGACTCCCGGTGGAAAAGAACTCATCGACGGGCGTTCTTCTGCGAAAGGCGCGTACCTTTGAAAAACGATCGCCCGACAAAGCGATCCGACGCTCTGCGGAGCGAAGACGAGTCCAAGCGGTCGGCGTCTGTGGTAAGATCGACGCCTTATGCCTCGGACTGTACGTAAATTTGTATCAATTGCCGGTACAGCTGCTTCAATTTATTGTGGGATTAGAAACAATGAGTGGGGTCAAATGGTCCCTTCTTGTCATAATGTACCAACCCTCGTTGCCGTCTGTTATGACGTCACTCGCACGACCGAAATTATCAGTCGTCCATTCGCTTTTCGAGCCGCGCCTGGCCAATCGTCGTTTCTCTCGATTGAATCAAGAGAAAATCATTGTGCCGCTCGTATATACACGCTACACGTATACACGAGTCGTTCTCGACTTTTATTCGTTCGTTGGTAGGGTCGCTAGAATTTTCCACCGGCGATTCTTTTCGATACGAGTTACACGGTGTATAAGGCATCGAACGTGAGTTCGAGGAAAGAAGGATGTCGTAAGGACGATATGTTATATCAACTTAATATACTATAAATTACGTTTAGCGTAAACGTTTACGTTTGTTCGTAGACCAATGCGTATTAGGTTGCGATACATGTACGAAGTGTCGTTTGAACGCTGCGGATTGTTCGCGCGTTGGGTCGTCCGCAGTAGGATCCAAAGTCTAAAGTAATTTCACGTCGAACAATTAAACGTCGATATACGCTTCGCCGTTTCGCCTATTCTTTTTCGATCTAGCTGTTGGAATGGGCCACGTTGTCGTTTTTTTTTTTTTTTTTTTTTTATCATTTTCCCCTTTAAAATATTCATTTGCAAATAACTATCCCGCGTCTTTCTAATAAAAAAATTCATCGTACGTGGCGATAAGGGAAACCTACGGCAACGTACCGTATTATTAAAAATTTTCGAGTCGAGTTACCGCGTGTCACGAAACGAATTTCGTTTCACGGTGACTTTTTATCAGGTCGATGGAAACCGGAGGTGAAAATGAAACGTAATAACGGTGATTAACGCGTCCGACCGAGTCGCGCAATTCGCGCGAATTAATCGGTTTACGAAAATGAAAACAACATCGATCGATCCTATTTATACCAATAAATTCCATCGTGGACGAAGAACAAGGTTGAAATTTTCGTCGCACCGACGTTTCCTTTTATCAGCGGTCGAACAACGGTTCTATTCTATCATTAACAAATAAGCGGATCTTTGTCGTATCTACGTATTACGCGCCACAGCGACAAAGAAGCGAAAATATTTTAATTCGCAAACGCATACACTACCGTCCAAAGGTTTCGATTCGCTTGAATAAGCGACTCGATGAGAAGGATAGTCGAACCTTTATCGAGGTATCAGAGGTACGAACGAATCTTCGAGCTCGTTTTCGTCGGCTGGTAATTGGTAGGAGAAAGAAAATACAGTTGCTCCGATAAATCTAAAAAACGAGCGTTACGCGACAAAAGAGCGAGGAACGCGGACAAAATGTCTAGCTGCGCGCGACAACTAGAGACAAACGTAGTCCAGAGCGAAAGATTTAGGAGAAAAAGATCGAACGTGCGCGCAGCCGCGTAGCACCGACGAACCCTTGAATCGACTTACTCGTACGAACATAAACGCTCGATAACAACAGCATGGACCGCTCGCGATTCCTAGATCCATGTAAAACATTGCGTGTACAACATCGTTCGACGTAGATAAGAGGGATTGACGCGAGCGAGGGACGATAAGAAGAGCTAATTTTTTCTCCGATTCGGTTAAAAGTTATCGGTAAGGCTAACGCGCGTAACCCTTTCCTTTTATTTCGTTCGAGACTTATCAGGAAAGTCTGTCTTCGTTTATGGATCGTTGTCGAGGTTATCAGTAGCGGAGTAACGCTGCACTTTTCCCAATTTTTCTCTGTCATTCGGTGATTCTCTGCTTGCTTACTCGAACGTTTCGTAATCGATACGAACCAGCGCTAAGAATCGAGCGTATAAATACTTTGCTCTAAGAACGATATTTTTCTCGTCGTGCGCCGATCGTAAAATCGTCGAATGCGCCTGCGAGATTTCGGTCGCACGATCGTTGTACGGATTAAACCGTCGAATATGATTTTATACGCGTTTTCTCCCTCTTCGCTGTCGTCCCTCTGTCGTCCCTCGGCTCGCGTTCTTTCTCGGATTCTCTTTCTTTCGAAACAGAACTCCACAGATTATCGTCCTTATCTTCCCTTTGCCGAGTCACGGACGATAAGGCAAACACTTGACTCGGGCGGAGACGAAATTGCCTCGGTCGATTCATCCGACGATGAGAGGGCACCGTTTTATCCAGTGCATATAATTATAACTTACGTCGATGAACAGCATAGCCGGTATTATTTGCCGCGTTATCGACGTGCCTACGTTCGTATTATATTTAAATTAATTTCACGATAACCTCGAAAAAAACAGAGATAACCCCCTGGAAGATGAGATGGCCAACTTGGAAAAGGAAGAACGACAATGGCATCTTTTACGCGCATCGAGTGCACATTGAACGCTTTTGCGAATGTAGCGAAATATAGCCAGCTCCCTCGACTGGACGATACAACTGGGATAATTAGTAAGAGAAAGCTAGCTTCGGCGTCTCGTCGAACAGTGATTTTATTGTCCGGTTACCGAACGCGTAATAATTAGACGAGCGAGGAATATAATAAGAAGCCTGCAGCGTTGTGTCTCTAGCGTTTCGAGCGATCTATTTTTATCTGTATAGAGCATGGAGAGAGGGCGCGCGATAACGAGAGGCAATTTTTTCATTCTCGGAACACGGTAGAAACGGAGAAATTCGCCTCCGTACGGAAAAAGAGACGGTGACGAAATCCTAATACGTATGTGGAATTAACCGACCGAATATTATCGATCGAATAAAGAATAAAGAGAGCGTTTTATCGGCCAGAGGCGGCTGGACGGTGTCGCAGAGGGCAACGATACTATCAGGGACCAATGGATTCACCTGAATAGATATAACGACGAGGTACGAAATTCAGTTAAAGCCGAGGAAAATTGAGTCAACCGTATGCGACCCGCTCGAAATGCAAAGCTATTCCGCATACACGTTCCCACAATTTCTTTCGTAAGGGGTTCAACGTCCTCTCGCCGCCCCGATTTAATTGGCATCGGCGATCGCCGATCGCCGATCGCCGATCTCCGCCGCGCCGGAAGTTTGAATTTCAAATGCGCTCGCTCAAAAATAACGCAGCGAACGAAAACGATTTGACACAGCACCGTTAAGTCTTTCCCTTTTACAAACGTTCGACTAAATCGAACCCGATTAATCTCGTCCGTTTTCTCCGCTGTCCACTCGAACGATAATCTCGATATCGACGATTTCAATCGCTTTCTTGCCGCTTTCCAACCATCGTCGAGCGTGTTTCGTCCAGTGAATTATTATCGCTGGGCTTAGATATCGCGCCAATTGATTTTAAATTGGACAAATCAAACGATAATAGTATTAATAGATATACGTACGCAAACAGAGAACGATCGACGTAAGTAAATCGATATTCCGACTTGTAGGAAATTTACGGCTACTGTGATTATCCGTTCGCGCCGATTACGATACGAAGAAGAAATCGTTTCGAGTCGATATCGTAGCGCGACGCGGTTACCGAAATGCCGGCTAATCTCTTTGATCGCCAATAGAATCGCAACATCGGTAGGAAATGGTAAGAATCGTGGGAAAAGGGTCGATCGCGAACGAGACCACGGGGTCATCTTCTTTCTCCTTGGAAAAATTCATTAACTTGCCACTTGGATCTCACGATAGCCACTACCTAACGAAACCAGTCTCTCGATCTTTCGATCGAGATGTGGCCAAACGCGTGTAGAAGAAAGTTTATTTAATCGCAGCGTCGAGAGGGGTACCTCGAGAAAGGTACAGCCTAGGAAAAGTATTTTTACGCTAACAGCGTAAAATACCGCAACGGCTTGTCCTTTTTTTATATGTATTCAAGTGTCGATTCAAGTGGTTGAGAGGAGACTGGAAGAAGATGGGTAAGTTTGAATATTTTTTCGGTACACGAATATCAACTAGGAGTATCTAATTACAACTTTACTTCGACTTCTTCGTCCTTTTGCTTCTTCCATTTGCCGATGCGTAATACGTTTGCACGGTCGATGGTGTTGCGGATAAAACGGACAAACTACGAAATAACGAAATACGTACCTTTGGATAACCGAATCTCGTAATAAGATTTCGAGATAAGAGAGGTATCTTTAGACACGCGGCGCGTTAAGGAATTTCCAAGCCATCGTCCAAGTAAACCAAGTAAACCATCGTCCGGTTAAAGAGAATTTCGTTTTGTCGAAACATACGGTAAAATAGAGCCGGTTCCCTCCTCTCTGCCGCGCCTAAATAACATCACCGAGGTATAAATCAAGCGCGTAACGCACTTTCTAACAGCAGGCCGAGAAAGGGACGAAAGTATTATAATGGTGGGTTAGAAATTCAAATGTAGAATACTTATCATTGACTCCCGGAGACTCTGGCTGAACCGACGCCATGCCAGTCAGTGTCGAGATGAGATTATCTTTGCCGACAGGAAACGCCGGAACCTTTGCCCCAAGTTGTACGTATTTCGTTTCGTTCGTAACGCGCACTGCGATTAAATTTAATCGAGCTTTATAAGCGGATTTTCTCGCCGATTTCGACCAACGAACCGAACGAAAGTTGGATGCATGTACTTTTACGAACAGCGCGTCTAACCCTGATCTAACCGTAAGCGCATCGTCCAGCTGTACGACGAGTGTGCGAGGTGCGTTCGTATTTTCCGAGAGCGCGCAAACATCCTTTTAAATAACGCAAATGTCCCGCGCGATAATTAGCCAACTGATAACAAACTCGGACGATCGCTTCGTCGAGAATAAAGGTAGGAAATTTCCGGCGAGCGCGTGGTGGATGGTCTGGGGGAAAAAACGAAAGCGCAGTTAGACGATGAATGGTTCGAACAGGCTTGGAACACGATCAGTGGGTCGATTTCGTCTACGTGCAAGTTCTCGAGGTTCCTCGAGACGCGCGTTCTTATCGTCGATACCGTATAACTAAGGCGGCAGAACAGGGCGCCATATTGGGAGACCGAGAGAACGCCTCTACCCCTTTCCTCTGATAGCACCAGTAGAACAAAGGAAATACACGAACGCGGACGATAGTAAAGTGGCTTTCAGTTGAGATCGAACCGCTGCCGCGAATTTTAGCTAATTTCTAGGTAATTTTAGAAATTGGTCGAACGTTTTGACGTTTACTCGGACCGAAGCGTTAAACGCGTTCTAACAACAATTGCGCGAATAAAAATAATTGCACGCGTAAAATCGTTAGAGCGAATTGCGTCGAGCTTGTTTCACCCTGAACAACGGCTACGTACAACGCTAGAATAAATAAAATACTTTTCTAGATACGACATGGTCGTTGTAAATTTGACCGTGATCGAGCGCGCTTTAATTAGATTCGACGTATTAGATAGAAGACGCGCGAAGGGTGATTCTATCGGCAATGCGATATTCGTTCCATATTTCATAAGGGGCGCGTAAAAAGTCGTTCTTCGCTGTGTAATTAACGATCGTGCTACAAACCTGTTAGAAAAATTTCTCCTCCTTCGGCACGACGCTGTCCACGATACAAACTCGAACGACTCGGTAAATCCGAAACCGCACCCGAAGCAAAAAGCAAGGAAGAAAATTCCAAAAATGCCTAAACCCAAGGTACGGTCCGAAGGCAACCGTCGGTCGGGAAGCAAATGGAGCACGAAGGAATGAAAATCTCGGTCGAAAATACTCGGCAGGAACTGTAAATCGGGCAAAAAGCGAGCGAGCCACTCGATCGACGTTAGGGCAAGAAGCGAATCGGACCGAGTGAATAGGAGAAAAAGAAAACGGCAAACGGGCCATCGACGATCTGACAACGAACGCAGGAGAAAGAAAAATGAACGGACGTCCGACGAATGGACAAAGAGGAAGCTGCCTATCGTTAAATTGGGAACCACTGTCGAAGATAACCAATGGTCCAGGCACACACGCGTGCTCGTACACGCGCAAGCATATGCGCTCACACACGCGCGCGCCAAACATACAGTCAGCGTTCGTACGAGATCCGTGTAATTCCAAGAAGCGTACAGTCGTTGGAAAAAGTGACGGCTTCTCCGACGGACTACGTTGGGCCGTAAATCGCGGGGGCGGAGGGCGAGCAAGAGAGGCCGATGGAAATGCGCGCATTACGCCGATCGAGCATATTCGTGAAAGTTCCTTGACATCGACGCCGTTGCGAGCAAATGACCAAACGGAACCCGGGAGGTCCTCGAGGTTGCGTACCGAGAAAACCGTGTCGTCAGCCTGTTCGAAGTTCGGTCATCGCCGCTAGTCGCGCTACATTTACGAACCCTTGATTTTCCTATAGTTTTTCGAAACGAACGACAGACGTACGATGGATGTCCTAGCTTTGCGTATCTGGACGTCGAACCTTTTCGAGTTCGTTCGTTATCATTTATGGAAAATCGTTGAGCCACGCGGCTGAAACTCCCCGACTATACTCGTCAAATTGTACAACGATCGTTGATAATTGCCAAATTATACACGCGCATCGAATACGTATAAAAGAATAACGACGTGGCTAACTCGTCGTGATCCTACGATACGCGGTATAATCCGCGCACATCGGCGCATCGTGCGCGTCCTCCGTAACGAAACAATACGTAAAAATTTATCTATGACAAGGACGCTTGTCATTCATACCGCAATTACTTGTGCAAACAAGCTGTATCGTATGTACGTATTACGTACGCCGCATACACTCTTGTATCCACTTTACGTAACAACCAGCGATGACGTAACCGTTCCCCATAAGCGATAGAACCACGCGGCAATTCCGATAAACCGATAAACCGATAAACCTATGGGCAGATTCCGCCATGTAATTTCCGACAACGTTCGCAGTCGGAACAACGGCGCGGTAACGCGTTTTTGGCGGTACACCTCGTCGGAGGCGCGCGATTTTTAACAGGTCGGTAATCGCGATCGCGTCCACGTCGATTCTTCTTCCCCGAAACATCGATTCGCCGCGACTCGACCGTTCGAACGGTTCTGCCGCTTTTTACTTTATTTCCGTATCCGTTAGCATGAAAGAAGGATATTCATGAACGCTTTTTTACGCGATCCAGGCCGGCCGTAAAGGGATGGCGAGAGGAGTGGAGAAACAACGGGCCGTTTGTGCATTTCTGGTGACGTTCTGCAACCGGTCGAGCTCGCTGCTCGAAGGGCGTCGCGTCGTTCTCCGTCCGCGTCTATTTGCCCTTTGATAAAGTTGCACCTTTCGAACAAGCTCGATCTCCGTCCATCCCGGAACGCGACGTGGCAAATTTTCACCCAAGATCCGCGCGACTGACCAAGATCGTCGTAGTAAATTTTCAAGAGCGATTTTTCGCCGAGTTCGAGTCGAGAAAACATTTCGACGATCTCTTCTTGGTGGCGATCTCTTCTTTCGTCAGACTCCGGAATACCACCGTCTCGCCAATCGTTTTCCAGGCTAAACTCGAGTCGCGTGCTATCTATCGAGATTTAGAGAGACACGCGTGTCCAGTATTCTCTCGAAACGAAGAGAAATTTCGCTTCTTTCTATCTTCGGTCACACCGACGTTTACAAAGATTATTTTACAAAGATTTTACATTTTACAAAGAAATTGCGCGTAGAATAGGCAAATTAAACTAGCGTACGATAGGTATGAAATCTTGCCACGCCCTTTTACTTTCGTTTTACGAATCTGAAAAGATGCTATATATATATATATATATATCTTATATATATGTATATATATACAGGTTCGAGTTGCGAAATTAACGAGTTATCGTTTGCGACGTATCGTCGAAATAATAAATAACTAATAGAAAATGGTAGAAAGTTAGAAACTCGCTTTATCGAATATGGCGTAGCGAAATAAAAATTCTTTGACGTAATTTGTCAATTCTTTTTATCGTACCTAACCTTTATTTAATAAAAATATTGGGGCACGTATCACGCGTCCTTTAAATTATCTTGTTTAGCTATACGTCGGAGACACAACATAAACGTAAGATGCGAAGAGCAGTTTTTAACAACACGCCTCTCGATAAGTAATCGTCTTTGTATTTTTTAATGTAAAATCGCGTTGCAACCTACTTATCAGGCGTTTCTTTACTTAACAAATGAAAAATTCTTATCACGGTGTTTACGACCTATACTATTTCGTTGACAATGCGCTTGACATCTAGCGACATCTCCGCGTATTTTTTCACCTTCCATTTATTTGCGTTATTTACGAGTCGAAGCTTAAAAAATATCAATAACAATGACGCGTCGAGACTAGTCGGCTCGCTTTGTCGCATCGACGAATCGTTGGCAGATTGTTTCCCATGTGTGAGAAAAGAGAGCTCGAGGGGAATAGGAAAATTAACTAATTTCGTCGCGCGACGACGACGACGACGACGACGACGACGACGACGACGGCGACCATTACGTTTTTTGCATAACAAAAATTATCGTGGCTTAGTCAGCGAACAATGGATATACGATATCGTTGAATTTGTTCGGCGCGGCGTCGAATTTGCGTGTCACACGTTCGCACTTTCGCGTCGTGTAGCTTTCGCTGACATCTTCGCGATTGTGTTCGCGTAAACAGGATTCGGTTTACGCAAGCGGAAACCGACAGTTGGCAGAAACGAAGCTGACGATCGATAAATCTCCTACGTTTCGTATCCTTTTGAAATGCAAGTATTTTTATTTTACGCGAAACGTCTTCGTTCCCATATCGTTATTTCGTTGTCCATGCTTTTACCTCGCTGGAAGAAGAAGACGAAAATAATTCAACGTAGCTACGACCCCTGTATAAGCGTACAGTGTACGACCTTATAGCACGTATCTACGTACGTAGATAAGAAAGCATTGGACTCGAAGATTGTTTCATTTTTACAATAGTATCGGATGCAAATTACGCAAACGCAACGAAAATAGAAATCGTTTATCGTATAGCCGGTTTCACGCACACTTCGTAGAAAAAGTATCGTTACTAGAATACACGAAACGAGTATCGCGATGCTGCGTCTCGGGACATTTGTCGTGCGATCGCATTCATTCGTCTACGCGTATACATATTCAGCGTGCGATTAGCAGCGGAATTAGAAAAAATTCGTTACATCTTAATGACAAGATACGATCTTTGTATTTATTTGAATAAATTTGAATCGATAGTTGCGCCACTATCGGTGATGCCCAGAATATATATGTATAATTGAGAAATTATCTCGTATCGTATGGTAACCAATTACCAAATGCAACGTGGAAAAGCAGTTTACAATTGTCCTTCTCCAAACAAAAGCAGTAAATCGAGATTAAAAACGCGCGTATATACAAGTGCAAATAAATATAAGTAGAAATCTGGATGGAAGAAGAGATAGATCGCGGAAGGAAGGGGGAAAGAGAGAGAGAGAAAAGGAGAGCAAAACTACGTTGAATTGTTGGCTGTACGATGAAGTAGTCAGCATGCACAGAAGGTTTACCGTAGAGCGTAGAACGTAGATGTACGACGATTTCGTTTCGGAACGATCCCTCCGTTGTTCGTCAATGACGGTGCTGAAGCCACGTGGTGGCGGATCACGTGCGTGTACGCACAGGCAGCGTAAGTAAGCGAGTAAGTTACTTGTACGCGCGCGCACCACGCACGTGATGCACTTCCCACACGTACGTATGCTCGCACAGGTACATATATTGCTCGCGAATGCTCGACGAGCAAAACGGATTCTCTTTTGTTCGCCAATGAACGTCGGTACAGGGTCAGTCTGCCCCCTGGTCCACTTCATCTTAATTACGGTCGGGGAGGTCCTTAACCTTGCCACTGGCGATTGCTTTCTTCTTCGCGTCTTTTCGATCTTTTATGCGACCAAGAAAAATAATTTTCTCAATTCGACGAGCACGCGCGTAACTTGAATCAACTTTTTGCCAACCTACTCTTTCAATTTTACTCCGTAGATCGGTACGAACGTCGCTAAGAGTTTCGAGAATAAACTTTACGCACGATAGCAGCCGCTTTCGACCGTTTTTTTCTCAAAATATTTATTCGTACAACGTTTCGTAAGATTTACAGATAATAGGATTTTTATGCGTTCCGTATTTCGCGACTCAACCCTGTACGAGAAGCGATGGAAAAGGACGAAAGAATGCAATTCCATTGCGTGAATCGGTCGCGTCGCCTCGTTTTCCGTTCACCGTCGTTTTCCCCGTTTCTCAGGCGTTTCTCAGGCGTTTCTCAGGCGTATTTTACCCGTTGAGAGTCGACCGAAATCGTTACGTCTGCTAAAATTACTCGCGTCACGGCAGGGTATAAACGCAACAGGAGTTTAGGCCTGTGTTGCAGGAACTCCTGGCCAACGGATCGATTCTGGATGTAACTCGTTACGATTCGCCGTAAATAACGTCGTCGTAACCAGGCAATGTGGACGTCTCACGGGTCTTCGCGACCGATTGAAACGTAATCGTCACCCTCGGAGCGAAACGCCAACCAAAATAGTAGCAACATCTGCTCCATAGGAATGAGAAAACCAGCCTGCCGAAATACCATGGAATCTCCATTTATCGCGATCAATGGACAACGTTTAGATCGAGCAGTTTTCGCGCGATGCAACGTGCGTTTAAAGTGTTTGTAGCGCGACGATATCTCATAGAAATACAATCGAGAAATAAAACACGGCAAGACTCGAAAGTCGTATAATATTGCACACGCGTGTCTGAGATTCTCCCTCTAGGAAGAAATTTCTTCGCTGCCTGTACTCTACCCCCGCGCGCTAACAAACGGTTCAGAAACGGGCAGAACGGCAGCTTCTTACATCGCATTCGTTATAATATAATATACATATCTGTGTGTGTGTGTGTGTGTGTGTGTGTGTGTGTGTGTGCGCGCATTCGTTATAAGATTCAGCATTTCGGACGCCGAAATTACCGATATATTTCACGTTACTTTTTATTTCGCGTTACTTTTACTCGTTATTTTGTTCGTAAACGGCAAGGCGAGAGTCAAATTTCTCAATAACACGTTGGTCGCTTTAACAACTTCGTAAGAACGATTTTTCTGTAACTAATCGGAAAGTCGTTTTAGTTGTAGGTTACTATGGAGATTACGCGTCGAAACTTTCACCTTCGAGATACGATGTATAGATAATATGCTAAATAACGTATCGTCAAAATTTCAAAGGAAAGTCGATCGACACAGCGCTTTGAACAAAGCGAAATCGAATTATATATTCGGTAGAAATGGAAAAGAGGAAGCGACGTCGTTCGATCGATACCTCGCACGTTGTAAACTAAAACGTAATCGCGGACGTTAGCTGTTGAGTCGTTTTTTGTAGCGTTCGAACGATGTCAATGAAAATCGTTCGACATGCCCAAGTAGATGATAATGGGCAAGTAAGTGAAAGTGATTAATCGTGACTGATCGACCGTAGTTACGACTCCGGAGCTAGTGAATGGATTTGCCGTAAATGAAATATAATAAAAACTGGAGCACTGCTTACGGTTCATCGACCGATTCTCAAGAATTCGCACAATTATTTTTTACAGCTTCTTGTTAAACCGAGATCATTTACCAATATCGCTCGACGATACTTACGACTTAACGATTTAACGATTTCACGGCTTATGTAAACATCCGCAAAGCGTGCAATCTCGAATAATGGCATGCAAGAGAAGAATTAATCGCGTTATAGCACGAAGAAATACACGTACGAACCGAATATTTACACGCACTTTGGTTTGGTAGTAGGTGTACCCTTCGTCGAAAATAATTACCGGCTTCTCGTTTGTCTCGATCTTTTTTTCCATTATCGACCATATAACGTCACTCTTCTCGGAATAAATATCGTAAATATCGGACTAGACGCGATCGAACTTACGAAAGTTAACGACGATACAAGGAAACCTGTAACCATTTTTAATTCGAGTTTAATGACGCGTGTAACGATCGAAAAGACTTCTAGAGGAGAGTCCTAGCCATAGAAGGATTATAACGTACAACGTACCGATCGGGTTTTCACGAAATTACGATTGTACGAACGATTAATCAGGCTGTTTGGTACCGTTCCAAATTATTAAGAAATTCTTCCCTTCCTTTCGCTGTCGACGGCCGCGTGCTCGATCGCTTTATTCGTTCGAAGGACGGACGTTCCTTTTAATCAAAGAATCCCGCGTCGCTTGATCGTCGATCTAAAGGACGCTAAAAGCGTTAGAAAGAGCACGAACAGAACGCAACGAGCGTCGTACGAACATTTTCGATACATTTTGCAATTCACCCACGCCCGGCTGCCTTATAGCGCGATAACGTGAGTCGTTGTATTCGCGTGCCACGCATAGTCGACGCCGCTTACCTATGGCACGGCTATCGTCCCGCGAATTGGCAGATTGCAACGAAAATCTCGTCGATGACACGCCGTTCGCTCGTTGGTCCCATCGTGCTCATCCTTCTCGAGCTAACGACGTACCAACTGCGGTTTACACGCCAATTTTCTTCTCGATCGATTCGCTCCGTTGATCGATCGATCGATCGATCATTTGGCGTGGAAGGCTGTTGTTAATTGGTCGATCGTTCAACGGGCTAAATGTAACGTGTTTTCCTATAAACGATTCGTCTCGTCGCGTTGAGCGTTCTTACGAATATTATATCGCTTTCTTCTTTCGTCGTTTTCGTATATTCCCTGTCCGAGTCGTTGCGTAAATTTTCAAAAGGAAGAGTATTTAACGAACTGCGAAATTTCCCCGCTACACTTTTCACACGGGCTTTCCAACTTTTAATTGGAGTAAGTATCTAGACTTTAGACAGTGTATTTTGGGAAACCACCGGCGTTTTTCACCGAGTTCAAATTTTTTCTCCTGACAGTCGTTTCTGTCGACTGTCGGTAGGACGTATATTTAGGAAGGCTATTTATATTTTGTATTTGTTATACATCAGCCCGTCAAACAGATGTTATTCTTTGAACGATCTATGTACGTACGTATTCGTTATTCGGTGTTTCGGGTTAATTCTTTTCATAAACGAGTTTCGACGACATCTTCGATTTACTGGGAAGTTTCTTTGTATTTATCGAATAAAAGCGAGGAATAAAACATCGACGCTCTATGAGTAAATGTACATATATATATATATATATATATATATATATATATATATATATACACATCATCGCATTTATAATATTCTTTCTGTCGTACAAGTACCACGCGAATCGTATCTTTTCGACGTGTCAGAAATGCTTACTTATCGTTTAGGTCGTGTAATTATTTGATTAAAATGCATTCATTTGCACGTGAACGAATGCAAATCGATTAAAGTTCATGATCGAACAAATAGATACACGATACAATCGTAAAACTTGTTTCGCGTTGAACGTTTTGTTTCGGATAACTTGCCAAGCAGAAACACACTCGACATAAGTATTTCGAAAACGACTTGGAAACTTGAATGGAAGCCAAAATTTACTGGCTAAAATAGGTACCGAAAGAATACTCGTTCTTTTACGCGTGAGAAAGTACCGCGGCTGAGAATTATGATTCGAACGTGGCTAATTACGCGGCTAAAATATACTTGTATTTTCGTCACTCGCAAACTTTTCATTAACGCATGCATCTTTCTTTAGAGAAACACGCGCGTTTAAAACTCGATTCCGCATTCCATAATTCTCGCGCGTTAAAAAGATTTTCTTCGCAGCGATTGTGAAATTACTTGCTTTGCCGTTAATTAAACCGTTTAGAGAAACAAACAAGAAAAAGAAAAGGAGTTGTTTGTAGAACTATGCAAATGGATGTGCGCGCCTGTACCTGTTACGAATCTTACTCCACGAATTATAAGAAGAAAAGGAAGAAAGATGAAAGAGAACGAAAAATTATTGCGATCGCGGTTAGGCCAATTCTCTCACCACCTTTCGAAGCGCTGTTTCCGTGATTCTACGCTAAATTCTACGCTAAATTCTACGCCACATTCTACGCTATTGCGCTCGTACGGGAGCGTCGAGGCTACGTTAGAGCTTTCCTTTGATAAATCGTATCGGTACCATGTACTACTACGTAGCGGTAATTCGATGTATTTGCTTCCAAATTTTTTAACCCCTTTCTTAAATTATCCGTGGAGAACGCGCGCCATTTATCAGCCAAGTTAACCGAACTCCGATAAATATTCAGTAGCTCTGAATTATCTACTACATCGCAGGAAACTTATGATTTACGTTGTGTAATTCAGGACTCATTCAGCTCGAGCATGAATTGCGTAATTACGAGTCATTCATAATTAAACATCCAACGAACGAATACGTTGACCACGTTTTAAAGAACACGTGCATATCTTTAAATTTACGTTGCGTAGCTATACGACGAGTAAATACATACATACATACATACATACATACATACATACATACATACATACATACATACATACATATATATATATATATATATATATATATATATATATACACACACACTATACCGAATATCTATCGACAAGTAAGCATATGCCACGATACCGAATACCTTGGGCCGTTGATCGAAGAACGAGATCGTTTAACGTACAGTTCGATAGGTATCGTTTAGAATTTAGAAAACGGTCGTGTGTAGAAGAGGAAGGTAGCCTGGAAGGAGCGCCACGAACGTTAACGGTTGAGAACACTGTTCGGTCAGGGAGAAGTCACGAACGCAAAAGGAAGGCGACGCGACGTAAGGTAAAAGAGTTTTGTTTGGGTAGAAGAGGAAAAAAAGGAAACGGCTTCGGAAGCCACGTAGGCCCGACCATGCTCGATTCTTTGTTGAATTTTCGACCACGAGTTTGTGCAGCAATTACCAGACGAGCGTTTCTGAAAAGCGATCTCGCCGTCTCGATGAGCACGACGATGGTAACCGCGCGTTCGGATAGCTTCGGGTCGCCATGGAATATTCCATCCGCATCTAATATACGCTTTATCGCGTTTATTATCCTCGTCGATTATTTATCCGTGCGTCGTCTATCGCTGGGTCTAACAACTTCTTCTTTTCTCTCGGCTATCCATTCGCGTACCGCTATACGCACGGTAGGCTATTATCGCGATGACCGCGGTGTAAATTAATCCCACGATATCCTGTACAACGTTCGAATTGTGTCGAATTAACGCGCCGTTGTTTTTCTCTTTTTCCAGATCGCATCTGCCATCTTTTTTAACCTGCGAGACGAAAGATAATTTTTCGATACAGATCACGGAAATACGTGTCTCTACAATACGTATCTAGGAAAACAAGAGGCAAAAACAGAAACGCATTAAATACGATATCGAGACCAACGCGATCGTATCGCACCACGTCGCGTGTTGCGCAAAATGTATTGTTATCGTTTCCGTCGAGCGTTTCCTCCACGAATCTCGATCATCGTCGGTTCATTTGCAATGCGAACGAACAGCTGCGCGTTTTCCGAGCCGCGTAACGCCCGAGAAACCTTTCCACGTCTGTTCCAAATTTGATAAAAGCCGACTCAACGAACGGAATCATCCGTGCGCAGGCAGTGACGCAAGGCGCACCGTGACGCGTATATTCGCCGTGTATTCGTCCGGCTGCGACGATGGCCCGTGAACACCAAAACCCATAACGATCGGACGACGTCTCGATCATCTATCGTGCACCTATCGAGCACCTATCGAGAGAAAGCGCGCGAGCCCGTGCAACAAAGATAACGCAGCGTGGTGGATGGTTATTTTCGCCACTCTATCTTCCTTCTAGTCCGTCGGACAGGTCTAGATGCTTTTTGACCTGCTAAAACAAATGCCCGACCTATCTGGGCTCGTTTCTTATCCGAGCGGAGACCCTATCTACGTCGAGGAGTCGAAAAATACCCCATCGTGTTGTCTTAGTCCCTGGCTAAGCCAACCATTCGAGCGAGCTACGGTGACTGTTTTACGTTCGAAAAAATATATGTACGCGTAGCGTGTTGCGTCGGGTTTAGCTGCGTGCGTATAGAACAGTACGGAAAGAGCGATCCAACGGAATTGGGCAAATCGAAAAGAGGGAAAAGATGGAAACAGGGATCTCAATCTTTCTAAATTTTCTCTGTGGTTTTTGCCAAAAGATAAATTTTCAACGTTTCCACGATGTTGGTCGCGTATCGAGCAAAGATTCGAGCACGATCGGGCTGTCCCTGATTAAACGCTAATCTCTTGCTTGACTCGCCTCGTCTTAGTCGTATCTGTTTTTTTAACCGACGCGATCGTCGAAAACGATGGCGAGCAAGAGCAAAGAACGATTCGTCGTTCACCGATGTAAGGCACGATTGATCTACTACGGCGATTACGCGGACACGATCGCCTAAAATCTCTTCCGTTCCATCGATACTCGTCTAAATTCGATCGAACCGATTATCGCGAAGCGATCGCCGCGATATGGCTATGGTCGTTAGCTATGGCCGCGTCGTTTCGTCATTTCTGTCACGTACGAGCGAGCTTATACATAAATATTATTCGTCGAGTAACCGCGTAAATACACAGGCTACGCCATACGAACATGCAAATAATTTAACGCGCGTAAATTCCTGCGAAACCCCACGATGATTTCTGTCTGCCTACTTTCAGTCGTTTCGTCCTAAAGAGCATAGAGGCACGGCTGGCCCCATCGTACACGAATATTTGTATTCTATTAGGCGAATATTATCGACACGGGACGATGTTAGACGCGAAGGCGGACTCGAATATTACTTTCACGGCGAGAAAAATGTTAATGGTCGATCGTTGCTCGCGATCGTTGTTGAATGCCATAAAAGTTGCTCGATGCTGATTGCGAGCCATAAAGTACAACAAGTACGATGATATTGGCACGACGATAATGAATTAAAGTAAAAATTGAAAGATGATAAAGCGTTCGGGCAACTGCCAAGTTACATTGCAATATTGAGTATAAACACGAGTGACTTTGCGAAAAGAAGAGAGGCTGATAATAAAACAAACGTATAGAGAGATAACTGTATCTACATACTTTATATCGTTCGATTCCTCTCCTATTAGCGAATACGGTATCCTGTAAGGCGAGAACGTAACGTAAAATCTAACTTCGTTTCGCGCCAATATCGGGCAAACACTAATTCGCGAGAGGCAAGACCGGTCTCGCGCGGAGGTACGCGTACGATGGATACCGAATATACGCGTACACCGATGGAAACGTTCGCACGACGACTCCCGCGAAACGCAGTACCGCGATATTCGTTTCGCGTATCTTGCCAACCATACGTCTCGTGCGAGGACGACGGACGAAACGTTCGAACAAATAGCGGCATTCGCACGGTGCGTGGCTCGCCGATACGTGTATCGCGACGCTCGTATCTCCGTGCGAAAGCAGCCTAAAACGAGCGACGTCAGCCGGACGTGTCAACGATCATCCAGGACGTAACGCAAGGACGATACGCGATCCTTCCGACTACGATATGCAGAAAATACGTAATCTTTTGGTACAATCTTGAAACGCGAAACGAAACGAATCGCGAATCGAGTTGATCTCGAGGATTTTTCGAATGGTACCGGAGAAACAAATCTCTCAGAGTGAAGTCGCGCGAAGACCAAAGGGAACGAGCTCGTGACAGATTCGACTCGAAGATGGCGAATGATCCCGTCGAAGGAACCCGAACGCATACGTCGTTGAGCAGAAAATTACATTACGCAACGCGTGAGCCAGCTCGAGCGATCGGAGGACGGAGCGGAGAGCGTCGCGCTACTTCGTTCCAGTCGGAACGTTATGACAGCCATAAAAGTGCAAAATCTCATCTTATTGCCCTGCACCTCGTATTCTTTAAACTTTAAAGTATACGTTTGCCGTAGCCACGCGATAAGCGAGCGGCCCCTCGTGCAGGAGGCACGCCCTGAACCGAGAAAACGTTCCCCCAATAATTTCAAGCTTTTCTTTTCTCCTTCCCTTCTTTTTCTTTCTTTCGTTCTTTCTTTCTTTCCTTCTCTCTTTCCTTCTGCCCATCTTTCCTTTTTTCCTTCTTCTTTCCTTCTTCTCCTTCGCTTTTTCGACTGCGTGCAGCGTGCTCCGCACTTGCTGCTCAGCATGGGGTCGGTAAAAATGTAAGAGCCTCTACGACGTATCTTCTTCTGTCTTGTAGATCCGTCTTTCGGTACAACGCGTCCAAATACCGACGACGCGACGCGATAATCCACCCGATTTCGATCGTTTCTTCCACTTCTTCACCTTCAAATCCCTCTATCCAGCTTCGACGTCGTCTCCAACGAATTACTCGAACGGACATTCAAAAGATGATTATGTTTCAAACGTCTAATTATATAAGAATATATAAGAATATAGGGATATATATAGAAGAAGGATGTTTCGGAAACGTTATCTTTCCGGAAGCAGACCTTTTCCATGTATGTTACTATCTTCGCGAACCGACGATAAACCAAGCGAAAATGAGACAAAAATCCGATTAAATACGCGTTTCGAAATACTCGGCTGTCGCTTTTCACCGATGGCATTTTCTTAGATTCGGTGTACAGGTAGAAAAAGAAAAAACAAGATACTTCCCTCGTATAGTAAACTGACAAAGGAGTGCGATGTTTACTTAGGCCGGCAGTGTGTCAAGGACAGAAGCGAAGCTCCTCGTTTCTTTCCTATTTTATTGTATCAAAATCGATACAGGAGGCGGTATTGTTGTTTTCCAGGTAATTCTTAAGTCGAAATACGTATGTCGTCACGCTATTGAAATAGTTAATCGTACGAGTAGCGGAGATTACGCGATCGTAGATAACTTCCCAGCGCAATACCATCTAAACTAGCTGAACAATTATCGCGAAAGTATGGCAACTACGAAGCGTGAACGTCGATATAATATATAAACGTAGGATCATAAAGCACGACAACGCGAACAGTACGAAATGTTAAATTATTCCAACGAGAGGAAACGATTTGGCGATCTGGAATACCGTAAATCGATTTGGAAAATGAGGCGAATTTTCCTTGTTCGTGCGCACAGAATCGAGAGAAAAGACGTAATGCTCGTAAATCCGTGTTCCGACATACGTATTTATGTACGCGTAGCAATCCGAAGTTTGAAAAATCAGAATTACGTAAAAGTAAATCTATTTCTGTTTCGACGCTTTATCGAGCAACAAATTTCGTCAGAAAATACGTTGTTGTTACAACGTTGTTTCGAAACACGAAATAAAGATACGTTGCGAATATCGCGTAACGATAACGTCTCTTAACGCGCTGATTTAACGTAAGAGACGCGGTAGAAAAAGCAAGAGTACGTAATGTATCTATAATAAAACTACGGGTGATAATTATTCTTTGTCCGATGAATTAAGTGTTTGGTATTCGTCGGTTAAGAAAAGCGAGTTTCCTGATCTCCTAGTCTCGCCAAGATCGGGTGATTAGCAGCGTACGCAAGAGGTAGCGGAAGAGTGCGAGAAGGATGAAAAGGTGGAAGAAAGAATGAAGAAATTCTAGCCGATTGTTCGGCATGAATGGGGCACCTTGCTCGCTCACAGCGGTCTTTTCCTCCTTGGCCGCAGGTGAGGTCGAAATTTCAACGACAATGAGTCGGAATAACGACTTTCCAAAGAGACTGCACAATACCCTCAATGGGGAGTACCGTTTAAAAGGTCTCGTAAATTTTCCATAAGGATAATCGGGATCGGGGTAAAAATAATCCAACGATCCACCACTGATCTCGCGTTCTCCGTGTTTTTGAGGAGTGACGTCTGACTCGAGAATTTTCCTTTGTCAGTCGATCCATCTCCTACGAGGTAGCTTCGTGAGAAGGCGAATATACGGGTGAATATTCTTCGTCTATTTAACGATATTCCTGTAACTTCCGTCTTTAATAAAGCAAGGATAATCTTAATAAGACAGATTCTCGAATTATCGTCGAATCTTATTCGAACAACAACGATTCCAAGAACGATCTTAAACGATATCGTATCGGCGTAATCTCGTTCCTACTTCTTACCTTTTAACGCGTCGAACGTAACAAAAAAAAAGAAAAAAAAATGTAAAAAAATTGCTCTGATAACGCAGAGGAGATGGACGCTTATTTATAGGCTGACGATAACCGTAGCTGTCAGATGGCAAAGATCAACGATCGCCGGTTGAAAAAAAGATAACAGTTGTTCGAAGGAAAGAGCTACAAGCATTCGTATTTGAATAGATTAGCTGTGCGGGGAGAAGAGGGAGAAATTTGCCACGTGCTAAACCGTAAAAGAGACGATAAACGCGAAATTATACGTAGAATAAAGAAGGCCTACGTATCCTGGTAATCTTCCGCCTCCTTGCTCGTGCCCGTCTCCTCCTGCTCGAAACTCGTTAAAGTTCCAACGTATATATCTGACCATGTTTCCGCAGGTATGTAACAACGAACGAGAACAACGTTCGTACATGTATTTACGAGAGTAACTTCAGCGTCGCTTTACGTGCCGCGGCTAACACGGAAAACGCAACTTTCTGCGGACCAACTAACGGAAATACGTGGCGCTTTGGTGCTACGTTCTCTTTCGAATGCTAATACATGTATTGTAAGAAAGCTTGTATAATGGAATAGGTTGGGATAAGCGACGAGTCGAAATGATAAACAATGTAAGCTTACGGAAAAAGAAAGAGCGACTTCCTTTTGCTGGAAAGGAAAGGGAAGTACGAAGCGGCGTACGTTGAAAAATACGTTGCGAAACTTTGAACAATTAGTTTTAGCTTTTAGGATTAGCCGATCGCAGGAATCGGCTAAACCAAAGATGAAAGTTCGCTGTACGGCGATTCGCCTAAGCGGAAACGTTCGACGAGTCAACCGTTTAATATACATCGACGCAAATTATTTTGCTTTTGTTCGTTTTCGCGGAATTACTCGCTTCTATCGAGCGATAACATCGGGAGGAAATAGGGGGCGTGAAGTATCTTACGCGATCTATCCTTCTGTAATTTTCCCACGTGACTTTAAGATGCTACGAGTCGTGTCCTGTGTTCACCCATTTTCGAAGGACCTTAACCAACCATGAAGCAACCTGCACGCTAGTTATCTCTAATATTACAGACCTGCGGACAACGTCGAAAATCCATGCTTCCTTTTCGATACTTTCGAGGTCTCCTCTTTACTCCGTCCGTATAATTCTATTATGCTCGAACTTTACACTCTGACGTATTATTTTGCTACTCGCTGTATCAGAAATAAAACGGAACTGCTGCGATTATTTTTAGTAGAATAATTTTAAACTCACTTTGAGACTAAGAGATACCTTCCACCCCGACTTTGCAGATATTTATTCCCACAACGAAAATAATATTTTCGCGCGACATTTTCTCCTATTGTCGTTTACTCACAGCGCCGTTTCTGTAACTCGACTAGGATCGAATAAACGATTAAGCGATTTTAAGTGGAAAAGTCTTGCAAAGACGAACAACAGTTGATCGGTGATACGTACATACTTGCATATACGTGGTCGATTGTACACTTAAATGCACGGATTTACGGGTGTTGAACACCGAACACCGGAAATCCTTGAGTAGTGTTGACGCGTACATCGAGATGACTACACTAAATACATGCATAATCGTATTGTTACGCGACCCATGCGAGTTACAAGTTGCTTAATACGTATTCCTTGCACCGAATCGAGTCGTTTCGCACGAATTCTGACAAAACGGTAATTTACAATCGGATTATCTAGCGATCGAGCTGCGTAGGGAAATAAAACTTGACAGTTTTTACTTTCCAAATCTGTGAAAGATTCACCCTGATACAATAGAGAGAGAGAGAGAGAGAGAGAGAGAGAGAGAGAGAATAGCAAGACGTGTCCAAGTTATACTCACTCGGAAACTCGATCGCGAAGGAACGATATTCTACTAATCGCGCGCTTACAACCGGCAACGAAAGCCGTATATTTTTAACGTTAGACTTTCAATAGCGAGAGAAAGAGCCGAGATCGCTTAATCGTCGTCTTGTATAAATAAACTGAAAGAGATGGGTACGTTGACCGATAAATTGCTTCGTACGTTCGACAAAATTTCTACGGTAACGAAACCAAAGAACCGTGGAGGAAAGAGTGGGCCAGAGGGCCGACAGCAAAGTCTTAAGAACAATAACGGCTCGTATCAGCGAGAAAATTCTCCACGAACATCAAAGGCTAAAATACGTAAAAGAACGGATTGAAAAATTTGCAACAGAACTGGTTAAAAACCTGACGCAAACTCGAAGCGTCGGAAGACCGAGGAGAACGAAGCCATACGAGTTTCTGGCATGAAAAATAAGGAACTGGAGTGGAAACACTATCGAGTGTTATCCACACGCACACGATATCTACGCTATTAGGTTTGCCGGTTGCCACGACAGAGCCAGTAAATGTAATATAGATATTAAAGGAAAAAATGTTGTCTCTCGGGTAAGTAAATGACTTTTCTCTATTACGCATACTGTACTATCAAGTGTACTATCGATACTGTCCACCAAGTGTAATATATTAAGCCTAAGTATCTTTGTATATTATGCACGTTATAATCTGAAAGGTTTCCACGTGTTCGTCGTTCGGTACCAAACGTTGTGACCAATCGGCCGTTGATCAGTACAGACGAAATTTCTTTTATCTGTAAGCTCGATCTGTTGGCAACCGAAATTAAATTAGACGTTCGCCTAATCTTTCTTCTATCTTTCCCCGCGGAAAAATGTTTGAAATTCCAAAGTAAGAAAACAGAAAAGTGGACAGAGGAGAGCATGAATGCGGCTTTGAAGCTACTCTTCGAAAATAAAATGACCCAGAGACGGGCCGTCGAGGCTTTCAATGTTCCAAAAACGACGAATGCGAAGGCTGGACGGATGTCGAATGCACAGACTAAGAAAATATTAATTATTCTACTTGTGGTATATGTAAAAGTAACATTTCGATAAAGACGTGTATTCCATCGTCTAAGCGTCTTTTTCTTCGCATCGTTAGTCGTTAAACCGAAAAATCTACCAATCAAAGAATTGATCGATATGGAACGATCGTTTTTCGTCCCCTACAAGTTGCTACATCTTTACGCTTGCAAATTATCGATTCTCGCTATTGCGTCTCGCAAACTGAATTTCCCTCCTTTCATCAAGTTCCATCTCTTTCTCAATTTTGATTTTTACCGGGCTCGAGATATAACGAGAGAACGTAGAGCCGTCGGTACTGCGTCGGTTCTCCCCTAATGTTTTCTATTCCGTTCTATTTATTGCATACGTTTTATAAACTTTTGTTTGCCTGAAAGTCATCGAAACCGTGTTGTTATTGTTCAAGCTCGACCGAAGGTCGCGAATGATCGGAGCAGTAACGTTAAGAGTCAAGGTCATCCGAAAGTCACAAAAATCATCGAGGTCGTATTGTTAGCAATCAAGGTCTTTTGAATGTCAAAACGAGGTCAGCCAAATCATGATTTCTATATAGTACGTATTAACTGACCAAAACTATCGATGATTTGGAATGTAACGAGTTACCAATCTGGTAAAAGGTATCGGAAATTACGATGTTCCGAGCAATTCGATTTAGTTTTTGCGTCTTTAATTTTTAGAATACCAACAATTTTCAGAGTATCGGGAAACCTACAAACATACGTTAGATGTTAGGATATGCTATGACAAACGTCATGGGAATACGTGTAAAATATAACATTGTGTAGGATGTAGGATAGCTGTCGAGTATAGAAAGTAGACGAATACGCTGCATATGTGCGAAGGATAGATTCCTTCTCCATCGAACGTACGTATGTATAAACGTATGCACATCGTGCGTGTATGTATGTAAGAGAAGCCGGATACGATAAAGAATTATCATTCGAGGGGACAAACGACGAGCCCAAACAACTGTTCGGTCTTCTTTATCACCCCTTAGCTCGATAGATGTCACGAATAGCGATACCTATGAGAAAGTTTCAAGAAGGGGAATAAAGAATAAAATAACGATACGCTGACGCGCAACTAGCGCTATATTATAACAGATAATTAAGAAGTATATTCTCTGGACCCTTCATCCGTCAGAGTAGTATGTATTCGTTTTTATTTGAATCGATTCGACTCTATCTATTATATTTCGAATAAACAAACTGCCTTGGATAGAACTGTAGAATTAATTTATACGAGGATCGTATCATCTTGTCAGATTGAAATTTTCGATTAAATCAAAGAAAGCTCTGGCTTCGGCCGCGGTTTAAATTTTAGTACCTTTATGTTTTATAGCGGACCGGTGTAGCGAAGCGAACCGGGCTATACGGTAAACCGGTTTATAAATTTTATTCAAAACAGCTCACAATAGAGATACCTATGCGCAAGCGTTTATACAATTTGAAAAATTGCGCGGCAAGACTCATTAATATACGTACAAGAATACGAGAATACAAGAATACAGAATACCAGTTTTAATTCTTAAACATTCTTAAGCATACTTAAACGTTTTATATTCTTAAATATCCTGGTAGGGCGGACTCGGAAGAATAGAAATAAGTATAGGAACGATTATAAGAATAGAGAAAATTAATATGTATGGAGAGTACGTTGATACAAACGAGTAAAAGACGAGAAATCGTTATAGTCGAAATACTATTTCGAATAGATCGATGAAAGTAAATTCATAGAAAAATATTTTGATGGAAGTTCGATTTAGGGATCGGAAAAGATATATACATGTAATAAGAAGCAGACTGCAAGGGGGCAGATATCTCGAAGTTATAGATCGACGTGGTAACCACCGTGGGCATCGTTTTTGCGCGGGAAAGGTATTTTCGTTCTGCGGATCTGCTTTGTTGGTCCGCGTGTTAAAATATCTTTGCACGTTAGAAAGTGTTTGCGGTCGGAAGATATTTTAGGACATGGAAACGTTTCCATGGTGAGGTGAGGTCAACCAAGTCGTACCATAAAGGAGAGGGATCTACGAGTGATAAAAAGATCGTAACGCGTTTTAAGCGGGAGAATTTTTGATACCGTAATAAATAGCTGACACGAAATTCGGCAAAACGGTCGGGTTATGCGTGCTCCATTTGACGAATGTAAAGCGAAAATAATTGCCCGACGAATTCAATGTAAAATATCGTTCGAACAAAGAGAAACAAAGGCATCCGCGTTTCTCCGAGTCAATCATGGTTATATTATTACATTAGTAGATCGAGGTAACGATAAGAGGGAGCTCCGATCTTTGTCGAACGTCCTTGTTAAATCTATATTTTGTTTGGAAAGAGATAGCTTTATACGCGCGTATATCACAAAGTGGTAGAACGATCGTTACATCGATCGATTACGGCTGATGGTATAACTTGTAAGTACCGTAATATCCAGAAAAATGCGTTTCATCGCATTTCGATGAAAATTAGCGATATCGAAAAGAAGCTCGATCGATTGGATCGACGGGAAAGTGCAATTTTTACGCGCTTGGTAAAACAAACTCGAGAGATAAAAAGACAACTATATCGCTACACGTTGCGAGAGCAAATCGTTTAAACGCTTTACGTTATCTCTGCAATTGACAAATCTGTCTCGAATAGTAGATTTCCACTCAATTTTAAATACGATTTTCTTCGTCGTTCCGTCGAACGCCATATACAGGCAGTATACGCGAAGAGATAGGAAAAACACGTTGATTCTTTTACCTTCGAACGTGAAAATCGTATACAGCTGTCCTCGACTAAGCCTTCGAAATGATCCGACACGAAAACAAGCCGACCGGCACAGATGTGCGATCGCAAACTGAAATGCACGTGGAAAAATAAAGCGTGACTCATGCTCGATATTCAGACGCGAATCGTATAAAACGAACAATCGTAATGGCGCGTTCGAAAAGTTTTCGCGCGCTGAGGTTTCCGCTGAACGCTTTGTAAATAATCACACGTTGTACACAGCGCGCGTAGTATGGGAACGATGTCGTAAGAAGACGGAGTACGATTAACTTTTTCTTTCTTTTCTCAAAGTTTTAAGTCGCGTCAACTTACGGCCAATTTTATATTCGATGGAAACAATCTACTAACTAATCGCTAGCTAATCGTAACCTAACCTAAGGGCCGATTCGAAACGAGCCAGCCACGGATAAAATATTTTCCTAAATTTCATCGAACCACGAACTATATTCGTCTTCCGTTTTCTGTAATGAATGGGAGTGAAATTGGATTCAGGAGGCGGAATGCTCGATACACCGATTAGTCGATTACTATAATTTTCATTTCGAGCTTTTTCAACTTGAACTGTTCGAAACTGTGTACACGTATATACCTATCTATATAGGGTAGTTTAAAAATACGTAATACGTACGTTCACCGTAGATGGGAATTATTATCTTTTCCGTCCCAGTACGTATACGTATACATATTAGCGTTACTCGCAACTTTTCGTCATTTTCATTAACTTTCCGTCTGTCCAGCAAACATTGGTATAAGTATCGTAGAAACGGACAAAGAGAAATGGATTCTTTCGTGTATTTTTCAAAGCAACCGCGTTACTCTCTGCGTGAAATAAAATTTCAAAAGAGTTGAATTTAGTTTCGTGCAAAATATACGACGCCGAGTTCTAAAAATATATATTGTCGCCGTGTATATTGTTATACCGTTTAGCGCGATAACATAATTCGGTGAATAAAATTACGGAAAAACGACTGGGCGAAGAAAACGATCGTCGTTCTTGGTAAATTTAAACAGATGTTCGGTGAAACGATTCTCTCTGTAAATACGCGCTACGTGTATTGAAGATGATTTTTTTCTAATCCACAGAAAGATAATGCATCTCTCGTATACGCAACATTTCAAAGGGCGAGAATCCTTATCGGAGAAGCGCCATATTATCGCGGCCTAAATGTTTGTCGTAGACGATAAACAAGTTTTCAGGCGGATTGGAACGCGTCTACTTTAAAAATTCCTCCCGCCGGTTCTACGCTACCGCCGAAACGTAGTACTCGAGTACTTGAGTACCTACTAGTGTTTGTTCGCACCGTTCATTTCTTTTTTTTTTTTTTCCATCTAGCGCCAACTTTTTGTACGATTCGTAACAGCGAAACGACTTCTGAAATAGTTCGAAAGTCGCAATAACTTGAGAAAATGTTTGTTAGTCATCGTCGATAACTCAAAAAAATCACGCGTATATGCTACGATACATATATAATAGATAAGTTTGTTTCGGAGCACCCGATATATATCGATATACACCTATCTACCAGCCATAATTCGTACAATTTCGAATTTTTCGAGATCGACGCGAGATTCCACGTGAATTCTGGAGATACGAATTAATTCGACGTACATGTGATTAAGGTGGTTAATTAATGGAAGATCCTCGGCGCGGTGAGGGCAACAGGTCTGTAGAGTTGGCAACGTCGCTACCGTTAAAATGTAAACAACTCG
Source organism: Bombus waltoni (assembly GCA_014737395.1). NCBI lineage: Eukaryota > Metazoa > Arthropoda > Insecta > Hymenoptera > Apidae > Bombus > Bombus waltoni. Next base: position 316,707 of record JACXII010000050.1, read on the forward strand.
GCGTAGTACAGCCGGGAAGAAAAGTTTAAAGGTTGCCAGACGATATATTCGAACGTAAAAGCTTCGGCCGCGGCCGAACTATCTTGAATTCGATCGAAACGAGACGGTCCTTGAGATTTTCTGCTTGATTATCTTTCTATTTGTCATGGAAACGTTGTCATTGAACGTTGCACGAAGAACTATCGTATTAATTGAACTCACAATTTTAACGTTGAATACAATTTTTGCACATTTTCCGTTTGTTTGCAATTACAATCGCGAACGATCAACCAATGAACGAAGATGGACGAAACGCGCGCCAAGTTTGTAAGAACCGCGTGCAAAATCCTTCGTGTTTTATAAGATAAGATTTAAAGAACTTTAAGGAAAAAGTATTTATTTACCTCGAGAAAATCTTGCTCTTGCGGGTAATCGTTTCATCCGAAAAATTTCGAAATTGAAAATAAAAAGGAGAGGGCAAGGAAGTGGCTGTGGATTTGGCGCTGGAGGAGACAGGAGGAGGCAGAAGGAGCCAAAAGGAGCCAGATGGAGCCAGAAGGAGCCAGAAGAAGCCAGAAGGAGCCAGAAGGAGCCAGGAGGAGCCAGGAGGAGCCAGGAGGAGCAGGATACGTTCGGCGAAGTCGCATCGACGCGACCCGACGCGACGCGACGCGTTGAAAATTTCCGTCACGAGGGTCGCCATGTTTTTGTACGGCAAACTCGTATGTTTATCTCGGCAATTGCCGCGTGTCAGAGAGAGAAGGCAACACAATAATAAGGGGTTTTTTGGGCAGCCTTGGAGAGAAGAGCGAAGAACAACCGACAAAGAGAAGGAAAGGAAAGGAAAGGAAAGGAAAGGAAAGGAAAGGAAAGGAAAGGAAAACAAAGAAAGACGAGAAGAAAGACGGGACGAGATCGTCGGTGGAGCGGCCCCGTAGCGGGGCCCAGGGGCGAGGGAAGACAGAGAGTGGACGAGCAGGTCCTTAGATCCCTTGAAAAATGAATCTCCCACAGATTCAGGGTTATCCCTGGACCGACCCTCCACCAAAAACGATCCCTAACCTGCGTCAAAACTTCAAGGGGGCAAATTTTAGTTTTGTAAATGGATACTTTGACCGATACCGATCTACTAAATATGACGTATACCTTTTAAGGTTGCACTTTCGACAATGAAAACCGATCCCTTGAAACGAACATTTCGTCGTCGTCGTCGTCGTCGTCGTTGTCGTCGTTGTCGTTGAAACGATTTTCCTATCCAAGTCTGCACAGATTTCTCGATTCAATTGGACTTAAAAGTATACGTTGTATCGATAAGTAAGTACATAGTTCAGACGGCATACGCAAATTTTTCGTCACGATGCAAAGTTCCAATGAAACATTTACTATACGAGTCATAAAGCTATATCTCCGTTCTGCTATTTCGTATTCCGTAGTTAGAGCCAAATTGCATATCGAAATAAGACAACGAAAAAGATATAATTCATAGTTCACCTGCTAAGCGATCGAGAATAAGAATAAGACGTAGGAAAAATTACCAAGATCAAGAAATCTTATCGATATTCGGAGAACGAATATTACACGCACGATTCTGTCTGTTCTAATTTAATTATTAATTCTAATATAAATTTGCCATCCTCGATGAAGATCGAATCGATTCGTCGAATCGTGTATCGTCACGAAATTATTAAAATTCAATCGTTCGAGTCGAAATTGGAATTAAAATCGTTAAAATTAAATTCGTTGTGTTAAAGTTTAAAAATAAAGACGCGAAAGAACTATTTGTAATTTACGAGTTCTTATAAATTCCGAAGTTTGTTAAAAGAAGGAGATATATCGTTTAATGAATTATAGATCACGAAATCGCTGCTTCTTGAAAAAAAAAATGTTGGAAAAAGTAATAAATGGACTCTTTGAGCAATACCTATATAAAACGTAAGATGTAACTTTTAACTTATCTATCGGTGGAACAAGTTTGTGATAATTTTCCAAGTTTCGAGTTCCCAAAAAATTCGATATTTTATCGAAGCTTTCGGTGTTATGTAATTCGTACATTTGCAATGATACCACAAAAGTTCCGGTATTTGAATTTTTATCGAAAAAATTATTTCGATCTCGTCTTGCCTAATCTTGTTCTTTTCTTTTCTTTTTTTTTTTTTCGTGCGATAGAAATAAATAAATGTTCTATGATAAATCTTAAAACACGTAATTTCTTCTTACAAGAAACGTTTGCTACGCGAGTTAATCGACTCGTTCGAAAGGAAACGCATAACACGGATACGAAGTAATTGAAATATGAAACAGAAAATATATACAGTTTCGTTAAGCCGCTAACTCAGCGTCTTATAATTAAACTTGGCAACACGAATGTGCGAATCGAACGTTCATAATGTTATCAAAGTTTCGTAGATGCAGACTTACGAGCGAAGAAACAAGTTTTTCGTGACACACATACCCACGAGTGATGTAACGTAATTGCAACGATGAAGCAATTCCGTAAATATACCAGCCACTTTTGGAATTCTACGGCACGTATTTTTGCAAATAATTCGTACGCCTCCGATCACAGGCAAAGAGAAAATAAAGAGAGGAATCAAAAGCGTGAATTTTATTATATTGGACCGATGGTAAGTGTCACATTGTGCAAACAATGTAAGCAATACGTGCAAACAATGCGTGCATGTACTATCGCTCGAAAGTTTCAGATCGTTTATTCGACGAGAAGATGACTCGGATTTTTCAACGGTACGAAAGTACGAAAGTTACGATTCAACGTAAAAGACAGTAAAGGGTACCTACCTGATATCGGAGTAACAAAAATGTTGGTTCGCGACAGAAACGTATTATTACGATAACATGGTTTAAATTTAGATCTTTCTTCGAGTGGTTCTCTCGGTTTTAGGAAAGCTGAGAAACTACCGGCCATGGAAGTGTTGGGAATTTCAACGCGGCCAACGCAGGACGTTTGAAATACGGACAAATCGCGAAGGGGAAAGGAAGTTCCGCCATTTCCGGCGCGACTAACCGCAACTCGACCAAAAACGAGCAAACTGTTGAGCAGCGTGGAAAAATATTCGCGATAATTGGCTCGTTTCTTACAAAACGTTGCCAGCAATTAAACGCGTCGCGTCGACTCGATCAGGAAAATCCATTATCGTGCACGGCGCTTGATGGATCTCTCTCTCTCTCTCTCTCTCTCTCTCTCTCTCTGCCGCCCCGCCCCTCTTATCGCCGATATTGTATGCGATAAAACAAGCGAGGTAAACGTGGCTACGTTCGTCCCATTCCCCTCGTCCATCCGAGTTCGAAGCTTCCAAGAACGCGACTCATTCGTACTCGGTGTCTGTGTATGGCGTATGGAGTCACTGCGTGGCTAGAGCGACAATTACTAACCTGGGTCAATGAAAGAGGAAAGAATACTATGTAGTTGGCTCAACGACGCGTAAAATGTACGCAAAAAGTCGCGTTACCGGCGCTCGGTTCCCTTTCTTCGCCGTTTAACGGTATTAACGTCCGTTGACTTTTTCGCGAGCAAATCTGGTGGAAGTTTGGAAGACGGATTCGATGAAACTTTGAGACGGGCCGATGGAGAGGCGAGCCAAACTGCACGGTTAGTTTGAACGAACCCGTGATTGCTATTACCAAGTAAGTAGATACGTTGGCACGTTCGGCTATCCGCTCGCTTCTCGCGAGCTAACGAAACGTTTCGGCGCGGTTACGCGTACTGCAACTGGTTTTTAAATCTACGATTACTGACCTAGACCAAGGAAACCATAGGGAGGCGAGGGCGAGAAACAGCCGGCTCGGTGATGCGATCGCGCGAATTTGCTTAGCTAACGACACCGCTAACGTTTACCGTGCAATCGCGGCTCGTTATCGCGAATGCGTGGAGCCAACTTTTGTCAACTGGTACGCGCGAACGCGTTCCCGCGATAATGTCGTTTCTGGACGAGAATTCGGTCGGAACGAGTAGCTTTTGCTTTCGACGTGGCCTGCCGCGTAAGCGTGTGATCGAGTTTTTATTTACGAAGCGCAGTATCTCCGATATTATGTATCGATGATATTATGAAACGATGGTAGTGTTTTAGAATTTGTATCAAGCGTGAGCCAACTCTTTGAGGAAATTTCCAGCGCTGGCGCTCGACCAATGGATCTTTCTTGCTTGGAAATAGAAATACTCTTTATTTGGACACGAGGAACACCGGACGAATACGAGCAAATGATATATATATATATATATATATATATATAATTATATACATGTATGTATGTATGTACGACCTATGATCCAGCGAGGATACGTACCGGGTTTATTCCCCCTTGATAGCGCGATTCCAACACACAGAGAGCATCCGTTCGTCACCGAGCGACGGTATCCGAGACTAAACTTCGCCTTGGACCATTAAAAATCTAATCTAATTTCAAATTTAGACCTCGTTGTGATTTACAGCTACGCAGATGTATCGCACTACGCCAAGCTCGGCCCAAGTCGATCGAGAGAAGAGTGACCTTCGAACTAGAAATTGTTTAAGTTAATGGTAACGGTATTTTTTAACTCCACTCGTAGAGTATTATCAACCGGTTAAAAAAATCGAATAAAAAAGGTTTTGTTCTCCGAGACGAAGTTTAGCCATATATAGGATGGCGATTGTTTCACGGTTGGTAGGATAATTATCCACGGTATACGCGTAGACGCTTGGATCCTTCTGCTTCGAGTCGCTTGCGAACGTAATTTTGGAGGTAGCTGTACCGCTTCTATCGTGCTGCTATTGCAGAGAAATTGATATAACTTTACGCACACAATCTCTTAATGTACGTATATATGTACGACACACGAAGCTTGTTCCTCGAGTGTCTGACTGGACTCGACTCGCTCGACGAACCGAGTAAGAGGGAAATCGGTCGAGCAAAGTGGAAGGGAAAAGGAGAAACGTTCGAAGATCGTGGTCGCGAAGGAGACGCATGCGTTCGAGCAAGGTGGAAGGAAGAAAAGAAACTCGAAGAGGAGTCACAGAGCGAGAGGAAGACGCTCGTCGAGCTGCCGCGAGTAGAAAGAGACGCGCGATCGGGTCGGGTCTGAAAGAGCGAGAGTAGAATAAAAACACGCGTTCGGGAGCGAGCGAGAGAGAGAGAGAGAGAGAAAGACGGGTCGAAAGAGAGAATGGTCGGAGACTGGGTTCGATGAAACGAGAAAGAGAGAGAGAGAGAGAGCGAGAGAGAGAGAGAGAGAGAGAGGACGCTATAAATCATGAGACGAGGGAGAAGGAAGCGCGTTCGGTAGAGAAGGAGATAGAGCGAGAAAAAGGACTTCCGAAGGCTGCGGTGAGCGACTCCGGCATGGCAGTTAGAACGGGAGAGGAACGGGAGAGGAACGGGTGAGGAACGGAGAAGAGATACGAAAGTCACGTTGGGTTGCATGGAAAGGACAGAGAACGGAGAAGCGTTCAAGGGCGTGATAAGGAGACGCCGATTGGGCGAGTGTGTGAAAAAGAAAGAGAGCGAGCGGATCATGGGAACAGAGAGGAAACGAGATAAAAGAGAGTCGAGGGGAGTCGTGCGATGGGGCAAGAGAGAGAAGAAGAGACGCGCTAAGGTGGAAAAGGATGGACGGCCAGGGGGGAAACGTAATGGCGAAAGGGAGAGAGGTGGAGAAGGAACGGTGGCGTGAGCGAATAAGGGAGAAAATAAAAGGACGCGGGAGGTGGAACGAAAAGGAGCGCGCGAGAGAAGGAAGGAGGAGAAGGAAAATGAGAGAGGGCAGCGTCGAAAACGAAGGAGGAGGAAGTGACTAATTGACGGAGTGGAGGAAAGCCGGCGGTGGTGCGAGAGGGAGCGGCAGGTCCGGGGGAACGTACGACGATGCAAGACGAAGAGGGAAAGTGGCTTCGAGCCCCGAGACATCTTGGGGAAGATTTTTTATCCCTTCAAGGTCAGACCTTCGGTATGGCCGCTGCTGGACCGCGGCTCTCGCCTTGTCCAAGTAACGCGAGTTAACAGTATCGAACATCCAACGAGGTAACGTCCTGGCCGTTCGCTATACGCGAATTACCAGTTTCGTTTTCGACTCGCCACGGACCCGTAAATTTCTCCGCGTTACGTAAGAGCGAAACGTCGAGGCGATGGTTTTGTGGAGACGCGGATCGCTAAATCTACGAGAGGAAGCGCCGACCGTTAGTCAGCGTGGACACGACCCACGAATATCGACTATGAATATCGAAGCAAGTATCGAAGCGACGAGACGGCGATTCGTCGTGGTCGTCGCATCGCCGTCTCGTTTTCTCCGGTGTTCGTGTTTCCCGATCCTGGTCGTATTTCTTGGCACGATGCGCGTGCACGCGCGCCGACTCCCCCTTTCCCTGCTGGCCGGCTATACACGCTGTAAAAGAAACGACGACGATAGGTACTTGATAAAATTTCTCTTCCGGCACGAGGCGCGAGTACAAGCAGGCACGTTAAAGGCAGGGCCACGCGTGTATACCGTTGCGATCGCATTACGCTGTCGCACGCTTGAATTCGCCGGCGAGCGAACGCCCCCTTAAAAAATATTCGCCAGCCTTTCGAGTATTGTTCGTACACGGTTCGCGAATTAACGGTAGTTTATGCCGCTACCTGAATCCCAACAAAGACGGAGGACCACGTTCGCGCGTGAAACTTTATCGAAATGGAACGGAGGATATTTACTCGGTCTCGTTCTCTCGTTCTCTCGTTCTCTCGTTCTCTCGTTCTCTCGTCCCTCGGTACCGATCCAACGATAGCCTCCCGCCTTGAGAAATTAAAACTTCAACGCGCCAAAGTATTTGAAAATTAAATTCATAAAATAAGCGTCGATTCTTTCTATCGCGTCTTACGAAGATACGTGTGCGCGGGTCGTGCGGTTTACGCGTTCGATAGCGGACGGGTATCGTACACGTACGTTTCCCATTAAAAAAAACGAACGGAACTTGAGTTTCATAGGAGCGGAGGTGAAAATAATTTCAGTCGATAACCACGTATTACGTATCCGATCGTGTTATCTTGCCGTAATCCGCGTCCCTTAAAAATTCAATAACGATTTTAATTCGCTTTCCAAGAACAACAGCGGTTATGACTCGCGTCGATTCGAGAATCGGTATGGTGTACCGTCTCCTGATTGGTGATACCGATACGATACCGGTGATGGTATTTCGGAATCGACGAGTACGTCGCAACGTCGTGTTTCAGGGCGTACCTGTACGTATACGTAGACGCATACTTGCCGAGCGGTCCGTCCATCAAGGAGTCGCGACGACGAAACGACGAAACGACGAAACGACGAAACGACGAAACGACAAAAGCCAGGACCGCGTACAGGAATACGATACGAATATATTAAGAGAAAATTCGTTATCGAAGAGCGCAAACAAGAATTCAGCTGCCATGGGAGCGGCGGTTTGGTCAGAGTGGCTGACTTCGAACCACTATCTACGAGTTGGCGTAGCAAGTGGCGGAAGCAAAATGGCCGAGTCGGGTAGCGTTTTATGATTTAACCCACTTCTACGAAGGTCAAAGTCGAAATTAGAAACTCCTACGATCGTTTCCGACTTTCGTTCGTTGTCGTGATCGTCGACCGGTAGAATTCGTGGCGGAGAAAGTGTTTCGTCGACGGAGAAAGGAGCAGAGAACGAAACGAAACGAAACGAAACGAAACGAAAAGAAAGGGAGCAAGGTTGATGGGAGAAGGGATATGCCGTGTCGGAGGTGAAGGAAAGATGAATTTGTTCGTTGGATCGTAAGAAACTCGGGTGAAGGGGTGTCAAAGGAGGAGTATAGGACGTGGCGAGAGGAGGGATAGAGAGGGCGGCGATAATTTTGTGCGCGAACGACGCGGCATCGGAGAACTCTCGTAGAAGCGGAGACATCGACGGCCGAAAAAGGGGACCGGTTCCCTGCCTGTTCTTCGACTGTAATCCGCTGTCCGAGGGACGTAATTTCGAATTTTGTAAAAAAAAAAAAGGTATCTCCTAACGGGTCTTCTGACCTGATCCCCGGCTATGATCCCTCGCAAGGGGAAACGTAAATTCGGAGTTTTTAGTCGATCGGTCGGCTCTTGTTTCGTTCCGTCTCTGAATAATATCTCGCCTCGTTATTAAATTATTACCTGCGGTGATTATCAAGCTGCCGAGCGTGCCCACCGTCGAAATCTCGGTATCTCGATAGTTTTTATTTCTATACGCTGTTATTTACGACCCGAGATACCCACATACGCGTAAATTTATCTAATCTTGTAAAAGATCTCTTAATATTTGGAAATCGAGTCCAACATCGATCGATTTCTCGCGATAAGGACGTTCTACTATTCCGTGATGTCGAAAGTATCGAGGATATTTGTAAATCACGTCTTTTCTACGCAGTAAAAAAGTCTCGCTACAGCGTGTAATTGAGCGGCGTTAATTCCTCCGACGAAACCAGCTACTCGAGTCCCGAGAAAACGATAAATCCTATCCGTAATGTTACGTTAGCGGTCTGTCGTCTCTCGGTGTACCTTTTCGTTTCGATTAATTGCCTTTAAATGCAACTACATCGACCTCGTAATATCAACAGCTAAATAAACCGCGCGATATCTAACGAGGGTCAATACGCTTAACTTTACGTAATATAAAAAGCTAAGCACAGCTGCTCCGAACTCTACGCACAACCGTATCTCTCTCGATTATTCGTTTCTCGAACATCTCCGGCCGAAATTCCGTCTAAGAGTCAATCGTACGACAGCGCTTCGACCAAATCGATCGAACGGTCGCGCTCTTCGATCACGGATAACGATAACCCATCGCTCGCCCGCAACGCATTCTCCATCGCACGGCCGGCCCAAGCTCGAATCGTCGATCCAGCTCGGAACCATTTCGGCCATCGTTTCTCAACGAAGCGTCCGCTTATCCCACGATCCAAAGTACGCGTCTCCCGCTGCCTCGAAGACAAAAACTCCGAGAACTCGCTTAGTCGTGTTTAAAGCCTCTTTGCTCTTAAGTCGTACGACGCTGTTCGAGTCGCTACTCTGAGACGCAACGTTTTCGAATTCTTGGCTCGTTCAGCTTTTACGCTTCCAACTACGTTTTATCGCCGCTAATCTTCGGATAGCAACGCGAAAAATATTTACCCGCGAGAAGGTAATCGATCGATCTAATCTGATCGGGGGAAACGTAACGCAACGCAAGGAAAAGATCGATTTCATCGTTGTTTGCGAGCGGCGTAATCGACGCGATGAAAATGCAATTCCATCGCATGTGCGCGCAACGCCACGTCGGTATCGAGAGCGCCTCCAGCTGAAATCAGCACGAATGGCCGCCGCTTATCTGCAGTTTATTTTTACGCTTTTTTTTTTATCTTATCCCTACTAATATTTCTCCTGGTTGTGTTTGAGGATGATTGATAAAGACGGGAGCTGTTACACTGGCGAGCTGCTCGATGCGCGCGACGCAACGATCGAGCGTCCAAGAGCGGTGGTTGGTGGTTCGGAGGCGAAGCGAAGACGCGACGAGGTCCGCCAGCGTATGGCCCTAGCGCTGGCCAACGATCTATAAATATTCTCATGTTCGATACAATCGACTCTCTAAACAAGATAAAAAAGGGTGAACGGCGAGGCATGGAAGATTTTCTGTTTCAGTTTCTCTTATTCTCGTTCGCGTCGACGAGAAATCGCGCATCGACGCTCTCTTATCGTTTGCTGCGTTCGTCGGATCGTTCCATCGTCCTTCTCTGCTCGTCGAACGAGACGAGGTTTTTACGCGGATTTTTACGCGAATTTTTACGCGAGTTTTTACGAATTTATAGGAAATACGAAAGCGCAAAGTTGCGCGGAATTCGCTTAATTCGACGATTATACTCTCGGGAATATGAATCTGCAGAAAAATCCGCTGTCCGACGATAGATGAGAAAATGGCTGATAAAGCGTAATACGCGTGGCGGCGGAGTATCGCGTGCCTAGATCGCGAAAAATGTTCGCTCGATGAAAGTTGTCAATTGTGTACGGCGTTGAACGCGATCCGACGATCCTGTTTCGTTCGATTAGTAAAAAAAAATAAAAGCGAATCGCGCGATACGTTCGACGTAATTACGTAAATACGTAGTCGCAAGCGCGTACTCTTTCGTCGTATAACGATACAGAAACTGCTCGGTAGTAAATTTCCGTAGCATCGTTTCGTTATAGCGTCGTATATATGGCAAAGAAAAACCTAACGCATCGAGTACGATGAAAACTCGGGAGACGGTAAACGGCGTGGAAGAAATTCGAGAGGATAGAGCCATACGCAGGTACGAGCGATCAAAACGGATCTTTACACCCCTGCGGTCGAGATCTTTCGATTCGTAGCCGACTCTCCATTTATTTCCCCTACCGGTAACGTTCGACTACAAATGTTTCGTAATGTCTGTCGACCACGATTTCCACCATGCGTACAAATAACTACGGTGGGGTACGCGTGTATATCGTATATCGTACATTCACAGGGGTGCAGGTTGTTCAGGTACACAGGTGTCGCGTGAAACCGGTAGACGACGATTTCGAGGATTACGTAGAAATTGTACAGGTGAAGTGGCACGGTTTCCGTGCACGGACTTGATTTCAACGTGAAACAATATATTTTTCGCGGTTCCCGAGATATTAATAAAAATATCTTGTTACCTCTTCCTCGTTGTATCGCGTATATCATCGTTATTCGTGGTTGAACCTTTTTCAGACGATACTCGATAATACCTACCATCTTCCATGCTATCTTTATATCTTGCAAGCGTTTAACCGAAAAGTCGCTGATAATTCTTTCGGTTCACGAATCGTTCGTCCAAGTCGTTCGTCGTGCAAAGATGTTGTTCACCACAAGGTGATACTATGCAATACTATAGTACGGGGAAGCTTGGGAAAGATTATGGGAAATTAATAGTTCGTGAGAACGAGTACTACGAAAGGAAAACAGAAGCGTCACGATCGCAAAGGAATAGCGATCGGCGTACGTAGGTGCCCGGCTGCTTTAAAGCAAGAGCTAACCTCTTTACGTTCGCGGCGTTGGTAGCGATACTGTAACTGCGAAACTGTCGCGAAAACTGTTATTTGAACGAGAGCGAAAACGCTGGGCGAAATGCACGATGGATAGACGGATAGAAGCAGAGGAAGAAAGATTCTCGAGTTTCACGATTTCCAGGATCGAAAGACGCTTCATCCCTACGGTCCTCCGACCCCTGGCTCGTCTCCCCTTGCCAACCCCGTGGCGAGGGCATTCATATATTTTATAACGCAGGTCGCTTTTACCCCCGGGATAAATAAACACACACGCACGGCCGTATAATGGAGGAACAGGTCGAGCACACAGGTGTCTGGAAGGGGCCAGGAAGGCCACGGATGGATGTTACGTGCGTCATCGTTGATGCGTGTATGCCTTGAAAATGGGACTTCTGGTGTCCGACCCCCTACACGACTCTCCTTTTTTAAGGGATCCGACAACCGTGAACAGAGGCTAGACGTATGTATGCGCGTGTATCGTTCTATCTCCTTTCTCGTCCAAGCTTCCCCTTCTGTACCGTTTCTTTTTCTTTTCCTTTTTCGTTTTCAATTCCTTCTATGCCGCCGCACCCCCATCCACCGGGCCCGAAATGACGCAGGTGCTGCCTCCTATAAAATCCTACTAAGGTCGGCGGCACACAGTGGCGTGGGTATTTTCCAGCGGAACTGATTTTCTTCGTGAAAGAGCAGGATCGAGCACGACGTACAAGTCGATAACGCGGAGTAACGCGCAGTGTAACGAACGATATTTTCCAATTAAACGGCCAGTGCCTCTTAAAGGGTAATCTTCCTAAACCTACATCTTCTTAAACGTTATCGAGCGTTCCGGTCCGTGTCTCGCAACGTTCGACGTATCCGTGTTCTACGGGCGGATCTATTGGTCGAAAGTGGTCCTCGAATTTACATGCCGCGCCCAGGACCTTGACGAGGAGAGGAAAATTACCACGGTGCGCGTCGATCACGATTCCACGCCCATGCCTTAACGTCTCGTAGTCGAACGTCTTTAGGGATGCGACGCACATGTATAGCGGTACGCCACGCGTTTGGAAAAGTATTGACCGAATCTCGTCCTCGCAACGCTGCCTTTCATCTCTGTCGGATTTTTTAAATTCAGATCCGACGAAGAAGGCGTAAGAACGTAAAACTCTCTCTCTCTCTCTCTCTCTCTCTCTCTCCCTCTCTCTTTCCGTAAGAATCGATTCACCGATGTTCGTATAATCGAACGATCGAAGAAACAAAGATCGATGCAAAGAAGGGAGGAGGGATTTGACGCGGACGTGGATCGATGCGCGGTGGCTTTCAAAAGATTCCAAGGCTGGGGCGTCTTTCCCACGACCACGACGAACCCTGAGCGACCGTTGAAGGAGCTGCAACGTCTACGGGGGTGGGCGAGTCTGTTTTCACATGTGGCTCGCGAAAAAAAGACCGTCGGAAGGCCGTTATGGGGTCACGGGTCGACGCGCTGGCTGACTTATGGTACTCTCGCGTATGCACGGTCTTTGTCTCTCCAGCTAGACGCGGTATACGAGTCCCCCAAACCGGTCAGTTTTTCTTACAATTTGAAGACGAGTTCCGTGGAAAAGGACTTTCGTCTCCGGTGCAAACGAGCCGTTACGATCTAGGATGGGGGTATGCTGCTAACGAGAGCTTGATCCGAGAAAGAAGAAGAAGGCCGCCGCCTTGGTCGTGGAAGATATCGATCGCGAAAGTGAAATTTCTTTCGAACGTTTGCTCGATACGAAAGAGCGGTTTCGACGTTAAACGCGCGACCGCCAAACGTACAAACTACAATTTCCGAGACACGCCTGGAAAGGTGGTTGCGAGGTGGAAATCGAGTTAAATCCCAGTTGGCGTACGTTAGACGCGGCACGTTGGTTCGACGTTGCGCACTGAAAGAGCAATCGATTATAAAATTACCGGTCTTTCCTTTGGTTCGATGAAACAGAAGTGGCACAGCGTAACGGCTGTTACGATTCGTTCGGACGAAACGCGGTGATGGTAATTGCGATCGAGCGATCGATCCGGCAAGAGATAACGCCACGTTCGCGATGGTATTCGACGAAGATCTCGTTAAAGGAGCGTGAAATTAGCGGTGAAATAAGCGAGATCGTCGTGGTCGTGTCGTTGGCAGATGTCTAGACCTGTATAATCATAATCGAGCCGCGGGATTTTTCACTGTTCGCCGTTTCCTTGTTAGGGGAACGCGCGGACGCTTTATCAATACGGAAAAGCGATTCTCGGCCGATACGACGAGACGACGATGGCTCGTATCGGTTCTTACTGAAATTCAATTACACGATCGGGGGCAAGTTGGCGGATTAACGTCGGTCATTCTCCTCTTTTGTTTTCGTTTTTTAAAATGTATTTTCGGGATCGGAAAGGTCGGTCGAAAATTACGCGTATTCGCGGTTCGTGCGTTTAACGTCGACGCGATCTTATCATTATCTTTATAAGTGTTTCAATTTCTTGATCAAATAGCGCAGCAAGAAGAAAACGTGGCTCGAACGATTGGTTACGTAAAACAGGCTTGTGCCCAACCCGTTTTCGCCCGGACAACTCAATCTCGGTTTAAATCGTACAGGGTTATCGCGATATTTTTACAAGCGTTAATTTCGCATGCTTCTAACGAGAAATTTACTCTGTGCGATATGTGTAAATGTGAAAATTCGATTACAGAACAGAGCGGTGAGAAAAAGAAAAGCAAAAGAAAGAGGAAGCCGATATTTCTAAGCGACAACAACTATTGGCACGGAATGCATTATTCATAAGCAATTTGCAACAAATTATTCGATTCTCGCGTAAATCGTCGATGGATAATCGGTGGCGGATGGTGGTTTCCTCTCAGAAACGTAGTTCTTTCTCCCGCAAATCGTATCGGGAGGCGTGACAGGCGCCAAACATTTCTCCCGCAATTTCCTGGCATCGGCAAATCGCGCGTCGCGCGTCGCGCGGCCATGCTCGCGTCTAATGAAACCAGGCTTACGTAACGAATAATCTAGCGGCTCAGGGTATTAATTACCGGTGTGATTTTCTACCATCGTCGGTAGAAAATAGATTTTCATCAGGCGCCTCTATATTTCCTTTCTGTCTCACCGGCTTATCGTTCTTCCTCTTCCTTCTATCCTTGGCGCCACCCGTCTTGCCTTCCTTCCTTCCTGCCTTCCTGCAAAGTTCCGTCGATCCTCCGCGTCGATTTATCGCCATTTATTTCGACTGAACAAATTTCGCGGCCCCTCTAGTAGACGGAAAAGTCTCGCGCGCGAGAAAAAGTTTTCGCGTAAAGCCTACTCTTCCCTACTTACTCTTCGATATATTCGCACCTACGTATATTATATATCGTTAAAAATAGATACGTAACAGCGTTAGATTCTTTTTTATCGCAACGAACTTTTGTTTACTCGACAAAAAATGAAACCAGTTCTACCGCTTTACCGCGGACGTTTAATAATTACTCGGCGCGATTAAAATTCGATCGCGAAGGAAGAAAAATCGACCGAATAACAGCAACGTGAATGCAGAACGTGTTTTCGTGCCGGCGATACGTCGTCACCTTGTTTCACATTATTCCACATTTCCTCGTTTAACCTAAATACGAAGCGCATAAGTGGTATCGTATAAAATCGTCGATGTTTTGTTTTTCTACTCCAAATTCGATGTGCGTATTTGACTTTTTAAGCAGCGAAAGTCCGACCGGTGATTCTCTGACTCCTCATCAAGAAACTGCTTTTAAGAGTGCCACCGCGCCACGCCAAGCCACGCCACACCACGCCACGTCACGCCACGTCACGCCATGCCGCGCTATGCTGCTCTACGCTACGCCACTCTACGCCGCGCCACACCACGCCACGCCACGCCACGCCACGCCACGCCACGCCACGCCACGCGATCCCGTGCCACGCCGATACGGTCGCCACGAATAATTTTATTGTAATCCGATGCCTGGTGGCCAGTGGCATAAGGCGTAACGCGATGTACGCTTTCGTCGCCGCCTTTAAAATCGTACAATTTCACCGTGGCGAGCGTTTTCGAAACGTGACGATCAGCAAATAGCTTTGACGGAAGCTCGTTTTCAACGATTTACAGCTGCTTGAAATTCGGAGTTTGAAATTAACGGCCAGTCTCGCCTCTCTCGGGTATATCCTCGCGTACGTTTGGAACGTCAAGACGCTAAATTTTCTAAAACTCGTATACCACCGGTCTATTAAGAGAATCTTGCGCAAAATTCCAATTCTCTTTCGTCTTAACCCTTTCTATCTGTCTCTATTTCGTTGCCTTTCCACGGAACAAGATACCGTACTTATTGCCCTGCTATTTAACCCTTACGACGAGTAATTATTTTGACCAAGCTTGGCTGCTCCTAATGCAAACGGATAAAGAATAAGTACGCCTTGTAAAATGGAGGAAAAGTTGTTTTCTTTTCGAAGAAGATCGTCGATATTGAAGCGAAAGTCGGACAGAAAAAAATAAGTCAGAAATTTCGAGAAAAGTTTCTTGGTGGCCCATGTGCCCTAGCGCATTAGCGTAAACAGATTACCTCGAAAGGAAGTATGTATACGTATATACGATCGCTCAAGTATCGGGAGCGAGGGCCTGCAGACGGACGAGAGCACAGGAACCCCGCTAAAAGCATCGTTTGTCAACGGAGCTATAGAACAGTATGCTGGAAAATAGTTTGAAAAGCTACTGGCATCTATCCCCGAGAGAAGAGGGAGTCAAGAGGAAAACGATCGGGGGTCCCGTAGGATTTCTAGGCTTAGGATTTCCGTGGTATAAGAACAAAGCTCCGTCCTAGTTTCGTTCGAACGGCTTTCTTCGTCGTCTGTGACCAGCAACGTGCGAGTGGACACGAACGAGACCGTCGCGTCCATCCCGACATGCATCGTCGACCACAACGTTCACCATAAACGACCCAACCTTCCTCGAGGATCCTATGTGACTTTCTCACTTGGAACCTGGTACAAAGTACCCGAGGATACATAGCCACGTACCCGTGTACTTACCTACAGACACTATCGTTCGCAAGTATAGGATGGATTTTTGCCGCTTGTAAAGCTGCACGTAAATTTTATTAAAATCTACGAGTTGGCGATATATCGAAGGGGAAACGATTCCCAGAGCGAGTCTTGTCACGTTCTACGTCGTTTTGTCGCATATACGGTATGCATATATACGGCAACATTTTCTTTCTTGGTTCAACCAAAAATTTTCCTGCGCAAATACTACAAGCTCCTAAAGTTCTAAACCCTTTTCCTTCTTATCACCCTGCGTTAAGTATCGATCAAGTGTCCGTACGTTCTTACGAACCGATGACAAATACGTTTCGCACGAGCTTCTAATTACACTAAAGCACATGACTTCATCGTAGCACGAATGCCTGTTGCTGCCGTTATTCGTAAGACCTTTAATCCGCCTCTGCGGCACGTAACAGAAACTAATACACGTAATATGTAGCGTAACAGTGTCACGACGAAGGCGCAAACGCGGACGTAAAATCTGCACGTTGGAAGACGCGAGCGTGCGTGAACGTACGCTAAAACCGAACCACGATAAAATCATAAAGGCCCGAGGAACGATTTACGTTAAGAGGGATCGCTATTTCACCGTGCGTCATTAAGTAGAACGACGCGATTAGCAGCGTCTCTCTAGAGTTTAGGTCAATGTTGCCTCGTTCGAGCTTTCTACCTATTTTCTTTTTTTTTTTTTGCGTTTTGAACGCACGCACCGCGATTCCAACGTTCCCTCCCTGTCTTCGAGATTAGATTAGAATTAGAGATCGATACGGTGAACAATTCGACGATTATACTGGAACCAGCTATCGCGTCGTAGTAATAAAATAAGCAACCGCGTATAGGAAAATGAAACTATTCGTTAGGAATACTTAGAATATGCGTATGTAAATGGGAATTTCCAAGTTTACAAGCATCGCTTGAAATTAGCATCGGCGGCTTCTGATTTATTTTTGCTCGCGGAATAATTTGCTGCGACTACTCCGTTTCGTTTCTTCGAAAAGATAATATTGTTATAGGTGCATACAAATCTTTTGGTTCCTTGATTTTCAATCAAAATTACTCGTTATCAAACGCTGTCTTCGTCAAATCTTTTTCCATTGTATCGCTAATTAGTATGACACGAAGATCATACTTATCGGTATCGTAGTTAATTATCGTCGTAAACATTTTATTTGCATATTTTACTCGTTCCGATACGGATCTACTAGTAAGAAAGTTCTGTTTATTAGCGTTCAGGTTCTGTATCGTAGGAAGGGTTTAGGAAACTCAAAGTGTTCCACGTTGCACAAATCTGATAACGAAAAGCGGCCGTACGAAGACGTAAAATGGCTTAACCAGTTGTAAAAAAATTAAGATAGCGTTGAACTATTTCCCTCGAGAACGTAACGCTTCTTTCATTATGCTCCGAAGGGCGATAGATAGGGCTTGGTTTAATTTATAGTAGGTACGTACGTTTCGGTTAAAAAAAGGATCAGATTTATTCCAACTTGCTAGTAGCGCGTCTGGTCTCGGTAAACGAGTGGCTTGAACAAGAATTACGATCGTATAGCCACGCGAGACAATGATAAACCGGTTATCTTGAAACCAAAATTTCCCTTTTACCGAGTACAATAAACTTGGGCTTTGGACCTTACGGTAAAGAGAAATTTTATCTCCGCAAATCCTGGCCCATGCTATTAACGTACAAAGAGAGATTTAACGACGGTCTTTGTTACAACAAATTGTTATTACGCGTTTATTATGGCATCGTTACCTTCGATTGTAACTTGGTAAATACGTTTGCGTTATCGCCAAAGTTGACGAAACGGTCCGATCGCGTTCTCTTCCGGTGTTTGACAGTCGTGGTGGCACAGTACCGTCGAAAATTATCGGTTCTCTTCCTCGATGGCGTTGGTTCCTGGTATTTTATTGGAAGGAGCGAACAGGCCGCACAGGGTGCCTGGCGTGCACTTGGTCAAACAACGAGGCCTCTATGGAGGCCCCTCGTTCGTTTATTGGCGCTTCTAATTCAGGAGCGGAAGTGGCCGAAAAGCAACGGTGAAAACAGACCTCCCGGATTAAAATAGGTAGCCATAACTGTTCGGCTTAAATGCTTTGTATTAATAATTAACGCGTTCCACGGACAAGCCGCGCCAACCGTTATCCCTCTTCCCAGAGATCCCTTTTTCATCGACCCGTTTCTCTACTCTGGAAATTCCTCCTTAGTGTCTCGTGGAAATTTTCAACCGTATCCCGAATTCGATCGTCGCTAATCG
This sequence comes from Bombus waltoni, assembly GCA_014737395.1. Lineage (NCBI taxonomy): Eukaryota > Metazoa > Arthropoda > Insecta > Hymenoptera > Apidae > Bombus > Bombus waltoni. Next base: position 334,955 of record JACXII010000050.1, read on the forward strand.
CGCGAATCTTCGCGCGCCTGACCTTTCTAGCGAGTCTTTTGGAAGATTACCCGGGCGATTAAAAAGAGAAAAGATGCTCGAAAGGGGAAGATAAATACTCGCAGGTTTCAGAAATTTGTACAGTTTCTTTCGATAACGTCGTGTCGTCGAGTAGTTCCTTCTTCGACGAACGTTTCGTATCTTCCGGCAACGAATACCTTCGAACGCGACAAAACCTTGGTCGCTCGAACGAATCGCGATACACGGTCGACAAAACGATCTTCGATTTATGTAATCGTAATATTTCAATTTAAACACGAAACGATAGCGAACGTTTGCAATTTCCAATTATCCATCTTGTTTTCTAGGCGAACGACCATTTTGCGTTAATACCGTTAATACGTCGTATGGACAGCGATGTTTGTAAGCGTCATAGTTTTTGTAGCGACGCTAGAAGCGAGTAATTGTCGTTTTTCGTGTTTCGAAAGCGTTTACATTTTCTCGAAAGAGCCGTCGTGATTTATTAGCGTCGGAAGTTTACGCGTGCTCGCCTACGTGCACTTACATTTTCTCTCTAGAATCCCGCTGGTTCGTTGCGTCACGAAACAAAGCTCGTAAAGGCAAAAATTTCACCGTGATAATAAAATTTGTTTCATTTGCCGAACGATCGTACGTTGCGCGTACCAGTATCGGAAAGTTTCTGCGATTTATTGCTTTGACGGTGCTTACATCGTGAGATAGTACGTACTTGTGTCGACGTGATAGGAGATAACGCGAGTAACACGTCCTCCTTTGCACCGTGGATCTAGAATTTGAAATACGAACTCGCGATAGCTACGTTTTAGAGTTTTCTCTATGAAAACAGGAATGCTATTATATTATAAACTGGGATCGGATATTATTTGGATATACCATTTAAAGAACGATCATTTATGCATTATGCATCGTGCGATACTAGCGACTTATTGTTCAGACAGATACGCGTAATCAATGACGGTTATCTCTAACGAATAAATTTAGATCGGACGATACCATTCGGAAACAAAGTAAATTGCATCGTAAGAGCCGCGAGAATCGCAAATATATTTTCTTTGATTCAGTTGCTTCTCGCGTATCCGTTGCATTTTCAAGGATGCGAAAGAGTTTATTTAATATTGCATTTATCACGAAGTTGCAGGTATACGCTAATATTTCAAAATAGCAGAATGCTCGAGAGACAACGAACGGTAAAACGTAACAAAAAATACGGACGCAACGTCGAATAACGTATAGTTTATCGGTTGCCATTGCATTTACGATATTTTTTCATCGCTATCAAACCGCTGAATGGGCACGTCGCTGGAAAAATGAAAGGTCGCGGCATAAAACCGAAGACAGAAATTTGCTTCGTATCTAATACCACGTCCCATTCAATTTCTTCTATCGAGTAATTTCAATTTTGTAACGCGTTCTCGTGTTCCTTGTATGTTTAAATCGTATAATCTTCAAATATAACCAAACACGTCTTTTCCTTGTTATTAACAAAAGTATACAGGATGAAGATAAGTGCAACATTAAGGCTTCGTGCTGTATATGAAGTATGAAGTGGCAGTTATTCGACTCTGCAACGATTAAATAGTGCAACCGTGCGATCTTCTCCCTTATGTATTCTACTGCCTGCGAGCACCGAGCAATAATGCCTTATTATCATCGAATAATGAATCGTCAGATTGCGTGTATCAGTGGTACGAAAAAAAGTTGCGCAAAAAGGATATTAAACGAACAGGTGAAAAGGAATGTTTCCAAGTTGGTCGTGTCTTGAAATTATTCATTATATATTACTATAAAGCATATTACGTACCTACTTTGTTCCGATAGTTTCGAACAACTTGCCATAACTTTACGATTCTGTTTCGCGCGAAGCTGAAAGTCGCTACTTTTTGAAATTCGTCTAGATGTGTTTGCATTACGTTACTTCTAACGATTAATTTGTTCAAATATGTATTTAAAAAATTACGCGTTCTAGGTGTATCTTGGTACGAGTATAAAGACCGACCGATCTTTGTTCCGACCCACGAAGGAAATGACTTTTTTCTTTTCGTTAATTTTACGCGATAAGTAAATTATTCCTTATTTCATCGTCGTTATCGTAATTGAATAAATGGTAACGATTACAAGTATTGGCAGTCGTTATCACTCTGGACAAAGATCTAACAGGCAGGTAATGGCAATTAGAGCAGAAAAATAGGTAGGTTGTAAAATTAAATACCGAATTTGACTTGGGCAATTGTTCGAGTCAAACTTTTTACTAGCTTCTGTGTACGTATTGCTTGTTCAAATCGATAGGATCATTAAGCCGTTAACATGGATCCGTCGTAGTGAAACTGTTGCTTGAAGGTAAAATACACGTTACAGTTAATCCTACGGAGCTATTTATCGCGTAGCGTGATATACATATGGCATTGTAAACGGAGCTTAACATCGTAGAGATAGACCTGCAGTGATAAGTGTCGTCAGTGTGAACGTTATCTCTGGAAAATTCCACGAAAGACCACGGAGCTTCGTGACGATTGTGAAAAATGAAAGACATTCCGATAATTACTGCCGTGGTTTAATAAAATTGTACGTCAAGTTACCAAACGTTTCTCGCGCAGTCACGCAGATTGATAAAATGGTAATCGATTAGTCTCTCTTTCCGTTCCGACACACAGCGTTTCCTGCAAGAAACAATAAGCGAACAAAAGCAAATGCACATAACACGGTATAAACGATACAACGTACGATGAAAAATTTAATTGTAAGAATCGCTGTTACATTACATGCGCCTATATTCTCGACTACGTCGTAAGAATTTGGACGTTGTTCGATGCATTTTTCGATTCGAGTACGACTATTATCCGACTATCGTCGAGTTCGTTCGAACGATTCGAAAATTTTCGTACTCGAACGTCAAACAGACAGACAGACAGACAGACAGACAGACAGACAGACAGACAGACAGACAGACGCGATCTTATTTTTGTAAATTTTGTAAATCGCGACCAAACTCGTTTCTTTTTCTTTCTCCCTTGCTGCCCGTGCAAATTTATCTCTAACCTACTTAAAAGGCATTTCCTCTAATAGCGGCTAATAATAAAAACGATTCATCGCCAATATTTGACAATAAGTTTCGTAGAATCGATGTTTGCGTTAAAGATTGCTTTTGTAAAAAAGTTTGTATCGTAAAATTTATATCTTTACCATGGGAATCCTACGATATATCGATTTTCAACTGAAATATCGTTATATCCTTGACGCTTGGATATTTTTGTATCGTCGTTAACTCTGCTTTTCACGAGTACAGTCATCGTTAATAAAGAGCGGAAAACAAACGAGACGTATACGCGTAAAGTAAATAGTAGGCGATTAAAACGCGCTAAAGGCAAAACGAATTTCTATCCAGATCCTGCTTTATTATCCATGTTACGTAAAGATACGCATTTGCATAAACGCCGTCGGGTTTGAGTGGTCGGGCCGCTGAATTCTATTACACGTTTCTGTATTATCTATATTTTACTCGATTTAATTAACGGCAGCTACACATTGTAGCGATGGAAATTGAAAAGAAGAAATACCGACTCCTGACGTATAAAGCATAACTCAGATAAGAACTTGCGCGAGCTGACGATCACGTACCCGGACGATGCAGAAACATAATGCATGCGCATTGCGCACATCTTGAGACTCAACGTGCACCGACGTCAGTGGTTGTCGATTTGATCTAGGTGAAATCGATTTCGCTACCAAGGACGAAATTCTACCACTATCGATGTACTTGACGTAAAACGCGATATCGATCGTTGGACGATTCAACAAGGATTTCAAGGATGATCGAGAAACGTGTTTTGCTTCGTTATTTCTCAACAACGAATCTGCTTAGTTTTCTGCTGCTGCGATCTCCGAGTAATAATTTCACCGGTCGAATCTTAGTATCGATCGGTTCGACCGCCATCGTTTCGTATAATTTCAATAACGTTAGCGACCGGACAAACTTTCTCACTCTGGTTATCGCTTCTTTCGCAAGATAAAAGCCTGAAACGTCGCCGAAACGATGTCGTCTCTCGCGATCCTCGTTCTTTCTCGAGCGTCGTTTATCAAAGAGTACGAATTAACGTATCTGTGACGACGTAATTTCCTAAATACGCGGCATTCGAATTTCTCGCGTGTCGCGTTATCTTTAGAGAGTGAAAGGACAGAAAGAAGGAAAGAACGGACGAGAACGGAGGCAGACGACGAGCTCTAAACGGTTGCGATCTCGGAGGCGGCAGACTGATACGTCGAGTTACACGGAGGCCAGTACGGTGTGTAGAGAAAGGGAAAGTCAATCGGGTGAAAGTCGCTCGTCTGGATAGTTTTACCTCCGTTTATCCCACGTGTGCACGATTCTACGCGACGAGACTATACGCGATCTTTCGCCCTCTATTACGCCGCCTTTGCTCTTTTTCGATTTCATTTCCCTTCTTCCCTTGTCTCTGGCTAACCAAGCATCTCGTCGCTTTGCTTCGGTGGCTAACGTCCGACGTAAGATTCCTCGTCGACAACGAACCTTGTAATATATATTACAACGAAGATTCTTCTATTTCGTAGTCTTCGATTATAACACACGACTCTTCGACGCGTCGAGATCTTGGCCAAATGTTCGAAACATCGAGCATTGCGTTTGCGTTAATCGAACGGAAAACGTCGAGAATCTGCAAAACCTGTTGGTTGTTCGAATTTTATAATTTATTTATTATTTTATAATTTTTAATTTATAATTTACGAAACGCGGTGGACAAAAGAATACGCGCATAATTTCGCGTATTCTTGTATTTTTATGCATTTCCATTCTATAATAAACGTAACAACGTTGTGTTTAATTATTGCCGCGTGGTTATCGGCATGATCTTTGTTCGTTTAAACAGAATTACATTAAACGAACTCGACCGAACTCACGATGACCTATTCGACTTAGCATTCAATAAAATATCATTCCAGCGTACAGCAATAACAATAAAAGAGATAACAGCCCGAAATAGTCTTACTTTGCTTTTCCATGTCGTTTCGAGCAATATGTCGAACCAAACTGTGTCCGTAACTAACGAAACTGACTCATCCGAACGTTTCGAACTTGGAGTGCCCCGTAGAATTGTGAATCACGATATCGTTGGGCAGAAATATTACGATCGTAAGTATTCGCGAGCTTGAATAATAAAATGCGTTTTCATTTACTACGATGCGAAAATGTTGCTTTAAAGTAGATTAACTCCGCTCTTAAATATTTATTCGATCGATCAACAGGCTCTGAGATAATCCTGCGCAAAGATTAGACAAAGATAACATATGCCTACGTAAGACCATATTTCGACCGTAGGATCGAGAATTTCAATTTATACCTGAGTAACAGCGACGAACGATGATCGAACGAGACGGTAGGTTGGCCTAAGTGACGCGAGTTATTGTCGATCGAAAAAGATGTCGATAAACGACACATTGGTAACGCTGGTTCGGTGGTAATGGCTTTTGGTAAATTTATAAATTTCTTTCGCCACAAAGTTAACTAATCGTACACAAGATGTTACGAGTGGAAAAATGTTTCACGGTCTTACGCAACAGAAATTTATCGCTTGTTTGAAATTAACGTGACACGTGAAAGTCGTGATCGACGTGGCGCCAGTCGTTAAAAATGTGACAGAATGAGAAAGTGATTCTTCGTAATAAGCGTGCGTTTGTCGCGGCCGTTAATCGATGTATAAAATTGCTTGCGGAATCATTAAGCCAACAATGTATAAAAATATCGTTCGCGAAAGCGTAATTTATACAGAGGCGGGGAAGAGATTCCAACTGTTTCATATACTGTTAACTATTTTTATAAAACTAATATAAAATGGGAAGGACGCGAACGAAGAAAAGTTTTACTGTTCGCTATTCGGAAGCGTTCTTGTATCAACAGAAGGAGAAACGAAATAGAACTAGAACCGTAATTTCGTCGTCCTATCCCTTGAAACATAGCAACGAGGTAACGATAAGAGAAACAAGATGCGATTAGTCGAAGAGTTCGTCCATCGAGGTTTTGATCTATAAATTTCAATTTCAATGCACGCAACTTTAACCTCGGAGCAGCGTCATAAACCCACTTCTCCTTCCATCGTTCGAACCACACGCTGCCGATAAGAATCGGAGGCAATCGGTACGTCTACATCGACGCGTATCCATGTGCATAACGCGCTAAGAACCGCATCCTTGCTTCGCGTTGAAACGTTTCAAGGAAATCGTGCATCATGCCGTACCCTGAAGCTCGCGTCTCGTTGTGCAATTTTTTCTCATATACTCGCGATCTATCGTAACTTTGCGCGTTCAACGATCAAAAAAAAAAAAAAAACTCGCCTGCAACGGAAAGTTTAAAATATCCCACCAACGTGTAGTACGCGTAGCGGTCTGTTAAGAAATTCCATTTTTTAAATGCCCTCCCGCTTGTTGACGTTCCTTGGTGTAAATCCTCCGGCAAGTAAGACACGGGGAAAAGGAAAATCGTAGAAGAAACGCTAGCGAAAGACAAATCCTAATCGCAGTCGCGGAACAGCAGCTAGCTGCATGGAAATGATCGTGGTGTTTCGCGTTGCGACGAGGTGGATGGATACCTCGTTGTGGAAAAAGTGGGATCGCTGGCGAGATAAGCTCGGCGGGATGGCCGACGTGCGCGATTTCGAGGGGTCAGTTTTCGCATCGGCGGTGAAGAAGGCGAGCGGATAACAAGTTTTTCGCACGGGGGACTACCGTGGGGCTGCGTTACGCGAGCTGACTCTTCTCTCCGTCCAGTTTGCTGAGCGCGGCGTGCATTTACCCGTATCGTTGCGCGACTACTTACCTGGTTGGCTGGCTGGCTGGCTGGCTGGCTGGCTGACTGCACGTCGCTGCCTTGGCCTTTAACGATTCCTGGAACGATCTCCGAGCTCCGATTTCTATCGATTCGATGCCGATCTCCGAGACACGCGCGCGCGCGGCTATCTACCGGCCTCTCTCTCTCTCTCTCTCTCTCCTCCTCCTTTTCTCTTCTTTCCTTCTCTATCGCCAATTTCAACGGTCTCGACTCATCCCGCCTGCACCTTTGGATAACTCGTTTCTGTCGTTTGTAAACAATGCCGAGCCGGATGATCGGACTTGACCAATGGTAAACGAAATCTCGTTGGATCTTCGACCGGATGGGATTTATGTTACATTGTGGCGGCGGTGAAAATGGGCGCGCGTACAACATGTCGGTAAATTGGAAACGAGATCGGCGCACGGTGCGGCAGAGATATATATGCCTATATGCCGCATACGGACGATAACAGTATCGTGGATCAAGTTGGATACGCGAGAAAAGTACGCTTTGATATAAAATCATCCCTGCAGCAATCCCTGCTTTTCCATACAATCTGCTTATTTCCATCGAATGGCCCAATTTTGTTTTTACGAGCAGCTGCTGGATCGAGCAGAAAGTTCGTCCCGTTTTTCGTAGCGAGATCCGAAATTTCGATCGAAACAATGGCCGTTAACCTCGACTTGACTGGTCTAACCTGATATCGTTTCGACTGGATAACGGTCATACAGTCTGGTGGACAGTCAACCGTACAGCGTAAAACGTTTCATCTGCGACACGAGTAATTGCTCTTCTATCGGCCTGCCACGAATTCAAACAGGCTGACCAAGCAACGAAAGACCACGCGTGTCACACGACCAACGTCGGTGCAACTTGGATAAGACGTTCTTACGTGTGTCACATTTTCACGATCTCGCATGCTCGGACTATCGCTACTTCTCTACAACACTAGTGCGACAGAGAATTGGAAGGTTTTTCTTTCTCGGAAGACCGAGCAATCGCGCGCCATGGAACAACGGAACGGAGCACAGTTGCATCGATCGAGAACGATACGCATAAAGGAGAAAACACGCGCTCCGGTTTAGTATAAAAAGTATAAAGTAAAAACGGAACGGACTTTCCGTTCGTTTCGATATGTTTAGATCGCGTTTTCTTTGGCCGAACGATACTCTCTTACGATTCTACGGCGCTACGATTAATTAGACCGTACAGGTACGACATCGGAGAAAAAATGACTAATAATACTTTCACTTTAGATGCCTGACGATTTACGCAATCTTACCGGCAAGTAAAACATCGTTTTCTTTGAAACGATCGCGTTCGATCTTAAACGAGACAAACGAGAATAGAATCGCGTGCGAGCAACTATTTTTATTAGCGTCTGATTAGTATTTCGTCACCTGCTTTTTCGCTTTGTTCGTTGTTTTTCCCTGGTATTTATACGCTGTAGAATGGAAGCTTGGAAAATACCTTCTTCCGAATTTAATTATCGAACGCGTTCAACGACAACGTAATAATTCGTAATAACTATTCGCTTAAACGCATTGAAAACGCACACTTTCAAAGCTTTGATCCTTTTCGTAGTACGTAATTACGTACGTAAACGTGTAATATCATTTTATTACGTATCCCCGATGATTACGTGCAATTATCCGAACAAGTTAATAGATTTTAGAAAGTCGGAAAGAGAAAATTACGTGAAAAATCGAAAATATCGCTAATAGCGAGGAAAGTTAATTCATCGAGAAACGAAGATTGCTATTCGAGAAACAGATTGAATTATCTTTATTTACCTGGTCTGTGTCACAGAAGAACAACTTCCATAACGAGAGAAAGGAACTCGAGAGAAAGAAACTTCTCGTTGGCGGTAAAAGGAAAAAGGGGAAAGAAAGAGAAGAAAGAGGAGAAAGAGAAAAAGAGAAGGAAAGAGAAAATATAGGAGCAAGCAAGACGAGTACGATTAAATTTCATGCAACAGTGAGCCGATCAAGATGCTATCTTTTGGAAGCAACTACGTACATATAATTTTTAGATTAAGAAAGCGAATTCATCATCCGCCATATCCAGATCGATGCGTTTCTCGAGCAGAGGAGAGACGAGCGAACTTATACCTAACCGAATAGGTGTGAAATTTGCATGGCAAGAGTTTCAGCCACTTTCCTCCATTAGCCGCTGTAAATAAAAGCGATTCGATCTGGGGACCGTGCGGAACAAGAAACGAGCAACTGGAACAAAATCCATCGTCGAAAGTTTCGAAAGTGTCCGTGAAGACGTCGCGGTCGATGGGCGAACGAGAGAAACAGCTAGAGGAGAGACAAAGAGCAAGCGAGACGTCTCGTTGCCGCGATTAAAGACAGGATACGGTAACAAAAGCGAGGCAGGAAGAAAAGGAAAAGTTAGCCAAGTGTCCAGCAGATGCACGTACGTTCCGTACGTACGCGTTATTATTGGAGTGCACGAGGAAAGACACGGGTGTACACGTGTTGAACAGAACCCTGTGCATGGTCGGTCGGTCGACCTTTCTTTCGCAGGAACGCGTTTTTCGTCTTTTCGGTGGACGGCGAACGTCGCGCGAACGAATCGTGTACATCGATCCGAGTACCGTTAATAACGATTAAGAAATACGCGTTTCTCCCTGGCGACGCGACGCGATGCGACGTCGTGCGATTTTTGTTTCTGCCGCTGCTATCGAAGGGTGAAAACCAAACATCGCCCTCTTCGGTTCTGACTACTTGAACGAGAAACTCGGATCACGAGGATCGCGACCAAGGTTAATGCGTTCGCTGGCGAAACGCTGCGCGATCGATGGAATTTTCTAATCGACTAAACTTTAGTCGTATACGTGTAATCTTTATTCGTAGCTTTGAAACTTACGATACACCAACGTTTTTAATCGCGATATTATATTTCGCGATATATATCGTGAAATCTGGAAGCTTATATCTGTTATATCTGGCGATAAGGAAGGACAGGTTTTCGGTCGATTCGAAGATAATTATCGATTCGAGCACCATTGTTCGACACGCTGGCTGATAACTGCGTCCCTTTCGCAGGAGAGCGAACGAAAGAAGAGAAAGAGCGGGAGATGGAGGGTTCTTGAGACGAGAATGTGCCGGCTAATAAGAAAATGCCATGCTGAAAATGTCACACGCTGAGCAGCGTGACGTCACGCTACAACTCGTTTCTGCTTGTTTTTACGCTTCTGTTGTGTCGTCCAAACATAATCTTAGAAGCGAGAGTTCCAAACGAAAACGAACCCACAACTGTTTAGCAGTCGAGCGCGTAAACGCCTGGCAATGTACGTATTTCCTTAAAAATTTTTGTATTTTTTATCATATGCTTTTATCATACGTTTCGAAGTCAAACGATTTACTTAGCTTATATTAAACTACACTTGCGCCATATCGATCGTGCATCTTTGCGTCGTGTTAGAACTTGACGAGTATCGTGAAAGTATCGGTTAGAACAAAATCGCCGTACAATAGGACACAATCGGAATGAAAAGATAATAGAAAACGCAGTGCACTTTCGAATAATCTTTCCGACATTCGTATTTTTACCGCTGTCGCTAATGTAATTTTCGTGTCCTTGTGTTGTCATCGTAACCCCGTTACCTTTGTTTCTTGCTAATCTGTTGCAGATTACCGAGCCTATATCTGTACGTAATTATCGGTATTTCCAACTTTTCAGTTCTACGACTAAACGAGAGCAACGTTACTTTAAACAAGCTTGAGCATATTTTGTAAAACATTTCTGTAAAAATTAAAATTGAAGGAAGATCGGTACATCAAGGTTATTCGAGGATTCCAATCTTAGGATAAATCGCTCACCAGCCTTTAGCGATAGATGGTTATAAATAATTGATATTTAATTTATCGTATCGTTTCCATCTTTCCATGTTTGAAGAATGCCGTTGAAAAATCTCTTATGTAAAGATTCTAAAGCCTAGCCTTAGAGAAATCTTAGTTATCGTTTGTTCGATGATTATAATAATACGCTATCTCCTGTCTCGATTGACTTTCAGGCAAGCCGATTTTTACGAAACTGCTCGCAGCTGTAACGCCGACGTATCGGTCGAAGAAGGAAGTGACATTTTGCGAAGGGAAAGCCGGAAGTTCCGACACGAGGTCGTTCGAGTAGGAAGCGAGGTTATCGTTAATTTTACAGACACTCAATGTCAAGTACTGCGAAGAGATTAAGCATGACTTGCGAACATTTGTAAAGAACTTCTAGTAGGTCTCAACCCCTTCGAATTAAAAAGTTTGTCGAATGTTACCGGTTATCGTTGCAGAAAATTATCAAAATAATCCTTTATGAAAATAGACTTTCCTATATTTCTACTTTCTATTTGCACGATGACTCGCCATTCGACTCGACAATGACCGAATAACGTGATCGCAAAATTTTATATCTTTACAATGTACGTAATCTTTTCTTACGCTTTGTAATCTTGATTAAAGTATCAGGTATCTTTCCACAATGTGCATATACTTTCTATACAAATTCATGCGTTTTATCGTTGAAGCGTTAATTATAAAAACGTAAGACGAACTATCGCGTTGATCGATCTGCGAAACGATCGATTCACCGCTTATCGGAAAGGGAAGCCGAATAAACTATTATTGTATTAAACTTTTATGACTCGCATTACTATCGATTAGAATCTTAATGAAACAATAACGGAATACTAATGTTTGCGCTAAATTAAACGAGAGTATGACGAAACAGTGACAACTCCAAGCATAGTAAAGGACGAAGGAAATAATTACGGTCGAATACCTCAATCTTTAACCTGTACCAACTTGAGCTTATTAATCCGTAATTATCGACGAGTCGTTAAATACAAAAAAGTCGATTTAGGTAGTAAAAGATTTAACAACTCATTCTTAACGTACAACGAACAGATTAATACGCTTGCGTAATAATTGATTTTTCACATAAACGAGTAAAATTTACGCACACCGGTGTATTTATTACGTTGAAGGTAAAAAGTAAAAACTAGCACGCTGATCTTCTACTGAGAATTTTGCTTTATCGTTCTTGTATACTGTTTGGATCTTTAACAACGTTGTTCCAGATAACTCGGTGGAAATTGTTCGTTTGTATCGGAAAGTAATTGTTTTTCCATTTATCTTTCGACTTGAAAATCTTTCGTACGATCGATTAATCCCTCGGTGGATTTTATCTTCCGCTTATCTTCTTAATAGTCCTTTTAACATTTTCGATTCAAAATATTTTTCGAGCAACAGAACGCTGCAATTATCATATTTATCTACAATCTGTATCACTTAACAAAATAAAACCATGGCGTTCGCTTAATTCGTTCAAGAATCCAGCAAGATCGATCGATACGATGGGTGTCGTTGGTTAACCAGTGTAATAAAAATCCTTGTATCTTTTATCTGATTACGATCATCGTGTTATAATCAACGTCGTTTGATAGTAGCTTGAAAGTCAGGCTCTGTCCAATTAGAGGATGTCACGGTTTTTCCCATGACATACGGGCCGATGAGGGTCTCTTCGCGATAGAACCCTAATAGGGAGAAGGAGGGTTAATGCTTTCAACCCCAAACAGATTCTCATGGAGTTATATATAACGACTAATGGGAGTCAGTTTTCGTTATGGTGGCCTAGCTATACGTTGGTGTAGATATCAGTTTGGAATATGCGGGCTCTTTGTAGGCCATACGTGTTCTATATGAACGAATTGAAATCTCCATTTCCATTATAAATGTCACCGCGGGCTATGTCGACTTGCGAATGAAATTCAGAATCTTATCGCAATTATTTTTCATTGACGATGTTTTTTTAAGGTTTTCCTCGAGTCTATGCAACGTTTTATAGCGTTTCTATTTTTACCGAGATCTTAACTAGAATTTACTTTAAAGATAAGACGTTATTAAGACGGAATATTTACGTTTCGATCTTATCCAAACTTTTAAACTTCGTTTACTCGTTAGGTACGTGCAATAACGTTTAATATTTCATTTTCCAACGGTAGTAAATTTTTACTAAAAGTAGTACGTGGCGCTGTATAGATAACGACGAATAGTCGAAACAAATTCAACGTGTAGCAAAAAATAACTGTAGGTAACGTAAAACCTACGCGTAAGACTTGAGCGAGGGTTATTTTTTATTTTTTATTTTTTATTTTTACTTTTAATGCGCTATTTTTCGTATTACTCCATACTTTTCATTACGACGTATCTCGAACTTGAACGTCGATCGAGCTACCTCTAACCTTACGTCGAGAAAACTGCAACTGTTCATAAAAAATTGAGTAAAGAAACGTTTCATCAACAGGATATCTACGAAAGCGACGACGATGAATTGCGACGTCGCTCTTATCGATGTTTGTACATCGTGTCTTCTTGTTTCAATCCATCATTCATTATCTTTTCCGACTTTTGTAAAACCTATATACGCTACTCGTTCGAACGAGGTTGAAATTTTCAATGTTCGAAATTTCACGAAAGGACATTTTTTGTATTAACGTGAATCGGCGTATATCGTTGTTACACCATTTACGACACATTCAAATTGATGTAAGTATAATCGAATGCTAACAATGCGTGCAGAGTGGTTATTTACAATCTACGACTTACATCGTGCATGAATAGAAGCTCAATTTCATTCATGCGACTCTTCTTGGTATTCTATCGCGCGGCTACATTCGAGCTATCCTATCACGCTGCATTGAATACCGCGAGTGCAATAATTACGCGGCCTCTAGGATGTCAACGTAACGTTTGATTATTTTTTCGCTTCACATAACGTATAACGAAAACCTATGTTTAATAACCATCTTGCATAAATCATCGATTACATATCTTTAGTCGCAAACTTTTATCTCTTTTGATTTGTACCAATTAGTCAAAGCATTTCAATAACATTGCCAAACATGCATTACGAATACTTGATGGTATCTGTATGTTTGAAAGTTCGAGTTTCATCGAAGGATACGAGATGAAACGAAGTTGGTTTATTAGGTGCTGCTTATTCAAATAAATAAATACCGTCGTAAAGTTTCTCATATCGGTTTCTATTGAATTTATTATTTGCGCTATGTTAAAATAGTAATAATAGTGATAAATGAAATAATAATTTCGCTTATCATTATGATATATCACGTGATTGGATCTTACGTCGAACGCAAGGTTTTCACGTATCGTTACTTTTTACCAGTTTTCAATTTCGAAATGCGCATCGATCGAATCGAGCGGCGATATTTTTTATTCTTTTTAATACCAGGAATAGCAGGCTGATAACAGCGTAACAATGCGTTCTCGTGCATATACGTAAAAATATGTTTCTAGGAATAACAAATCTTGCATTTACATTCGTGATAAATCAATTGATAGAAGGGAAATATTTGAATCGTCGTTGAAAATTTATCCTCCGGAATGGAAGATCGTTATCGGTCCAATCACCGTTATTATTACAGAATTCTGTATCCGATGCATTCGATTGAAGCATCGTTTTAATCGAGATTCATTGGCAGAAACATATATGGGGGGGGGGGGGTGGAGAGGGTCAGTAAACACCGTGGGGAACGATCGTTCTAAAAACAGCCATGCTACTAGGTATCCCGAAACTACCCTAAATCTCCACCAATGAGAAAGAACAGGATAAAGAGGGAGAAGAACTCGGAGGGATTCGAAAATCGCGGATCAAGGGGTTGTTGATACCGAGAGAAAGAGGGAGAGATGTTTGCATGATTGGCCTGAGGAGTCGGCGCGGTTGCCAAATCTCCGGCAACAACGGCGCGAAGATGGTGGGGACGGATAGCAGCGACGCGTAGTCTGATTGGTGGAGTTGGCGGTGCCGCCTTTCGAGTCTCACGGAGCGTCGCGCGGTTGCACGGATCCACAGTTCGCATTCGGAGGCCTTGCGAGCTACATCTTTTCGAGAAGAAAAAGAAAGACTGAACGGGAGTTTTCAAGTTTCCCCCTCCACGGGAATCGCGATAAAGAATCTTCGATTGGAAAAAGTGCCAAGTTTCTCTCGCACGTACTCTTTCTGTCACTGGTACACCACGATACGTACACCTAAACACACGCACACGCGCGCGGTCACACGACACATATATACGTAATCGTCTTTCGTTTTCACGGTGATCCCTACACGTGACACAAGCTGAGCATCGAAGAGGCTCCAAGGCAAGAGAGCGGCGTGCTGCTTGTTCGAAGCGAGAGGAGACATTCGTCGGGCGTTCGAATTTCTTTGTCAGTCTCCTTGTACGCCGTGAGAATCGAAACGGGTGTGCTTCCAATGTAAATCCACGAGAACGTATCGTCGGAGTGGCAGTTTTTGTGTTCTCGAAGTTGATACGTACCGCGGTTTTTTTTTTTAACTATCCGCCGACTTTCGTGCTACACCACGCACGCTGTTTTGCTCTGAAAGGAGAAGAGGGCTAGTCACGGCCGGATCGCGACTGCGTCATAACCTAACTCCAGTGTGTTTTTGTGCGAAATCGAGAGAACATGTCGACTGCCGTCATGAGCACCCCTATGTTCGTCGAGTGTAGCGAGCACTTATTTAAGGTAAGATAATTTTCCATTTGTCACACGATCGTTTCGTCCTTTGGTGCCTTTTTTTTTTCAAACGTTTCATGTTGTCAAGTCGTAGGTAGGGCAAACATATAGGCGACAGAGTATATAAGAGCGTCGAATACCGTTGAACGAATACTTCAAACGATACGAGTATTGATATATTTGAAACGTTGCGAATGGAAATATTCTTTCTATATTTGGACTCGTGAACTTTGTTATGAATCAGGTGATGCTCGATGTGTTTGTTTGGTCAGTGTTTATTTCGTGTTGTTATCTCGGACGATCGCTTTCTATTAAGATCGCACTATCGCGAACGTGTTCCCTATCGTTTCGAAGAATCGAGAATCCGACTGATAAGCGACAAAGCAGCAGGTTCTAGATGCAAAGATGGCTGGTTCAGCACGTGGCATCGTGAATACTTGGAAATTCTGTCTATAGTGCGGTGGTGAATTCGTTGGTGTTGGATTCTCTCGTGGCCGTTGTAGTACTCGCTGGTACTCGGTGGTACCGTGGCGCAAACATTTGTGCAACGGTGTTGGTACGTATTCTGTTCCGACTGCCACGGTCTATTGCACTGCGGGACAAATATGGAATGGAACGGATAGAAATGGTGTACGAAGGATCTGGCGCGGTTAAGAGATACGTAGCAGAAAGAGGGCCGCGCGTTAGGAAATCGCGCGTCTTCCTAAATAAATTATCTATAGCAAAATAAAATGTAGTTAGGTAGACGCTCTATAGCTACGTACTATGTATTACCATTGCTATGGTAATGGTATTTATTTTACCGCGCGAAAGAACGAGAGGTCGTGATGTAAGAGTTATTTTCGATCGCGTGGTCGCTGCTTTCTTCGACGTTTATTTGTTTCCAATAAAATTTTTACTTTAAATCGCGTTAGTTCCTGCATCTGTTTAACTCGGCTCGATTCTCGGATTTATTCTTCGCTTCGTCGTAAACAGAGCAAAATCCCAAGACTTTTCGGCTTATCTTTGGACAAGAGTGAATTCTTCTATCTCGTAAACGATCTATTTTAAAATTCTATGTATTTTGAAATATATTTTCGCAAGTATGCTCTTCGATTTTAGCGTACGACTAGGCGTCAAGTTTGTACGAAAACAAATTCCAACCTTTATTATTTTCTGTACGAATCAGAGGTCGTTCTCAATGTTGCGTCGTTGTAAATATTCTTCGTTTGATAAACTCGATCGACGATGACGAGCCTTTGTGTTCAGCCTTTGCAGCTCGAAGCGTATACGTGTAATCTCTACCTCGTTACACACGACTCTGCTTACTCGTGTTTCTGATTTTGCATATGGTTTTCGATTGTCGAACGTCCCACGGATGACATAGCTGTACGCGGTCAATGATTCGTCCGAATTTGCGACGACCCGATGATTGCTTCAAGCATAGAAACTCGTGCCAACGTTTTTTCGTCTCGCGTCATTCGTTGCCGCTTCCGAAATCTCCGATTACACCGATTCTCAGACCCCTGGCAATTTGCTTTCGTTTTTATCGTCGTCGAAATTTACGCTTTCCCCTAATGGATAGAGCTACGAGCGAAGACGAGTTATCGTGCAATCGTAGAGTTTGCGCGGTGAAACTAAAAAAGTTTTTGAATTACGCGAATTTCCAATTCGTCCCCATTCGTGTCACACAACTACAGGAAAGTAATTTCGCTTACGCTTTTTGCTTGATCTATGCAAAAAGAATATGCATTTTTATTACAAAAAAAAAAAATGCAATTAGGAAAAGTTGCATTTACGAGAAAAGAAAGAGAGATATATAGGATCCTACGAAGATAATACTCTTCGAATTCATCTTCTTTTGACATTGTATTTTGCTTAGGCCGAGGATGAAATTATAATTTGAAACAATTACATCGACCTATTACATCCTGTATGTAGGAAGCAAAATCGAATAAACGTGCAAATTCAAATCAAGTTTCCAATCTAGATCTGAGAATTTTGATAAATTTTCTGCAACGCGTTCGCGGTAGCTTGCTTCGTACGTTCGTCTGGCTAGGTTTCGTAAATCGTGTTTCGTATAAATTCGTTAATGTACGTACGAATTCCGTCATGCGACAGGAACTTGTTCTATAAACATGTGACGGAACTGTTCTTCCCTCGTTTCGTCAGTTGGTTCTTTTTTTGTAGCAATATTGGAACAACATGGTATCATATCTGGTGATATTCTCTAATTTGAATACAAATGCCTTTGTTCACTGTTACGAGAAAATACCGGCAAATAATTTCATTTGTTTACCAACTTCCTTTTGTATGCATTACCGCCAATCTGAAATCTGGTTCGACGATAAGAATATATGTCTATATAACCAAAGCGTGTTTCGCTTTTCTCTCTCGAATAGCAACTTTTTTCCTAGACGTTTGTGTTTACGCGCAATGTGATTTTCTAAGATTCTATTTTCCGCTGTACGGCTTCCACATTTCGCGAGACGCGAATCGGAAATTATCGGGGCTCGTTTCTTCTTGACAAAAGCTTGTAACAATTAACATGCGCCCACAACATGCGATATATAAATAAATAAATAAATAAATAAACATGTAATTCTTGTAATTGTATTTCCACGTAATTTGTAACAAATTATCTCTTTATTGTGCCTTTATCGCTGTTCTTCCGACCGATACCTTCAAATTTTTAATTATCGTAGTGGCAGCGTAATCCGTTCCCTTTGATCGGTATTCAAACACACGCTAGGCACACGTTATCTACTATCAAGCATCGGGGATTCATTTAAGTGTTTAAGCGGTAGAATGAACTTAAACCCTGGGCAATTGTTCAAACGAAAAGCAAAGGAACACGTGGGCGATCGTATTCGCGAGTAAAAATACCACACGTTCGTTCTATAAATTGTTTCTTTGGTGAATTACACCTCCATTCATTTATTCATAGCCAAGTCTCGACTTAACTAGCTTACTTCGGTCACGATTGGCACGGATAAGCGAGTTTAGAGACCGCGGGGGTCTCGTTGCATTGAATTACCAACTCGGCGGATATACAGGGAGTGTTTCAGCTTTTTCGACTAAATGCTATAACGTGTTTCTTTCTTTTTTTTTTTTTTTAATATAAATCGATACCGTAGACTGCAGGCGATGGAAATTCCTGTACACGATCTGCCGCAATGTCGAAGAATTTAAAAAGAAAAACACCACCTTGCGGTGTTTTCGTGGTGTCGTCGTACACAATTTTTTCTCCTGTTACTGTCTGACGAAAAAGAACTTCGTTCAACAGATCGTAATCGTTATTGTTTTCGTTTCGCGACCGACAAAACGATGCGACAAACGGCGCGGCAGCGTTCGAGTTTTATCGTGAACTTCTTTCTTTCTTTCCCCTCTTTCCTTTTCATCTACGGACAGCTCGTAACTTTCCTCGGCAATTTCTCCTCGGCGATTTCGAAACCCGTTCGATCCGGGAAAGAGCCTTTCGACTTTCGTGGCCGATGCCTATCCGAAGCTCCTCTCGAAATTTGGGCTCTGCCACGTACAGTTTAGATGATCGTTCCGTTCCGTCCGAATATTTTCTCCTCTCCTGTAGCTGCCAACCGCACGAACTTGTCTACTTCGAGGAAATAATCTTCGATGGTTTTAACGGCATCGGATTTGGATCCTTTCAGGTATCGTTGAAGGCAAATTCGGTAAAAAAAAAAAAAAAAAAACGTACAAGTTGCAAATCGGAAAGTAGATAAAACTTTCTAATACAAAACGAGGAAGTTTCAGCCGCGAGAGAATAAATCGTGTCCCTTGTAATTCACGCGTAAATCCGTGCCTCGTATAAACACGAGTACGATATGATATTCGTCCATAAGCCTCCGGCAATCCTCCCATCTACATACAACCGAGTAAATCTAATAAACATGCGCGTAACGTTAGAAATTTCAAAGAAATTGTTCGCCGTGGAATACCAAGAACTACAATGCTCTCATCTTATTCCGGACGTGTACACGGTAGTGTACTTCGTTTCTTATTTCCTGCCGGCCGTTAGGACGAAATTTATTCAAATATCGTCGAGTTAGGTTCCGAGCGTCGAGATGCTAGATGGAAGGAAGTGTGTATAAAGTATACAGCATGACGCATCGGAATGATCGAGCAAAGATTCGAGCGTGAGTCTTTTGTGTATTAAAACAAGAATATAACCAGGCGTCGCGATAAAAATACGCGTATTGAAACCTACTGCTATCGGCGTACAATTTAGATTTAGATTCATATCGAATTTCAACCTACCGATTCGTATTCGTATCTTTGAATATTCGGCGTCTTTTTTTGTCCTTGCGATCTCCGACAGGTTGCGTTTATGCGGATCAACAGAATTAATCTATGATCTCGTTACGCCTTGTACTTTTTTATCCGAGCAATTTTTAATCGCTAATCCCGTTGGATAAATCTTGCTTGTAAGATAGAAGCGCGTTAGGAAAAATAGGTTGTAAAGATGGGGGAGAGGGGAGAACGATCTCGTAACGAGAGATGTTAAATTATTTATCGCGAAAGAACGAAAGAGAGGAGAGAGAGAAGGTTGTCGAAGGAGGTTGTTCGAGTCGGTGATCGGGCCGCGTGCATGGAAGCGTCGAGTCTTAACCTCTCCGCGGAATTATTGGGGCCTGGATTTTTCTGAAAGTGGAAACCTCGCCCTGAGCGAGCAACGTGCCCGACGCTGCACCATGCCGGCAACATCAACAAAAAGCGGCTCGGCGAATGCAAGCCGTAAGCAGCGTAGGAACCTGTTGCTTCGGATTTACGACGGAAGGAGAGCCAACCGAGGAAAAGACCGGGTTCGAGCGAGAGAATCAGAGACAAAACCCGGGTAGGGGAAGAACGAAGGGAAGGTTGGCTAGACGAAGCCAGAAACCGTACGAACGATCGAGACGCGAAGAAGCAAGACGAGGATAGTTTGATCGAGGCAAAACCAAAGGGGTGCAGCAATGTTGAAAACAAACGGGGGAAAAAGTGGAGAAATGTAGGGGAGCTGAAAAGTGGAAAACCGAGGGAGGGCGACAGACAGACAGAGAGAGAGAGAGAGAGAGCGAGAAAGAGAGAGAGAGAGAGCGCGAGCTAGAGCGGATAGAAATGGAAGTGGGTGAGCAAGAAAGACGAAGCGAAAAGGAGACGGCGCGTGTATGGTTCGTCGAAAGAAAGGGAGAAACCATGCTTTGTACCTGGTTTCTATGCAGGCTCGTGCATACGTTGTCCTCCAATGCCATAACATGGTCATCGCAGTGGTATTTGTGCGTCGTTTCCTTTACGTCGCTACGAATTTTCTATGTTTTTGAAAAGGAACAGGTTTTGCCGTCTCTAAAACGCCGATGGAAAAGAATGGGTTTTTCGTGCACTTTGTTCGGACAATTCGCTAGACTTTGCTTATAGTATATTCCTTTTCGTCTGCTTAGCGTTATATCAAGTTACGCGTTCCGTTACATCGAGCTGAATCGAGAGAAACTATCGATCAAGTAAAAATCTGAAACTTTGGCCAGAACATGCAATTAGGAAGGTATAATCGCGGATGCTCGATCGTTCGTGAACCGTGGGAGCACAAAAACGACTCTAATTTTTGTTTCGTGATCTTACGTATCGCGTGTAACGATCCATTGTCATTTACCGGTTCATTTTTACGGTATCCTCGTGGATCTTGTTGTCCGGTTTAAAGTCCGTGTAATCTTGGATTCAAGTAGGCCAAGCAAAAACCAGTAGTTCTCTCTGAGATGGTATCGGAGTCGTTGAAATCGTCGTCTTGTTACAAATACGCTCGTTGATTAGTCAGAGAATCGAGAAAAATGAAAAATAGCAGAGGGTACAAATAACGTACGTAGAATATAAAGGGGGCGTGCGTAAGTTCTCTAACGGCAGAATTACGTTAATTACGCGAGCTATGTCGAACCTGTTGCGCCGAGACGAAACATACGAATTTCTGTCGCGACGCTAACCGTAAAGAATCAGGGGGACGTCGATCGAGTACTTTTTACATGGTGGAACAAGGTTGAAAGAATTTCTCTAAGAATATCGCTAAGAAGAAACTTGGAAATGAATCTATCTCGTTGATTCGTCGTTCGTTCGAATCCCTTGGTGTTTTATCTATGCAAATACATTCAAGTAATACGACTCGTTGTATACGAGCTTAGAACGTGCAACGTATCGTTTAGATTTTCTCTCACTTGTCCTTTTCTCGCAATATCTTTAATTTCTTTTAGAACTGTGCGTAATACACCGTGTTAAAAGTAAGGTTCATATACTTTAACGTCTCGTAGTATTCAAAAGGAGGACCGAAAGACGCTTGGAACTACGGCGTTACAGCGACGTAACTGTGAAAAATGCAACAGGAGATGGTAGTAAAAGGTTAGATAATTCGATTTCTTTTTGCGTATAAAGAACGTCAAATTATCAATTCGCTTTCTTTTCCCTTACTGGCGTATTACTTACTCGCGATGGAAGAGATTTAGCGAGGTCATAAAACTAGTCAGGCTCGAAGGTATAACTGCAGATTAATTTTTCTCGATAAGATAATTACCGTAGAGTAGAAAGTGGCAGGGCCTCGTCAGGCGTACACGACCCTAACCGTGGCTAGATGGATCGATGCGTTTACGCGTTTAACGCTTCAATTTATAATCCCGCTACGTACGTACATCTTTTCCCATCAAGATCGCATTTTCCATTCTTCCTTTTGATCCAACTGCATCGTTCGGTACGACGAACCGTTTTCCGTAAGTAGAACTTTATTCGCTTAGAAGGATAAACGTTCCGATCGATTACAATGATTCTGATTAAAAAAAAAAAACAAGAAAAAAGACTAGGAAATTTGCAGTGAAAAACAAAAAATGTATCTCGGAGCCTCGATATCGGTCAAGGATATTTTTCTTTTTTTTTTTTTACGAGTTTCCATACAAGATTTTTCGACATTAACTCGCAACAAGTAGCTTAACGGCTGGTTCCTTTATCCGCGGGAGGACGTAATAGCTGGTTTTTTTTAAAAGGCCAACAGCAATTCATTCGCACGAACGCTTGAAATTTCACACCGCTGTTTTTTTACGCGCAACAGACTTACACCGATCGGCTTCTTAGCCATCTATTTATCAGGTGTGCGTATCTTTTTTGCTGGTTTATCGGAGCGGATTCACCGATTACGCTTCGAGGACTTCGGACGTTTTTGCTTGTTCGTGTTACGTACCCATATTTCTAAAAAGAACCGCAGGAAAAAGATTAAGGTTATCACGGTGTCTTTTTCCATAAATTCAGTTTTTACCAGTCCAAAGATTTCTAAAGAAATTTTTCTAAGAAATCTTATCGCTTTCGGCATCTTTCGTATTCCGATTTTTTTTTATCAATGCCCCAAATTTTCTTACACGCGTCGTTGATATTTCCAACGGACGTGGTAAACTTCGGCCAACAGCCGCTAACCAACTTCTGAACGTTGACGCAACGATAAACTTATAAATAAGCGAATAAAACAGATACAATACATCGTTACGCGTTGCAACGATTTTGTTTTTAGTGAAATTTCAAATTAGAATTTTTCTAGAACGTACGAGACATTATTGTGTGGCTGTTAAAAAAGAAAGAAAGAAAGAATCGGTACATTGTGGCCTAAAAGAATTGGAATTATGTTCCGGAGACAGAGAGAATAGCAGGTCCACGAAGGATTTCTCGACCAGATGGAAATCTCCTTTTTATTCTTTTATTAGACCGAGATTCGAGCGTGTCTCCCTTTTGCGGTTCTCCTTGCAGAAAGTATGTTCGACGAGACGCTCAAAAACTGTTCCCGTATTTCTGAAAAGAAACTGGATACACAAAAGCGTAGAAGGAAGCCGAAGAACGAGGAGGGTGCACCTTGCTTTCCTGCGTCGTTCACAACGCGCGTTTCTGTTCCCAAGGAAGCCTAAAGGTTGTCTCACACGTGAGAAAGCGAGAGTGCCACGAAATATTTTCCCGGCCTCGTGTATCTCTTGATCCTTCTCTCGATATTTTAGCGCCTCTCGATTTCACTTTCACGCTTGATTTACCCGACGAGATCCACCTTTCCAATTAAAAACATTCGACTTTCCACGCCGTGTTGCCGACCCACCGAAAACATTTAGGCCAAGTTTCCGTTCGTCCGATCGGGAAGCAACTCGTTGACGAGAAGTTTGACGTTTTATGGGCTCGTATTCCGAGGATGAGAGAATTCTGGCATCGTTTAATCGCGCGTCGAACTTAGAAGCGGATCGATGGTTGAAAATTTTATTGTTTTAGAAAGTAGCACGGCTCTCGACGAGAGCAAGCACGTTTCTTCGATCGTTCCTATAACGACCGTAATAATCGCGATGGCGAACCAGTTTCGAATTTTGACTCCGAACGGAGTCGACTTCGATCGTCGGCATTTTTCTACCTATATAGTTTCAATGTTTTTCCTTCTCCTTCTCCAGTTCTGGTCGTGATTGAACGGAGAATAGCTTTACGAGTTTGTCGGCAAGCGTATGACTTTGTAACTTTTTTTACTTCGTTTTATCCCACCCGTAATTATTGATTACGACTTTGGATATACAGCGTTACATCGGTCTATTAAAAAAAAAAAAAAAAGAAAGAAAAAAAGAGGAAGTAAAAAAGCAACGTTAACTGCTCCGATAAGTATTCATCCGTGCTTACGATGTATTTATTCGTGAAATCGGAATCATAGATAACCATGAATATATTACTATATATATTATTCTTATTACTATTATTGCATATATATTGCATTAGATATGTGTTACATTACGTATTTAAAGTACTTGTTTTTGCGATGGTAATCGATGCGACGAGGCATGGAGACGATATAGCATCCCGGGTCCGATCTAACGCAAATTGCCTCCAAATTGATCGAAAACTTAATTCGGAACAATTATTCTTGTATAGGTATTTTGTACAGCCCGTACGAAGTCAAGTGAAGTGAGAAGCGAGTTCGTGGGAGTTCTTTAATAAGTATCTGGTTGTTGAATAAAACATATCGAGCGCGGAAGGTTAGTGCTATTACGATCAGCGCGAAAACAGTGTTTTGCAGTGTATCTTTAATAATAGAGCATTGGCGGGAATACAGAACGAAATAGTGAGAAAGAGAGAGGGAGACAGGGTGTGTGTGTGTGTGTGTGTGTCTGCGGGCGCGCGCGCGCACGTGTGTGTGTGAGAGAGAGAGAGATGACGAGGAAAATATGTTGTTTTGTAGCGGCGATCGAAGCGAGACTCTCGAAGAAAGGCGTGTCGGTCGAGCGTGCAGGCGTTGCATTGCTAAAACATTATACTCGGAACACGAACCTTGTTGAGAAAGGTAGGAATAGTGATTAGTGCGGAGTGCATAAGTATTCTGCGTGCATCGGACAGCTATTTCGAATGAGATATTGTGTTGTGTTCCGCTGCGTGACCGGAATAATGAATTCATCGTTAATGACTTGTTATTTTCTGCCTCTTCTTCTTCTCCTTCTTCTCCTCTTTTTTTATTTCTTTTTCCTCTCCACTGAACGATCGATTAATCGTTAAGGACGAAAGGAAAACTGGCACGCTGAAACGACCGTGATTTAAAAAACGAAAACAAACGTGAAAGTTACCAGAGTCTAACTGGTTACTGTTGCGCGCAAAATAGCCGATCGAGAGGAAAAATCGCGATCGTATCGCTTCGCTCCGATCGAAGTTATTTGGTCGTTGCACGTGAAACGGCCGATTTCACGAACGAGTAAGCTCTTTCGCGATTTAATTCGCCAAACGCGTCGTACGAATTTCAAGCGCGAAACTGCCAGAGGAACACAGTGGATCGTTAGCAACACGTTGCAACTTGTCTGCGCAGATTTTTGCTGGTTAATCGATATACCCGATACGAACCGAGTTTATTTTCGGCAATTTGCATACGAATTTCTCGCCGATCTGGTTTGGAAATGCGCACGAAAGCCCCGCGTGCTTCTCTGTACGTATAGATCGGCTTGCGGTAGCACTTTCTGCTCGGCTCAACTTGTCAGTTGCATCGAGTGAAGCTTCTTTCTCTATCTTTTCGACGATAACGGTAACTTCACCTTATTACGGTTATTCGGGTCGCTAACTACGTTCCAGGTTTTTACTTTCCTGATAAATCGGTCGAAGCCTGTCGTCATCGCGTATTGTTAATCAAACGACGCGGAAAGTAATCGATCGATGCTGTTGCCACTGTCGCTTGTCGCATCTCTGTCGCGTACAATTTCGTTTCGTCGATATTTAATTACAAACGTTCGCGCTACCGTTCAACAAGGACGATGATAGTTGTTCGACGTTGACGTTAACTATAACCGATCTCGCGATTGAGAGAGAAAAGAGATTATCGATTAAGAAATAATTATACTTTCTTAAGGTCAATTGTATCTAAATATAAAATACAAATCTTGTATAAAAATGTTTGTACGCGTTTATCGTATATAATCGTTATATTACATATATGGTACGTAATTATTTTTAAACGAGCGTCGTTCCTTCGATAGTTGGACGACTTTAACGTAACGCGTACGCTATCGTGTACAGGAAGCGAGATTTGCATAGGTACGTCGGTTCAATTGGGGTAAAGGATTGTTTTCTCGGCGTTGCCGTGAATCTGCAATTATGGCTTTTATGATACAGTAGAGAGATACGTACGTATCCCCGTTGTGGAATTCATTAAGCGCATAGCGTCGAACGAAAACGGACTATGAGGACGTTGTTAACCAGCAATCGATAAGATATTCCGCACGCGAATCGCGTTCTCTGCCTGCTTTAGGCCGCAATTCCTTCTTTTCGCTGAACGTTGCTTTTAGACGCGTTGGCGCGCATGTAAATCGCTATAAATTCGTTCTTCGTTGTCATTGTCGCGAATCTTGCCACTTTTGCTATTTTACCTTAGCGATTTCTTAGTCGCTGTTGCGAAACTGTTGTTTCCTTCCTCTGATTTAGCTCTTTGCCAAGTAAATTTTGTTTGCAACTTGCCATTTTATATCTCGTATAAAAACGATAATATACGTTTGTTGCACACGCGCGTACGCACACACCTCTCTCTCTCTCTCTCTCCCATTCATTCACTCACCTACTCACCGGAGGTTAATTGGCATTAAATTTTTTTACAAGCATAATGCGCGTTCGCTTGAATAACGACACCGCGTACGTCGGTTCAAGGAGAGCCTTGGGAAAGAATCGAACTCTCTTTGCGGTGTACGACTATTGCCGCGAACGTTTGCAGGAAAACGTCGACGACTCGATGCGTCTCCTTTTCGTTCGTACTGGGTCAGGATACGTTGGAAAAACGTGCAACTGAAAGCAAAAATGGAACGTACGGTTGATTCTTCCTCTCTCGTCCCTTTGACGAACGCTCGTTAGCTGGGCTTTTTCTCGTGAAAAATCGAAACGAGGAGAAAGAGAGCACGAAGGTAGCGCTGGAAACATGGCATGCCCTTTTTGTTCGGCCATGTGTACGGAACGCGTCGTTTTTACAAACAGGCGCACATGTGCTTTCTTAGCCTGGATGGATTTTCTCGGACTCGTGTATGGTTATCTTTTCAAAGCGTTTCAAGTGCTCGCTTGTCGTTCCACGAAGTGAAAATTAGAGTCGAGTCGCTCGTGAACAACGCGCCAACGTTCCATAACGCGTGAAAATATGAATAAAATACAAAGAAAAAGCTTTGCTTCGGGAACAAAGGCAAATCGCGTTGGAATAAAACAAAGAACCGATGTTCCTAGACACCGTATTTCCTAGAAACGACATTTTCCCCGCATAACTCGACGACCAAGGTTGAAGGCCGATTGCCTATAGGAAAAAAGTTGTTGGAAATGTTTACAACGTATTTTAAAGTCGTCGAAATCGGACTTTTCGGCAAGTTGGCCGAAACGGGCGTACCTTCCAAATCCGCAGCGATTTCCGTACAAAACCACGAGTGCCGCTTGCGCTATTCCATCGATGACGATTCCTAACGACGACGCTCCGACGTCTCTCTGACGTCTCTCTGACATATCCTCCTCGCCAGGATTCATCACCTAGCGTGTAACGAAACGTGGTCGGTACGAGCATCCAATTATGGCGTATCTGGTGAAAATAGCCGATGAAACGGGAGATTTTCCTGACGATGCGCGGACAGTTTTACCTTTCGTTCTCGTTTGCCGGTAAATTTAAAGGATGCCGTGGCGGCGAGGCGGCCGAAACGGAACGGGAGAGAAGTAAAAACCAAAAGGAAGCACGAAAACAGCTCGTTGGGCACCCTCTATGTTCGCCGGCGAATACGTTGGCTGCGCGTTCGTTGGCTGCGATGGCTTCGTGTCGCACACTTGCTCTTTCGATGCACACGTGCATCCAGTTTCTTTATGCGAAGGAAAGTCTTGGTGGTCATGCAGCAACGCCTGAATCACGCGGCGTTGCACTCGGCATCGCGCGCGCGCGCGCGCGCGCGTGTGTCCGTGTTTTACGAGCAGTCAACTTTGCGGCTTCTGCATAACTCTCTGTATTTTCGTGTGTCACGGGATGTATTCGGTGGCTCTTTGTTCTCGCGTGCGTGGACACGTCGGTTTCATCGTGATTCAACATCCAACCTCTTTCCGTACCTATATCTCTTGTTTGTTCGCGCTTTACCTTCTTTTACAGTTACCTCTCTCTGGATCGCGTGCGATCGCTTTCGAGACTTTTTCGTCCATCTCCCGTACAAATAGAATCTTTGTCGTGCACGGTTGGTTTCTCGCGATATTCTATCGAGCGGTTGGCCGTATAGCACGAACGTCATGGGAACGCGAGACCTCTCTTTCTCAGGCTTGTTTACACGATGTGTACGAACCATGACGAGGATAGACATTTTATGTACTTTGGTGGACTATATGCGTCTCTCGTACAACCGGCAAGCACGTTCGTCGTAATTGCCTCGCATTAGTTTTACTTAGCCAGTGGGAGTTTGCGACGCGAGCTTTGTCCGTTCTCGAAAGATTTCTAGTGGATTTGCAAGTTGTTCGTCGAAGGTGATTCAACGCTTTGATGTTGGATAATTTTCACGATTGCTCGGCGCATCGGCGGTTCGTCGTTGTTCGTCGATCGGTAGCGTTTGTTTCTTCGCGTTCATTTTTTTTTTTTTTTGTTAGTCTTGCTGCGAGTATTCCGTCCGTTCGAAGAAATTAACTTCGAAGAAGTAATTCTCTGACCAGCGACCGCCAACAACGTCGAGAGGGATATTACCCGACAACGAGGTTAATAATTAATTCGATTCTACGTTCGATAGAAAATTAATCGTCGTTCGCCTGTTCTCGCGAAAGGGAATTTTCTACGTTGCAACTTTTAGCGATTGTACGTATATCATACAGTAGCGTGTACTGTGCGCGACGTGTACTGTACGTAAGATGCGACATAGAAGAGAGGCAAAGGAATAATTTTAAACGCACACGCTTTTCAACTTCTCATGGTCTTTCGTTCTACTTATCTCATCGATCATGTTCCCCATTCTACGCATAAGTCCTGCAATTACGCAGAACGGAATGCAACGCGGTGGCCAGCTAGAAAAAGTCGCACGTGTAATTGGCCTCCGATCCCTCGATTATTAACCGCTGGTTAATCGCAAACACGATCGTTGACGGTTTTCATGGGCTTTAATTACAAGACGAAGTTTCAAGGTACGCAAGACGCGCGCTATCGAGGTACACGAGTCAAGCGATTTTATCGTAAATCGTTTATCCGTGGGAATCGTGCGATTTGCTTTTTGATTAGGAAAATCGGGCAATTTTTCGAACGTTCGCGTCCCGAGTCCCGAAGCACTCGTCGACGTTAAGCGCGTAGTGTTTGTAGAGAGTGGTTGGAACAAGATTTTGGAAATACGTGCTTTCGAAAACACCGTTGATAACGTTAAAACGGAACAACGCGTTGCTCAAATAACGTTTCAATAATATTTCGAATGTTTCGTCGACGCGATTGGCGGAAGATAAACGAGCGAAGCGAACCACGTACGAGTACTTAAGCGATAATGTCGGTAATCGTAATAATTTCAACGAAACGTTTTACGTTTTACGCAAATGCCTCTCTCGGCTCACCGTTTGCATTGTCCTTTTAATTAATTCGTTATTTTTCGTCTATTCCGGTTCTGTTTTCGCTCGAGCCAGAGAGCCGCTGGCGTTGTACGCGTATACATCGTGGTTGCAATTGGCCAAACATTTTTTACATTGTCTCGCGATGAATTATCGTTACGTGTTTGAATGGTACATTGATCGTGGGCTAACGCGTTTCCCGAGTGGTTTAAGCCTGACTCGCGTGTAGCCACGTAAATCGTGTCTCGTACGCAGCGAACAAACGACTGAACCGTGACTTGCCCTCGATACACGATGAATAATGTGTAGAGCAGTTTTCTCAGCGATCGGAATAATATCATTTTTCAAGCGACTAGCGTTCTAACGCGCATTTTTTCTTCGCTTCCGTTGTTTTCTTCGACCAATCGGTGCGTAGTCGATGGTGCGCGCGATAGCCGTGATCTTTTCAGCGTTGAAGTTTGGACGTACTTTACATCCGCTTTGCTTCCGTTGCTCCTTCGTAATTAAAAATCACAGAGAGATAGATCCATGGATTTTCGTATTTCGATATTGGTAAAACTCGTTCGGCTTTGTTCGGGGTTTCTCTGCTCGATACCACCGCATTGTCCGACCGATCGTTCCCTATTAGGATCCCATTAGCGTGGTAAAGTAGGGGAAACGGGAAGGAAAAGCTTGGAACAATAGGTTCGTGGAAGCACGAGTAGGTAGGCTACCACGTGCTTGCGTTGTGAAAACTGTCTAACTTTCTACCGGCGGTGAAACGTTACAGAAGGTTGATTCTGATAAAGCAAACACAATGGTATTCGTACGCAGCCACGAAACAAATACTAGCGGCGAAGATAATCCGTACACTCGGTGTACATATCGTAGTGTTGAATTTTTATCAGGTCACATTGCCAATAAATCGCATGGCATCGCTGTAGAAATCTCATCGATTGTACACGCAGATATATATATATATCGACTGTTTCGTAAAATCGAACTGCCATGGCTAACCAAAGCGACGAATTTTAATCGTCGTTACTCCCTTCTTTATCGTTGTTCGAATGCTTTTAATCTTAAAACTCGTTGATCGTGCAACGACGTCGACTCGTATCGCGCGTAGCAAAATTTTACACTGTTTAACGACAATCAATGTAATTATAGTTTTCGATGTCGCGAGTGAAATACGTACAACGTTTTTTCAAATATTTCGTTTCGCGGTCTTCTTAACGGTCTACCGCGCTTTGTCCGATATACGTATGTACATTTTACTACGATAATTTGAAATAAAATTTGTGGAGAATCTCCTGACCAACCGCTAACGCCAAAGCGAAGTAAATATTCGCAACGAGCAAATCAGCTGTGGAAACAGACTGAATATTTAACCGGCGGAAACACTGTGTTTATTCAGTTATTAATGTCGGTTTCGCTAGCTTTTAACGCTCACCTTGGATTCTCGAGTGCGAACTGGGATTTGCATGAAAATAAAAAATTTCTCTCTCTCTCTCTCTCTCTTTCCCTCTCCCCCTCCCTCTCTCTATCGCCGAGCTCGATCGTGGTTGTTCCGTAAGCAACGGGAGAAAAAGTTGCGCGTTCTTAAAAGGTGCAGTTAAAACTGACGTGGATCTTTGAGTCAGCGAACAACGTTCAACCCGCTTGATACGTGTCGTTCGGAATAATAACGATGCATGTCCGATCTTGTTAAAATTTGTATACAGTCTTATAAAACGCGACGTACTTTTGTACCGAATATTCCTCGATATTCAACGTGGCGCAGGAGCTGGTTTTTCTTTGAAAAATCGATAGCGGTGGTTGCGCTATTATTATTCCGAACCACCGGTGTAACAGCGTACGATGCGATAAAAAGTGTCATTGAACGATCGGTCGAGGAAGCAGGGAGGAGAGGAACAAGTGCAGGCGAATCGACTCTGAAAAGTCGGAATCCGGTTTTTACATGGTCGGCGTCGCCATCTTTTCCACTCGCTATCAAACCTGAATCATACGTTAGTCATCGCGTTTTACAATCACTCGCGTCCCGTGCACACGCACGGTGGTCACGTCGACAAAGGGAAAAACCAGCGCGCCGGGTCTCGAAAGGGGCGACACGCTCTTCTGCGCCGGAAAGCGAAACGTTCGTTGGCTCTCCTTGTGCTCGCCTGCCTCTTTTGTCCGTCCAGCCGAGTCGTGCCTTGAAAACGGTCTTCAACTTGAACGTATGCGAGCGAAAATCTCTCGATCGGACGCTTCGAGCGCGTCGCGTCGCGTAGTAACCCATCGAATCTCTCCTCTTCCCGATCTTTTCAAGCAAAAGCCGACGTTTTGTAACCGAATTATCATTTTCAGAAAAATGGCCACATTCCTCCTGTTTTTTCCACTTACGCGCGTTTTATACGAAAAAATCAGGTTAGTTGAGATTTTTTATTTCTTCCCTTATAGCGAGTATGTACGTACTTTGTTTTAAAGATTGGCTCTTCGCGATCGATATTACCGATATCGTCGGTATCATATCGTCGTACACGCAGTCGTATATATACAAACCTCGTTTCTCAAACGCAACAATAACGTTATCTCGCCGAAGAAACATTTCGTACACGACGCATACGTACGACACCGGCTTGCAATTCGCCGGATATTTCGTTAACTTTGTGTTCGCAATGTTGTCTTATTTTCTTTTTCTTTTTTTTCTTTTCTTTTTTTCTTTTCTTTTTTTTCTTTTCTTTTTTTCTTTTCTTTTTTTTCTTTTCTTTTTTTTCTTTTCTTTTTTTTTATCGCATTCACGCGACATTCGCGATGTCACGATATCACGGCGTGTCTATGTATACGAGCAATTGTAGGACATCGGACGTTACGCGTTAAAAAGTTTGCCGCGGAGGTCAATTTATCGTTAGGAAATGTGTAGCGTACTGCAAATTCAAACAACGAGGTTAACGAGAGATCGCGCGCTATTTATTCTTGCCTACGACTTAACTTCGACTCGACGATTCGTTTCTCATGTAAGAACAGCAGCAGGATCGTTTCTGTTTCTATCCGGTTGGCAATTCGTGAACGCGCCTTATCACCGTTCCGTAATTGGAACTTTGTCCGTTGAAATTTGTCCCTTTCCTCCTTACGAGTCGACAAACGGAGGAGTTGCGATAGGAGGAGAGCGTCGTCGACCATTTCGAGGAAAATATCGTTTGCGAGTTGCGTTTTATTTGAGAAACAACGTATGGGGAAACCGTTGGCCAATCGACGAAGGAAAACGTTGTCGAGTCGAACGTCGAATAAAAAAGAAACGAACGGTGGTTTTTACCGGTTTTAAATCGGCGAGGAAAATGCAGTTGACGAACGAGCAAAGTTCGCGACTACCGTTGAATCGCTTGCACGCCGGACGACCGAGTAATTAGGATAGTTAAGCGAGTGCCGGCGATGTGTCTCGGTTACGTAAGAATCGGTGCATGAAACGCCGATTTCCATCGAGTCGCGTCGCACGACGTTGCTTCTTCGTTCTCTCGACTTGCCTGTGCCGCGGCTCAGCCTTCTTCCTCTCGCTTTGCTTACTTTCATCTTTGACCTTCGAAACGAATCCATGGTCTACGAGTTTCAACATACGTATAATAGAACGACAAAGCCGCGAAACCTGCATCGACGGACGACCGAGGAATCGATCTATTTTTTCCTCTTTCCTCTTTCCTCTTTCCTCTTTTTCGCCATTCTATACGATACTTGGGCAAATCGATTACACCGTTGGAATATTACGAACAGATTAACGTTTCGTATCGCGTATTCGACAACGGGAAACTAGTATACAATTTTTCGATGATAAAGGATTTCCTGTCGAAGGCACGGCCGAGCTTCACTGCGAGAAGCGAAAAATCAGATACGCACTTCGTTTGGCGGGGAAGGAACGGCTTCTTTTCGCGCGATCCGTTCGATCGAAGAACGGCTATTTCGTTATTCTACAGGCGCGAAGCTGCCGGAGATAATTGCGCGAATCGTAGTCGATAGAAATTCGTCGTAGCGTGCTTCTTCTCTCGATTGGGAAAAGCGGGGCACCGTTAAGATTAAAACGCATTGATTAACAGCGACGGGGAGCCATGCGTGGAACGTATTACGTACATTAGTTCTTTCCCGATGCAACGTAGTTTTTCGATGTCACGGGAACGTGGAATATTTCAATACGCGTTGTATGCGATTTATCGCTGGTAATATGTCCGATATTTATGATGTTGCACGTTGCACAATCTACGGTAACGATGTTTGCGCTTCTCTATATCGAACCAATACTTATCGATATGCGCATAAAGTCAGCTCAAAAGCGAATTGCATCGTTGCTTGGCGAAGAATTTTCATTTCCTATTTAGGCTGTCCTATATTACGTACAAAAAATATTACAACTTTTCTTTCTATTTTTATTTGCCTCGCGAATATACGACTGGCAGAAGAAACAAAGAAGAAAAGACGAAGAGTTTCGCGTTGTTTGCTTCGAGCCGCGATAGTATCGTGCAAGAGTTATTCCGTTCTTTACGAATCGCATTAACTTATCCGACCGTGTCTGATAAAACATTTCCATGCGCTTGGAACGGAAAACGCTTTCGCACAGATGCAAACAACGATCGCGTGTTTAAATCGACTATTTAAATCGACGTTTCCGTAACGTTTCTTGAAAATTTGTCAGCCATTCGAGAACACGACGAAAACAGCTCGATTCCGCGCTAGAGGACGTAATTCGTATCGCGTGTTTTACTCGAGAAATCGCGATACGTGCTAATTAGCGACGAATTACATACTTTGTATCTTCGATATCGTATCTCTCATTGTTTCTCATTGTTTCTCACGTTTTTATTCTCTTTCGCGTCTAGGCGAAGACGACGACAAACAATCGATATTTTCGTTGTAAATTGTCAGAGGACGCGCTTGGAAATTATCGAAGGATCGCCGCGACTCCACCGAAAACGTGATTCATCGCGACCAAAGGTATCGTCTCGTAGCTTTGAGACCTATGTACGTCCGATAAAATCGCGTCGAAGGTAAACATTTATATTTCCATCGTTGCTGACCTATATCGCGCAAAGCGCAGAAACTTTTCTCGATCGTAGGCGCGTTTCTTAGCAAGTATCGTCACCGTCGGACGTTATTTCAACAACGAATCGTAGCGGATAATTCGTTTCGTTGGTTCGACGACCGATCAAAGTATCGAAACTGTTGTCCGAGAGTTCGAGAAAAACGCGGTTCCATTCGTCGAACGAGAAACGTTTTACGTTTCCTACGGAGGATAAGCACGATTATTCTCGTAACTTTTGCTTCTCTATCTGAAAAACGAAAAAACACGATTATCACGGGAGATCGCCGTACAGCGAACTACAAAGCTGGTTTAACGCGAAACGCGGCTTCCGTGGAAGAAAACGTGTCAGCCAGATGAATGCGCGAAAGGCGGCACAGGCTACTAACTGCCGCCCATTCTCGGTGTCTCTGTCGTCGAATCCAGTGAATGAAAGGAGCAACGACTATTTTCAGCCGGTTTCGTGGAAACTCTCTCGAGTCGATCCGTGGAATCGACCCTTAACACGTTTGTTACACGCAGTCGCGTTTACAAAACGGACGCGCTACGGCCTCTGTACGCGATGCCACTCTTGTAGCCACTCTTTCCTCGAACCTTTGCCTCGTGCTGCGTGCGGTCAACGCGACGCGAGAAATCGTTTCTCTTTTCTTCTCTCGATTGAAAATTTGCGAAAGACCGATCGACCTCGTGGATAGGAAAGTTGGAGAGCGACTGGAGGATTCTTAGCGCTAGGAGAACTCCGCTCTGTGCGAGTAGACAGTGTTAAAAGACACTGTTTCGAGTAGAAACTCGAGTCGGGTATTTTTTCTTCCCTGCGTTTCGCGATCGTTCGATCTATCGCGTTTCAATGCCGTTTCAATGCCGTTTCAATGCCGTTTCCACGTCCACGTCCACGTCCACGTCCACGTTCTATCGGAACGAACCGTCGTTCTATTTTTACAAGATTTTTGCGACATTGAGCGTCCGTGAAACAGCGATCGATTTACGTCAGTGAAGGCGTCTCACCGCGTCGATCGTTTCGCGCAAGTTTGATTTCAAGCTCGCCGTAAAATCAGCGGCGCCCTGTGCCGATCGTTTCTCAGTTGGCGTTGTTGGCAAACGCGTTTTCGAGCAGTGTGCAGACGACGAACAGATATAAAGGATGACGAACCGTTGCCGAACACCGACGGAAATGCAGCTTTATATAAGCAAGTTTATAGCGCACGAAGCGCGTCTTGAATTATTTTCGTCGATGGACGACGCATTTCGCGATCCGTAGACGTGTTTCTCCCCATGGGATTTTCGAGTATGGCCGACGTTGTCGAGCGGTCGACTTTAACCAGTGTCCCGTCGTTAAACGCGTTTCCCAGGAACGCGTTTGTTCGTCCGTTTCTCGACCACCCGACTTTCTCTACCTTCTCAAGGTACGACGAATAGTTGTCCATTGTTAACGAAAAGGAACGGATGGAAAAGAGACGAGAGAGAGAGAGAGAGAGAGAGGAGGAAGATTTGCATGGAAAAATACGACGAGGAGAAAGATTTGTCGAAAGTATCATCGACGTTACTTTGCCGGCAAGCGAACGCGTCTTTCCATAATCCGCGCGACCAGTATTACGATGAACGTGCAATAAACCGTGACACGGAAAAAGGAAGCGTAAAAACGTCCCGGTGACCGTTCGCACGTGACTGCATCTAGTCGAACCAGATTCGGTTGACAAGGAGGGAATAGCAGCAGCGAAAGAATACGCGCGCGCGTTCGCGTTCGCGTTCGCGTTCACGACTGCACGATAAACAGCCATTGCTCGTTGATGATTGCAGGATAACCGACACTCTGACATTCCTGCCTTCGTCCATGTTTCTTTGCATTAATACCCGGAGTCGACAGACTAATTACGCGAGTGCTAGGAACGTGTATCGCGCGACTCGTGTCCGTGTGCGCCGTGAACACACGTGCTCGTGGAAATTTCCAGGCGATGTGAAACTACGCTCGTGTTTCAAGCCGATATAACGCGACGTGATCTATGGAAGCTGGAATGGCGGAGGATCGATTAACCTTCGGCTTCTTTGATATAGGTAAAGATTTACGGAGAAAGTATCGATTGATTTTGATGCTACGGATGAATGGGTTCGATTTTTTGTCAATACGTTGGATGCTTTGTCACGTAGCCGTATTTTGGTCATAACCGTTTAGAAAATCTACGCTCCCGGCGAAATTCTCCAAAGACGAGTCGCGTTCGATTCTTTCGAGAGAGTATTACGAATCACGGCGTTGATCGTCCTGCGATTTCCAATTTCTGATCGTTACGAAACGTTTCGCGTTTACGTTCTTTCGTCTATTGGCAAAGAGTTTTGCAAGATCGTCGGGTTCGACGATTCGACGACCAATACGATTCGACGCATCGCTGTTTCTATCTTTTCAGAGATTGAGAGAGATTCAGAGAGCAACGAGGATTTGAACGAGATAGACGATCGAAATAGATTTCAGGGTTATCGTTTGCGTGCAACCGTAGCAACGTTTATCACGAAACCCGAACGTACACGCGACTAAAGACCATAAATTACCATAATAAGCCATTTGGTTGTACCTGGCTATTTATGGTTATTATTCTCCTCCATGTAAACCGAGAACGTTTCGAACGATTACATCGATTCGCATCCTCCGTACGATGATATCTTCAACTTAATTTATTTAATCGTTCGATCGATTATTCGATCGATTTGACCGTCCTCCTTAACGTTTAAATCAATTTCGTTCCAAGAGACTTTACATTTTATAAAAGTTCTTCGCAAGGGATCGTCGGTGGATGGAAAGCTACGTAAAAAAAAAAAAAAAAAAAGAAATAACGATATATCGTTTGCTTGACCTGGAGAAGCGAAACGTTCGTTTTATGGTTTCGTTCTATGGAAGATTCGATCTCTTGAAAGCTTGACCGGCCCAAGCAGATTTCTCCGGTCGGTCGAAATCCCGTAACGTCCGATCGTTTCAAAAGCTTGTTCTCTCGGTCGACGTATAGTTGCAGATTTCCAAACAGATTTTCTGGTTCCAGGAATTTTCGCCGAACCTTTGTCTCGTTTCGTATACCTGGGTCCACTGGCCGATAATTTTAGACGCGGCATCGGTGGAATTCGTGCAGCCCTCTCTCGATCCCAAGCCAATTAACGATAGCGTTATCCATATGGTCGTGAGCTAGAACATCGTAAACGATCGCAGGTTCGCGTGTTTTTTGTTGTTTCTTTATTTACATACGTCGCATCGTACAGTCACATATACGTACATATTTATCGTTGGATAAACAAGAGGTCAAAATATCACCAGACCAAGCGTGTATTACTTTCATCGCGTTTCGTAACGCGTTTCTCAATTGCGATTCCTACTCTTGCGTACCAAGTCGATGTTAACGGTTTCTCGTAAAAATACAGAAACTACTCGATGAGCATATCGTCGAAGCGTTGTTCGAATAAAGCAATTGTGCACGAGCTTCCTGTATTTTTGATTAGAGTCTATTAGAAATAAATGGTCGTTATTGGTCAAGGGTTCTCATCCAAGTATTATTCCGTTGCGTAACGCGTCTCTAACGACGTAATGTTTGCAACGAAGACTGGCGTTTTCGGCTAACGTTGCCTTTCCGACGTATATCGCACGCGTATCCATTGGAATTACCACGATCGGTGCCCGTTGTTTCGTTCGTTAGGTATTTATCACGGCAACGTTCGTCCCTCGGTGCTTGATTCTTCGAAACGGTAGTTTGTTTGCGATTGAACGTTGGCGGTAATGCTTGGCCGACGACGCTTCCGCAAATTGGAGTAGCTGTTTGTCGAAGGAAGCGCGCGGTGACTCGCGTGTGAGCGCGATCATTACGACGACGACGTCGTAATATTCGCTACTAATTATTCGCTACTAATAATACTAATCTCGCTCCGAAAATATTTACGCCGAGCGTTACCTCCGAGCATTCGCATTAACGTATTAACGAAACAGCTTTTCAGTGTTTCAACGTTTTTCGTCCCGTTGCGAGTTGCGAGAAAATGACACGATTGGAAAACTGCCAAAATAGTTTCGTTCTGCCAATAACTTTTTTAAACTTGGTCGGAGATCGAGAGGAAGTTCGAAAGGAATTTCTGATCGTTGGAGTCTGAGCCCAAGTTGGAACGGACCTCGCTGTTTTTCGTATAAATTTTGAAGCGCGCGCGTGTGTGTTGTATAGTTTGTTTTGTAGAAGTAAAAGTATCGCGATCGCAGCGATATTTTCACGCGTTCGAATCAGTACCCTTTTCGTTGTCTGTACGTCGATGTCATCGTCACGATGATAAATTTTGTCTTTTACAGCGCGTAAATGAATGTCACTGTTCGTCGAAACATATAACGTACATACGTATAATTGTACGCGTGTTACATAATTAGCGCGTTAACGAACTGTCGCAAATGGAGCGTCGGGAGCGGCGTCGGAATTGGAAAATAGAGTAGCGAAGAAAAGCGAGAGTCGGGAATTTTTATCGCCGAATTTGTATAGCCGCGCAGCGAATCGTACGTTCGATAACGTCAGCAAAGTTTCATTCGTCGATCGATCTATCTAATTTCTCTTTCTTCGAGATCGTTTTTCTTATTTTTCGTTCTTTCTTCCTGTCTTTCTTTCTTTTGTTTGTTTGTTTCTTTCTAACTTTTATTTCAGAAAGGAGATTAAAAGCGGCACAACTAATTTCGTTTGTGGTTTTCGCGTATGTGTTACAGAACGGCCCCGCGAAGACGAAAGAGCCAACCTCGACGTCGACGACGAACACCTCGGGCAACGGTTCAGCCGGGAATAATGGCGGACACGCGCCTCTTCGCCGTAGCTACACCTCCCTGGTAACAAGCCTGATCGAACAGCATCGTAAACTAGATCGCAGCGCGAGCGAGCCAACGTCTCGCTATAAAACGGAGCTGTGCAGGCCATTCGAGGAAAGCGGCACCTGCAAATATGGCGACAAGTGTCAGTTCGCTCACGGTTACAGCGAGCTACGGAATCTCGCCCGGCATCCGAAATACAAGACCGAGCTGTGCCGCACGTTTCACACGATCGGTTTCTGTCCGTACGGACCCCGTTGCCATTTCATTCACAACTTCGAGGAGGCTCGAATTCACAATCAAAAAGTGAGCGCGCAACTAGGATCCACGCAGCCGAACATAATGGGCTTGAATCCTATTCTAAGCGCGGCAGCGGCGGCAGCCGCAGCCGCAGCCGCCGGTGGAAACACCTGCAACAGCTCGAACGTCAATCCGACGACGATCAGTAGCGTCGCTCTGCTCGAACAGATCGCGGCCTCGCCTCAGGTAGCGGCAGTCGCGGCCGCGGCGACCCCCAACCTCATGAGAGCCAATTCCTTGAGCCTGTGTAGTACCACCAATGCGTACAATCCACCGCCGTTGCTCAGAACCAACTCGTTGAGTCTAACGACCAGCCAACACCATCACCATCATCACCATCACCACCATCATCATCAGACTGGCTCGACGACCGTTAGCTCGTCGGTGATCGGCGCCACCAGGCCGAAGCCGACCTTTTCGCTCGGCAGTACCGGAGACTCGGTTTCCCCGTCGTCCAGCCTCAGTCAGTCGCCGACCAACTCGATGGCCAGTTTCTTCAGCGACGACTGCAATCAGCAACCGTCCGTTACCTCGCCGTTCAGCTTCGGCCAGGATTTCGGGCTTCTCGCCACGAGACGAAGTCCCAGCCCCCGAACCAACAGCGTGTGCAGTCCTTTGGGCTCCGACGAGCTCACGCCGAGAACACCGTCCCCGCTCTCACCGAACGCCGAGTCCAGATTGCCAGTCTTCAACAGGATCAGCAGCACCATCGCCGACTTTGAGAATCTTAAGCTCTAAGGGTATTTTCTCCTCTGGGTCCTTCGACTCCCTTTGGTATATTCTATTTTCCTAACATTCTTTCTGAAAGATATGTACGCAACCGTTTCAAAGAGCAGAGCAGGAGCAGAGTGGTGCAGAGCAGAGCAGAGCAGAGAGAGAGAGAGAGAGAGAGAGTGTATGTGTATGAGAGAGAGAGAGAGAGAGAGAGGGAGAGAGAGAGGGTGGGGGCGCACACGATAAAGAGCGTTGGACCCAAAGCACACGCGCTAATTTATATATGTATCGACCTAAAAGACAAGAGAATATTTAGGGAGAGGGGACGGACTCTTCCACCGACTCAGAGGTTTTTTTCTTTTCTCTTCTCTCGTTTTTAACATTTGAACTGCATTTCTCGCGTCAGACGCGCCTTCCTCTCCGTCGTAGTCGGCTTCTTATTTAAACGTTTCTTTTTTGTTCGTAGAAGACGTTAGGCATCTTACTCTCGTTCTACAAACGGTCGTCTCTTCCTTTTTATCGTAATCGTCATGACCATATTATTATTATACAGTTATATTATATATATATATATATATATATATATATATATATATATATATATATATATATATATGTATATATATATAATATTATATTAGTATATTATATTATTATCGCTATAATTAATATTAATAACGTTATCAGTAATATCGCTATCGACACTGAATGTCGTCGTTAATTCTAACCGTATTAGAGTAGCGTCAGTCACTTTCTGACTCCGACTACCAGGGCCGTTTCCTTCTTTTTTCTCTTCTTTACATTAGGTTTACGCTCGTTTAGTGGAAAGGTCGAGATGGTATCGGCCCGGATGTCTCGACCTGCTCGTGAGAATCCTTGGATGATTCAACCGTGGTAAAGGAGAAAGATAGGGAAAAGAAAAGGAGAAGCGTAAAGATCCGGGAGCAAGGATAGCGCGAACGTGTAAGAATATGCAGAAATGAAAAGGCGGCGGCGATGGGAGCGAACAGGTACGGGAAGAACGAGTCCAAGTTTCTACCGAATTGTGACTTCGCTCGAGCAAGTTGTTCTTTGATCTCTTTTGGACTCGCGCAGCCCCATCTCGCAGCATCATCTCCGCTTCGAACGTCCGATCCTCGGATTTGTCCTTGCTCTCCTCCTCCGTTTTGTTGCTTGGTTCACGCGAGGATTCTCGCAAGAACGAGGCGTTCTTCCATCCGGGGCAGGTGAAACGTTGCAATATTCCAAACCAACTCGTTAGTTTTTTTTTCTTTTTTCTTTTTAAATAATTCCTGGGTTTCTTCTTGCGAAAAGGCGGAAGGGGAAAGTAGGCTTTTGAGAGTGAAAGGAAGGCGAGATCGATTCGCACGAGAGAAATAGCTGAAAGCAAAACAGATGGAGAGGAAGAGATATATATATATATATATATAAAAAATACATATGTCATGTGTGCGTGTATATATATACATATGTGTATGTGCGCGCGCGTGTGTATATATGTGTGTATATATATGCGTATATATGTATTTATGTATATACAGACACGCACACACAGACACAGACGCGCATACGTGAACACGAGTGAAACGTGTCGCGTTGGTGTTGGGTTTAGGTGACGAAGCGCGCGAGATCACAATCAAAGATCATGCTATGCAAATTAAGTGGCTAGGAACTCCGATTGTCTTCCAACGTTAGAGCGAGTAAGAGAGCGTGTTTGCGTGACAGTGTGAGTGTGCAATCTCGTGATACTACGAAGTAACCTAGGACAGACAGACAGACAGAGTGAGTGAGCGAATGAGCGAGAGAGAGCGAGAGAGAGAGAGAGATCGAGCGGTGAGAGCAAGAAGCGAGCAAAAGGAAGATAATGAGAGAAAGTGATGCGTTCGTGATCGCGTTGTGCGTGTATGCATGTACGCGCGCGCGCGCGTGTGTGTAGGTTTGAACGAAAGAGCGTGCTCATTTAAGAATAAGTTATATACGATGTTAGATACTTTTATAGACGAGAATTCGTCAGGGCTTTCAAATCGTTTTACGCGTTCAAGGCGAACTTTGTACGAGAGACGCTGTAGGCC